>VSMD01096898.1:0-344095 GCA_008750895.1 Mirza zaza
TGTATGAGTGCATGCTGTGTGTGTGTGCATGTGAGGTGTATGAGTGCATGCTGTGTGATTGTATGTGGGTGTGTATAAGTGCATGCCATGCGTGACTGTATGTGAGCATGTGTGAGTACATGCTGTGTGTGATTGTATGTGAGCATGTATGAGTGCATACCGTGTATGCGTGTGTGTACATGTGAGGTGCATAAGTGCATGCTGTGTGTGTGACTGTGTGTGAGCATGTATGAGTGCATGCTGTGTATGCATGTGTGAGTGTATGTGTGCATGTGAGTGTGTGTGAAGGCAGTGGGGGCAGGAAGGAACTGGACTGTAGGAAGTGTTTTAAATGACTTTATTCTTCTATTCATGACCCTATGAGGTAGGTATTACTATCCTGCCCCTCCCCCTTTTTGCATTCTATTTTAAGATTGTGACAAAAAACATTCAACATAAAATTTACCTTCTTAACCATTTTAAGTGTACAGTTCAATAGTGTTAAATATATTTATATTGTTGTGCAACAGCTCTCCTGACCTTTTTTATCTTATAAAACAGAAACTCTATATCCACTGAATGGCAGCTCCCCATCTCCCCCTCCCCCAGGCCCTGGCAACCAGCATTCTACTGTCTGTGAATTTGACTATTGTGGGAATCACACACTATTTGTCCTTTTGTGGCTGTCTTAGGTCACTTAGCATAATGTCCTCCATGTTCATCCATGTTTTAGCATGTAACACAATTTCCTCCTTTTCAAGGCTGAGTATATTCCATTTCGTGTTAATGTCCCCTTTTGGTAGATGAGGAAACTGATCATGAGGTTCCATTATGTCCCTCAGACTAGTTAGCAGAGTGACCAGAATTTGAGCCCAGTTGTGGCTGGCTCCAAAACCTGTGCTCTTCCTACCACGCCTGACTGCCTCCTTAGAGGATTGCCGAGTGTGTGGCTGGAAATCCTTCACATCTCCCAGAAACTCCCTACCTCCCACCACTCCATCAGATTTTATAGCATGAAGGAGAAATTACTCTGGTGAAGGTGTGTAGCAGAAACCCGGAGTGACTTCACCGGAGACAATGACCTTCCGTGGTGCGTGCTTGCACCACTTGAGAGCAGACGTTTAGTGCACAGGTCTCCACCTCACCTTTTCAGAGCACACTTGCAGTCTCATGTGAAGGCTTCTCCCAGTGTGTATCTGGGGAAGGGTGGCTCATGGGGAAAGAAGAAAAAGGCTGCCCTAAGAACGCATTTACCTGCATTCGCACGCACGCGCGAGTGTGTGTGCACGCGTGGGGGTAAGGGGTTTATTGCCCAGCGCAAAAACTCTTGTGAACTGTTGTGTGGTGTGATTCTAGTTCAGAAGTACATGAAGCAAAAACCACATACACACGCCAATACATGTGGATTTGTCAGGAGGCGCCATATAGGAACCCAGCGTGACCACTGTGTCCCACGCAGGGTAGCTTTCTGAAACGTGTGGTGAATACACCACATCAGGAACTCTGCTGTGCCAGGAGAAGCTGCCAAAGGTCCATTTCCAAGAAGACTTCTAGACCCCTTGAGACTGAATATAAATTCATTAGTGAAATAAACTCAGTCTTTACCGTGACCTACAAGATTCTGCACAATATGTGTCCTCATAGTCTCTCCAATGTCTCTTTGGGCCACTCCCTTCCTCTCGTTCAGGTCCAGCCAGGTGGGTCTTCTAGTTCCATAGGCCAAGGTCTTTCCTACCCCAGGTCCTTGGCACGTGCTGTTTCCTTTGCCTGGAAGGCGTTTACCCCACTCCCTCTGGCTTCTCCCCATCTGTGTCTCAGCTTCCATGCCAGCTTTCCACAGAGGCCTGTCCAACCACCGCGTCTAGTTTTGCAGTCTCTCCTGCCTGGTAACTTTCCTCCTCAGCCCTTGTGTGTGTGTTTGTTGCAGCACTTTTAAAGCTTGCAATTGTTTTATTCACTGGTGCAGTTTCTATTTTTACTGTCTCCTTCCTGGTAAGCAGGAGCTCCAGCCACCTTGTGATGGCGGGTGCAGGCTGCCCTGTGCGCGTCGCTGGGCCAGTACACTCGCCCCAGGCCTGCAGGCCGTGGCGCGGCAAAAAATAATCACCATCTCCTGCACAGAGCCTGTTCCAGTAAGTGTCTGTTACGTTTACAAAGGAACTTGAGGGCCACGCAGAGGAAGAAGAGGCCAATGAAGGACGAGGCGGAGCTTCTGCTGGAGCTGAGGGTTCCCCAGAGGAGCCGGCAATCCGCACTGAGCTGGGAGGAGCCTCGGGGCTTAGCGCCCGTTTTGGGCCGCGGCCCCGGGCAGGTGCAGGCCATGTGGGGACTTGACATGAGGCAGAAACAACTGCACACCCCCAAGAGGTCACTTTTGGAAGCCATGAATTGGAGCCTCTTAGAAAATAAGTCATGAAAGGTCAACTGAAAGGCTTGGCGCTTGCCTGGAGGACCATCTCCTACATACCTTCCGTCGGATGTGGCAGAAGGAGGTGCTTTTGGTTGGGCACAGGCAGGTCTGCTTGCAGTGTGGGGGACCCAGTGGCTACAGCCTCCGGCTCTCAGAGACCAGGGCAGCAGACAGGGCCAGGGACACTGGGACCCAGGAAATGCATAGTGCAGGCCTGGACGGGGTGAGCCAGCCAGGGGCTCTCTGAGAAGATGTCCTGCCTGGAATCCCAACCCTTTTGTACCTGACAGTCAAAGGTTGACATGGTGCCATCCCCCCTGAGTCGTGGTAACTGGCATGGGGTTGGGAGGTTTGAAGCTGCTGCCATAAACCCACGTCTAAAAGGCAAACCACTGGACGAGGAGGGAGCTCGCGCTCTCCCATCTCTTGTGGATGATCTGAGCTCATGAGATTTCTCCCGGCTCTGGGGGAAAGACGTTGCAAACAGCCTTTCCTGTGCCTGGCAAGGTCTGGAAAAGAGTGCGACCAGAGCAAGGGAGCGGGGCTGGGCTCACACGCGCAAGGCCTGTCCCCGCCTAGCGCCTCCCGGTTTCCACGGCACTTGACCTATCCCTTTGTCTTGCCCCTTGCCCTTCTGACCTTGCAGACTCTCTCCACTAAATGGGCACTATCATTAGTTCCAACTTACAGATAAGGCAACAGACTCAGAGGAGATGAAGAACTAAAACTAGATCTTCCCACTTGCTGCCAAAATTATTCGTTCCATGTCTCCTACGGTTTTTAAAAGGGAAGAGGGCTGTGAGTTAGGAAAGCTGAGAGATCCACTGAGGTGTGCGCCTGGATGCTGGCTCGCAGCCGTGTGGGTTTGATGTTTGGTTTCACTGCTGGAGGTGAGAGAAGGAATTGCTTCCTGAGCCGGTCTCCCCGTGATGCAGACAATTTTCCACCCCCCGGGAGCGGTTCGCCCGCTTCCTGGGGTTCGGCGAGGGTGTGAGAGAGATGGAGGCGCTCCCCTGTGTAGCACCACTGGGGCAGTCCACGCTTCCCACCTGGTGCTGCGAGTTCTTAATTAATGCAGGATCCCCGCGTCCCTCCAGGGAGGGCTCACGGCACCAGAGACTGTGCCTGTCCAGAGCTCAAATGGAAAGGGACTCAGGTTCACAGAGTCGGGCGCCCTGGGAAACTGATGAGATCAATCTTACATAACTAAAGCGTGGCATCAGCTCAATCTGTGAAGTTTCTCAGCCATTTTTGATCCAAAATTCTTCTGCTAAAGATATCAGTCTTATGTGAAGCTTTTTTGTGATTTGCTATTATAAGCAAATATCTTGGTGAAAACAAATGACAATCTTAGAAAATGCTTTATTTTCTAATCAGCAAGACTTCACCCCTGTTCTCATGGGCCTTGCCATGAAAATTCCTTTCATGTGTCACTGTTAAACCTCACTTGATATTTCTTGCATAGGATGGATGGAAAGGCAGTGATTTTTGGAAAAGGGGTCTTTAAAAAGAAATATTTGGGGAAATTGTTAAAAATCATGTGCCCGGGCTCTGCTTCCTGAGGTTCTAATTGAGATCGTCTGTTTGGACTAAGGGGCTCACCCCTCTTTGGGAACCAGTGACTCAGGGAAGACAGGGACTCGTCAGAGACATTAACATCAGGCACGGTGCCTCTTGGACCCCTTCCTCCCACGGCCTCCTCCAGTCAACCGTCCTTTCCAGGGACAGGCTGCAGAACATGCCCGCCCCAGCCAGCGGCCTCCCTTCACCCAGTTAAGTCCCTATTAGTGAAATAAAATGTAGCACTTCAAAAAATAGAAGTTCATTTTGCAGAAGCCCAGCTGAGGGGAATTCAATTAGTGTGGAAGTGTGTTCATGGAGCTCATCACCCCCTCTGCTAAGCTGCCTTCAGACCTGTCATCTGCGGCAGGAGGAGCTTCTGTCAGCCCCTCGGAAACTGGGTCACAGGTGCGCGCCGGGCTTTTCCCCAGGCATCTCGGAGCTCGCACTTCCAGGGAGCGAGAAGTGTCTAAAATCGCCCATTGACTGCTGGGACTCAGCAGAGCTCGTTAACTTCTCAGGAGGCCACAGGCCGTCCTGGTTAAGCCGTCACCTTCACACAGGCTCGGGGCTGCTGTCGCCAGACCCACGATGCACTGGCTGGAAACGGGCCCTGCGGCCCAAGTCTCATCCCGTCCTTCTCTCTCCATCTTGTGTTCGGGAGGCTCATCTTCTCGTCTGAGTGTGACGTACATGGGATCTCTGCTCCTCGCCTCTTCCAAAAGCGCCATATCTGAATCTCTCCTTTCTTCTGGATACTTCTCAAATTTGCACTCATTACCCGCCACCTCCCACGCTCTTGCCTCTGGAATTCCATCGCCGCCAGGCTTCCTCCCAGGCTCCCTTCCTCACGCCGCCTCCCACCTCGCCGTCAGTCGCTGGCTGCTGACTCCGCTGCCAGTTCTCCTGCCTCTTTGGTTAAGCCTGACAGAGCTCAGGGGAAGATGTGATGAACTGTTTCCAGAATTGCTCACAAACCCACAGACGTACAAACGTACCACATACGTGCCTGCTCCCACGCCACCGTTCAAGTCCACACTTTCCTTTCGTTGTTGTTTGAAAACCTCAGGTTGGGGTGGCAGAGACGTGGCAGTGACTTCAGTTAGTTGGCATGACCCACACGAACACACGAGGGAGGTAACAGGGCGCAGAGAGGGGGCGGCGGAGGGAACGTTTCTAGATTTAGTCTTGGTCTTGTTGCCTACAACTCAATGGAGATTTCAAAGAGGTGGCCTTTTTTCTTAATAACCCTTTTGGAAGCCAGAGTCATCATAGCCGACCGTCTACCAAATGGCTTTTGTTGCTGACTTTTCCCCCTAAGAGAGGCTGGCTTGTAGAACTTTGTGATCACGAACCAGTGAGGGAAAAGAGAACAGGTAATTCTTGCCAAATGCAAAAGGCTCCTGCGTTCCCAGCCCTAAACTCTGGGGCTGACTGACATTGTCCCACTTCCTCAGTCTATTTCGTCAGTAGCTTTTCATGGTGAGCAACGTCTTAGACAGGCTTTTAAAATTTATATGTCCTGCTTAAACAAAAGGTTAAATTGTATGGAAACTATTTTTTTTCTTAAAAGTCAATTTTTTAATTCCATGTTTCTCAGCCACCAGGCCAGGACTACTGTGATTAATTTCTACCATCCTATTAACACTTGCTTGGTGAGTCTTTTCAGCTACAGCACTTCCTTCATGGCTTTACTCTCTTCTCTGCTCCCATGGTCTTCAGTAGGGAGTTTGTAGAACTAGAATTTGCTCTGCATTTGCTGATCTCAATTATCAGTGCTCCAACATCCAAGCATTTCTGTTTCTTCAGCTTTGCATACTATACACTTTAGCAAGGCAGAGTAAATATGTATTGATCACAATGTCCAAAGTGTGCCTTCAATTGCATGGCATGCCGAAGCTGATCACTTTTCCTGCAAGGGCAAGACTTTTGTTTAGGATGTTACCCCGGGAAGCAGTGATGGAACATTTTCTGTGTGTCCCTGGCATGGACCCAGTGCTAATGTGGATCATGTTTTAGTGCTAAGTCAGATGGCTGGTGTGAGGAGACCCTTTCGCACAGTGTGGCCACCTTCACGTAATTAAGTCTTTTCAATTAAGTGGGAGGGGTTGAACTAGGAAGCACTGTGCGGTGTGGTCCATTGAGCTGTGGGTGGTGCCTCCAGGGAGGAAGGGGAGGTCTGCCCCATTAGCTGACTCTGTAAAAGGGTAGGCAGAGCTCAGACTCCCGTGCCCTCCACCCTGTGGGGCCTGACATTTGTTTAGGTTGCAAATGCAGAGAAAGAAACGTGTGCATCAAGAAGCCCTCATGAATTTTCTCTGTTTCTCAGATTTCCCTTGAGAGTGATTGTTGGTCATTTCATCTTTCTTATGCGACTTTTAAGATTCTTGGGGAAGAAAAAATGAAATGTTTTTTTTTTTGGTTCCTTCCCATTGGGATACCTTACAAAGAAAGAGTGAGGCTGAAAAATGTGAAGTGGAACATAAATTCTGAAACACCCCAGAATCCGTTGAGTTCAGAATCAGTGCTGGAGAAAGGGATCTAAGTCATAACTCCTCCAAAAAGGAAAAACGCCCCTCCCGTACAAAAACACAAATAAAACACAAATTTTGTGCATGCATTTAAATTTATGGTTTGTAAACAATTTTGTTGGATTCTGCCACATGATGTTTATCACCAATATTTCTGGTTTCCAGATGGGAAGTAGGAAATGGTATGCTAATGAATTATAGGTTTGATTCAAAGTTTAAAAAAGTCAAATTAAAATGCTTTTCAGTCAGTTCTCTTTTGTTTTGTTTTAAATCCAATTATTGTCCTGCTCAGTTACAAAATGTGACATTTGTCATGCTTTATAGGTCTGCTTTTGCAAGTCCAGAGCTCAGGAGGTTGTTTATTTCCTCCCACCTACCTCGCCTGCAATTAGGATGTGTGGGCAACAAGTGGACGGTTGTGCCTTACAGCTCGGCAATACAAATGTTAACAAAAAGGAAATTGGAGTGTTTTCAATTAGATTTTGCTTTTAAATTACCATTCTCCCCAAAAGTAGCTTATCATGAAAATTGCCAACATGATAACCTTCTCTAATACTATTAGTCATTGTGCTATAAAGTGGTGATTTTTCTAGAGTAATATAATAAAGAAAACAAAGCTCCCAGTTGGAATCCTTAGCCTGGCTTTCCTCTTTGTGCTACTGCCTTGCTGAGGAATAAATTCTCAGGGAGTACGAGTGAAGGATGGGGGAGTGGGCAGGAGAGAAGGGAGGGACAACAGAAGACGTACTAACCGTCCGGCCACAGCTGTGTGTGGCTGGTGGTTCCATCTCATGTAACCGTCCTCTGAGAAGCCACGTAACTGTGGTGCAGGGCAGCCCATCCAGGAGAAGGAAGAGGAAAAATTCCACATGCTTCTATATTCTCCTTCTCTAAGGAACCCCCCCCCCTTGGGGGTTAATTCTCCTGTGCTTCTGAATTGCACATGCCATTCTCATAGCCATGGCCAATGTGTTCCTTAATGAACTTTGTTATATTTTACTGACTCTTGGGCTGTTGCCAATGGCCTAGGCACCTGGCCTGCTACCTGGAAAATGATAGACCAGCTGGTTAAAGACACTCCTTTTGGGGGCCATGAACTATGGAAACCAATCTCAGCTGCCGGTCAAGTTGCCTGAGTCACTCATGCAGATGTCCTTTTGATCCACACACCTTAGTAATGCTGTGGCCCCCAGAAAGGGATTGTCTCCCAGCTGCTTCATAGCTCGTGGTCAGGGTGAACATGATGGAGGTTATTTAGGCCTATGCGAATATTTGGGATTTCATTCCCACCCTTCCTGGGCATACTGCTGCTTTCTTTTCCCTAACAGCAACTCCAAGCTGGACATATTGGTGCACCTTCTGGGTGACAGCCCAGTAATAGGGAGCTAGGGGATTCAGAGTATTTCTGGTTCACCCACCTGGATCCTCTCGTGGGATTGGCATGGTCCTGGATCATCAGGATAACAAGGTGAGTACACTGCTCACGGAGTCCCACTACAGTGGCCCACACAAAGGATGTAATGGGTCTCTGTAAGCTTTATGAAAAGATCCTGTGCCTCTTTCACCTGACCCTTGTGCATGAAAGTTCTCAGTGCAAGTAGGAAATGATTGTATAAAAGGTGAAGTCATACCTACTGGAATGGCAAACTCCCAAGTTTGTGGTATGGAGTGAGAACAACTTTGACACCCAGGGAGGGAGCACCTTCGATTCCAGGATATACAGAGGTGGAAGATTATTAGTGATCTTTGTTTTTCAGAATCACTCTTAGATCCTTTTCCACTGGTGTGGCATTTCTAGATTTTTGCAAATACCTTAAATTTGACTGACTGCTGGATCTGCCATTCCGCAGCAGAGAGTTCTCGCCACTATTGGGTAACCATTCCCCTTAACCTTACCGTGAAGTCTTTTGGAAACAGCATGAGATGGACCCTGTTCCTGAGTCTGTCACATACAAAACACCTGTAAATCCCAATTTATGAAACTCATTCTATGGAGTGGATGGATGCCACCTGGGGGAGGCACGGACAAATGGGACAGGTTATTCTATGTCCCTTCAGGGAGTCCCTCCAGAAACAAGTAGGCTCCATTATTTGAACTGACCTCGGAGCCCTAAGACCAAACAGCTAACCACAAGGCCATATAAGACACACCATCGACTTGTGTCTCTAACTGAAATGAGTCACATTTGGAGTATGAATGATTGCAAGCAACTTATTCTTTCCAGTAGCACAATGTACCCCCTGGGACTGTACTCATGTGGAAGCCAGGCATTAATCTGCCTTCTTCCCGAGAACACAGTGACCTTCACTTTAAAGATGGTCATGAAAGAGAACCACAAGTGTTTAATAAGATGCTACTAATAGATCATTTAGCCTCAGGTGACTGTGAAAATCTTCCTAATGAGCCTATCCTGGGTTACTTGGCAAGGGAGCTTCCCAGAGGGACAGCTTACTTATTATTTACGTGCATTATGTGGATGATCATCCCTGAGGTGGAACCCATCTAATTAGAAAAGGTAATGGGAACTTTGTTCCTGACTTTAGCTGCAGTGGTCAGTAGCACCACTTGGAACCTGGAAGACATTCAGGTCAATTTCAACTCAGCTGCCAGGGCTGTTATGGATGATAGGGTTATCTAGGCTTTGTTTTCGCAAGCCAGGGCAGGCATCCTGCTGTGCCTAGATAATGCATTGAACTGAGGGGGAATGTTAATACAGAAGCATAATAATAAAGCCATCTGGCTTTATTAGACTCTTGTGGTTTATGGGATTTGTTCAGCTGGTTAAGCCTGGAACACTTGGGCACGATTGAGATCAATACTGCAGGTTTGCCTCTTCCTGCTGCTTGGACTTGTATTGGTACAATCCTCAATTAAATGTTTCATGAGACAAATTAAAAGGATTTGGGTCTTCCTTGGGGGTCAGATTAATCATAATTATTGACAAAGTGGAGTATCATGGGAAAATTAACCAGAAGCCAGGACAGTGTAGAAATAAAGGGTGGATATTGCTAGTAAACAGTTTTCCATGGTTCTCTTGTGGTTCTGCGTGCCTGGCAGGCAAGGCAATTGCAAGCAAGGCCCTTTGTTCTGAATTATATGTCCAAGAGTGTTTATATAGCAAACATATTTTTATCAATGTGTGTTTGTATAGCAAACCTCCTTGGAAGATAGGAATAGTGTCTTCCTCTGGAGCAAAGAGTATGCTCACTGCACATAATAAAGGATTCATATTTTAAAACTCAACCCACAGTCTGTGCAGGTGGCATCTGGTGATCTTTGTATGGTGTGGAGGTACTGTGGGAATTAGATCTCTGGAAACTGACAAAAAACGCTGACATTTGGCCACTGCTATTGCTGTGAGTAATAAACTATTTTCCATTTCTGGCCCAGCAGTCTTGTATCTTTTACAGCGTGTCTTAAACTGTAGCAGGCTGACTTGCTAGTGTGCAAGTAGGATAAAATATCACATCCTTCACAGTTTTTGGCGATATGATATTACTATTATATGTCACATAATTCTTATTTACTTATTATATAGCATATAATTATGGTATATAAGTTTAAAATGTGCAAAATATACATTATTCCTTTAAACCTGTCACTAAATTAACAGTTATAGCTCATAAGGCAATAAGGAGATAAAATGGAATCATAAAAAGATGACAAGGAGAAAGGAATAAGAACACAGATGTGACAAATAGAAAAGAAATAGCAATATGATAGACTTAAAGTTAACCCTATCAGTAATTACATTAAATGTAAATGATCTAAACACTGCAATTAAAAGGAAGAGATGGTCAGATTGAAATAAAAAAGCAAGAACTGATTATATTTTGCTTACAATAAACACACTTTAACTGTAAAAACATAAATAGGTTAAAAGTAAAAGGATAGAAAAAAGATGTGTCATGTTAATGAAAAGAAAGTTGAAGAGGCTATATTAATATTAGACAAAGAATATTTCAGAACAAAGAATATTATTAGAGATGATGGATATTTCATAAAGAAACTGAAGCCAATTAATCAAGAGGACATAACAACCCTAAACACTTATGTACCCCCAAATAAAATTTCAAAATAAATAATAGAACTTCAAGGAAAAATAGATAAATCTATAGCTATAGTCAGGGATATCAGTATCTCTCTCCCAATGAGTAGATGTATTAGACAGGAAATCAGCAAAAATAGAATAGGCTTGATTAACACCATAAAGTTGACCTCATTATAACTTATAAGACACTCACCTAACAACAGTTGATTTTTCAATTTCATATGAAAAATTTACCAAGATAAAGAGACCATAAACTTCTGGATTTATGTATTTAGATAATACATAAATAATCATAAACAGAGTATTGATAGAAATATGAGCTTCAAAGGCCACTCTGGTGAGGTCTCAGGTGGAAATGAGGAACATGTTGTTGGAAACTGAAGGAAAGGCAATCCTTGCCATATAGTGGCAAAGAATTTGGTTAAACTATGCCCTAGTGTTTTGAAGAGGGTAGAATTTGTGAGTGATAAAATTGGATATTTACCTGAGGAGATTCTAAGCAAAGTGCTGAAGGAATTACTTGCTCCTAACTGCTTATAGTAAAATGCAAGAAAAGAAATTCAAATTGAAGAAGAAATTGTTAAATAACAGGAAGCAAAACTTTTTTAAGTTTGGAATATTCTTAGACTATCCATATTATAAAAAAATAAGAAAGCTTGTTCTGAGGAGAACACTGAGGGTGTGGCCAAACCACCATTTGAGATGGAAACTAGTATGGGTGTAACCCAGGGCCCTAATCAGCCAACCTAGCAGAAACAATGACAGCTTGCACCAAAGGGGATCAAGCTGGAAAGAAGTAAAAGAATTCTGTTAGACTGCTTAGATCCTACAGGACTGGACTATAGAGATATCTGGCTACAAAGGTGCACTATTCTTCAAGACAAGGGAAAAAGATGACCCTGAGTATGACTCAGAGATCATCAGGGTTGTCTCTTGGGTTTCAAATGGGGGAGGGACATAGCCTCAGTTTCAACAGGCAAGACTGGCTTCCTGAAGCCTTGGGGGTGTGACCCCCACTTAGCAGACCCTTGGGGCACAACTCCTGCCTGGCAGGACCACAGCAGGTGGATCACCACTCCAGTAAGTCCTGATGGCAGAGCATTGAACCAAAAAGGATTATTATAGAGTCTTAAGATCTAATAGCATTTGCTTTGCTAGCTTTTGGACTTGCGAGGGACCCATCACCCCTTTCTTCTTTCTGATTGCTCCCTTTTGAAATGAAAATGTCCACTGTATGCCTGTCTACCATTGCATTTTAGAAGCACATAACTTACCCAGTTTCACAGGTTCATAGCTGGAGAGTAATTTGCCTTAGGATGAATCATACTTTGGTCTCACCCATATCTGATTTAGTTGATATTTAGATGAGACTCTAGACTTAGACTTTAGACTTGATGGTGGAATGAGTAAAACCCCCTTTGGGGGCTGTTGGGATGGAATGAATGTATTTTGGATGTGATAAGGACATAAATTTGGGGGACCCAGGGGCAGAGTGTTATGGACTGAATATTTGTGTCTCTGCAAAATTAATATGTGATGGTATTTAGAGGTGGGTGTATTTGGAAAATAACTAAGTTTGGGGACTTAGTTATGAGAGTGGGGACACCCATAAAGGGATTAGTGTTCTTATAAGGAAAGAAAGAGAGACCAGAGCTCTCTCTCCAATGTGTGATTAAACAGCAAGAAGGTAGCCACCTACATGCCAGAAAGAAAGCCCTCGCTGGGAACCAAATCTGCTGGCAACTTGATCTTGAACTTCCCAGCCTCCAGAACTGTCAAAAATAAATGTCTGTATATTCCTGGATACAGCTGGAACCCATTCTACTAAGTGAAGTATCTCAAGAATGGAAAAACCAGCACCACATGTACTCACCAGCAAATTGGTATTAACCAATCAACACTTAAGTGGACATATAGGAGTAACATTTATCGGGTGTCGGGAGGGTGGGAGGGGGGAGGAGGGGATGGGTGTATACAACCACAATGAGTAAGATGGGCAACATTTGGGGGATAGACACGCTTGAAGCTCTTACTCGAAGGGGGAGGGGGGCATGGGCAATATATGTAACCTTAACACTTGTACCCCCATAATACACTAAAATAAAAAAGGAACCCCCCCAAAAAATGTCTATTGTTTAAGGACACCCCTCTCCTCATCTATGGTATTTTGTTACAGCAGCCTAGGAAGACTAAGGAGGTCAGAATGGCCTTGCCCTCCACTGAGGTAATTCCCTTCTGGGGACTACTTAGTGTTCTGTGTATGTGGAGGTCTTTCTTCCCTGGCTGGTGGGAATACAAACAAATTCTGTCCCTGGGGATTATGCACTGGCTCCCTTCCTGTGTCTCCTCCCAGCCCCACCCCTGACATTTATTGTTCCTTTCCATGCATGCACATACCAGTACTGAGCTCAGCACATGGACGGATGCTCTGAAGATTTCCTGAGTTCTCTCTCTGCTCAACTTCCTTTTCTCTTATACATTTCCCTGAGAAGCTTCCCAACTTTTATCTCACCAGATTATTAACTTTGGTTTCTCAAGTCAGGGAGGCCCCCAGGCTCTGTGAATTTCCTTCTCCTGCACTGTGGGATGCAAACCTACCCCACACAGGAAGCTGGCCATTAACCCACTCATCTCCTTTCTCTTAGAGTCCTTCTCCTGGGATGCCAATGATCCAATGATGGCAGACTATTGTTTCATATATTTTTTCCAGCTTTTTAGTTGTCTAAGATGTTAGGGTAAATTTCATTTCTGTTAATCTACTGTGGCCAGAAGTATAAGTTTACATCCCGTCCTAATGGGAGTGCTGGAAGAGCCAGACACTGGAAAATCTGTGAGCACTGTAGGAACCTGGTGCCATACGCTCTGTCCACACTGCAAGAGCTGGGCGCTTGGGAAGCCCCCCCCCCCCATGCCACAGGAGCTGGGCGCTGGACAAACTGCACCCTGCAGGAGCCCGGCAAGCACGCCAGCACCAGGAAGCCAAATGCATCCGTCCTGTAGTGTCTCTCCATCACCCCCTACTGACAAAGTTTAACATCATGCTATCTGGAAAGGAAAACTATTTAAGGGACCCATATCCATTTTCACAGAGTAGGCAACAAAGGCTGAACTGAGACAAAATACTATAAATTGATAACCAGCATACATATTTGGGGGATTGCTGCCTTATCACTATTTGAAAATTATAGGACCATGTGGTAAGTTTAGATCTATATCATCAATTAAATGTGATTAATGAAAAATTTTAAGCTTGAGTTGTAGGACTGAGATTTATTTAGTTCTAAGAAGAGAACAGTGGCTCCATCCATTCTTAGCAAAGAACAAAATAAAACTTACGCAGTTAAAATAGCAAGATTATATTTGTCTCCATTCTTCCTACATGTTTGGTAGAAAAGAGAGGAAGGAAACGAAAGTTACTGAACTACTTCTATGTGCTAAGTGACCTGCATGTTTATTTGACATTCTCAAGTTGACCCTGTAAAGACGGTGGTTGTATGACGTTTCACAGGTGAGCAAATTGGGTTGGGGCAATTTGCAAGCACAAGAATCTCATGGGAAGCTTACTAAGAATGGAAATGACTTGACCAGCCCCACAGTTTCAAATTTAGTACCTTATAGATGAAGCCCAGGAATGTATATTTTAAAGAAATACCCAGGAGATTCTGGTACATGTGGTCCATGGGCCACATTGTCAGAAACACGATTTCAACAGCTTGTTCAAGTTCATGGGGTTCAAGGCGAGCTTTGGACTGAAAGGAAGATGATCTGTCTCTAACCACATGCAAGCTTCCATCCCTGCCTTATCATGCTGTGTATTAGCAGTGAGAATAGGAGAGCAATTATTGGACTTAAAGTAGCAAATTTCCCACCCAGCCTAGAACTATGTGTGCAGGGAATAATCAGATGGTGAACGAAGAGCTGTCTGTAAACGAGTCCAGAGCTAACAGGATGTATTTCAGCAGCAACATTTTATTGGAACAGCACTGAGTGAGCTGCTTCACTCTTGTGATGGCACCGTCATTCCTTCTTTTCCTCTCAACTTGTTGATGGCCTCACAGTGTGACCTTAGAGAAATCAGCTAACAATCAGTGGGATGTTTTTATCTAAGAAGTTGGTGATAATGGATTATAAATTACATAATTGTCAAATAATGTGACTATTATATAATAAGAATATTAAATCATAATGAACATTTCCAAGACCATTAATGGTCAAAGAAATTTGACATCTTTCAAAGTTAACTGTCAAATACTAATCAATAATGCTTGTTTTCTTAAGTGGTTCCAAATGAGATAATTTTAGATGTTTTACAGTTGAGTGATGTATCATGCTATGCAATATCTAGAATGAAGGACTAGAACCAAACTGTGTTTTGTGTTGGGAAAACATATCTAATTTTAGAGAATTTGGAGTTCAATGCAATATTAAATAGAATGCATTCCATGTGTGAATGACTCATTTAGTTCTGCCCTTGGCATGCAAAAGGGACATTCAGAGAAGGGTTATTTAAGCTATTGGATAACTTTCTCTTCAAAAATGGAAATAGGCTGGGCACAGTGGCTCACGCCTGTAATCCTAGCATTCTGGGAGGCCGAGGCAGAAGGATCGTTTGAAGTCAGGAGTTTGAGAGTAGCCTAAGCAAGAATGAGACCCCTGTCTCTATTAAAAATAGAAAAATTAGTTGAGTGTTGTGGTATGCACCTGTAGTCCCATCTACTAGGGAGGCTGAGGCAGGAGGATTGCTTGAGCCCAAGAGTTTGAGGTTGCTGTGAGGTAGGCTGATGCCATGGCACTCTAGCCTGGGCAACAGAATGCAATTCTGTTTCCAAAAAAAAAAAAAAAAAAAAGGAAACAGTATCTAAACCAAGGCTAAATTTTGTGTCAATTAAATGAATGGGCCTGTGGATGAAACTATGTGTCAGGATTCTGACATCCCTGGCACATAAAGACGATTTTGTCTCTTTGTTCAATAAAGAACTCTACTAGAAAAAACCATGGCCGTTTCATGGGTAGAATAACTCAACTTCATAAAGTTCTCCCCAAGTTAATCCATAAATGTAATGTAATTTAAATATTCTTTTAACCAGATAAATCGAATGTAAACGTCATGTGAAAAAATATGTAATTAAGAATGGCCACGAATATTTTTTAAAAAAGAGTGAGAGAGGATAATCTCTACCAGATATCAAAACATAATGTAGAAATACCCAAATTAAAACAATGGGAATTGGTGCATAGCTAGAAAAACAAATAAATAAAACAGAAATCCCAGAAAAAATACAGATAGAAATTTAATGGATGGTATACATGAAAGTTTAATACAGCAGAAGAAAATAGGAACTATTGAATTAATGGTTTGGGGTCATCTTTGTAATTAATATCTGGGAAAACATTGAATTCCCATTTTACATATTGTACACACAAACCTTTACAGATTGGTTATAATTTAGGTATTAAAAATGGTAATTAAAAGTATTATAAAAGCATAAAGGATTTGGAAAATTTAAATAGGGAAATCCTTTCTAAGAATAAATAAAACCATTAAAGAAAATATTGATGAATTTCTTGACACAACAATTGAATTGCAAAAAAATTTTTACAAAGACAAAAGAAAAAGGGCCAATTTCATCCTATAAAACCATAAGACCAACAACCCAACTGGAGAAGGGAAAAGATATGAAACGATCATTCACAGAAAAGGAAATATAAATTATAATTCTCAAACAAAATGATATTCAACCTCATTTGTAATAAGAGAAACAGTAATTAAAATGATAATCACAATGATTTATTTTACCTACCACATGAGTAATATATGCTGCATTGGCTAGAACGTAGAGAAACAAGTTCTTTCATTGCTGGTGAAAATATAATTTGGTACAACCTTTATGTAGTGCAATTTAGCAATACCTTTCAACATGTGCTTGTGCTTGTACATGTATTTGTACATGTGCTTGTACTGTTTGACCTTGTGTACATTTAGGCCCTTATCATTGTTAGCATCAGGGAGTAGTGTTTTGTTATGTAAACTACACTTACTAACTAGTTTGCTTCCAAATTTTGCTACTATGAACAGTGCTATAATATAATCTGCACACTTATCCTATTATTTCTGAAGAACAGATTCCTATAAGTTGTTGAATTACTTGTGTTAATAGTGTCTCTGGATGAACTAGGAAAACAAAACTGGAAATTGAAAGCCCATTGTACATGCTGTGAGTAAAAAAGAGTCTTCTGTCCTTTTCAAATACTTACTTACTTGTGTTGGTAGTTTCTGCACCTGCCTTCAAAAATTCACATATTCACTATGACTTTTTGTTTTAACCTTGCCTTTATCTCTTTACTGCCACAGCTACCATTTCCTTTATATAGCATTTACCTTTGGGAAAAAATAACCACAGGTACTTTGACTTTATTATAATTTTTCTTTTAAAATGGATTACCATTGTTGTGTCTGATTTTTCTTAGTGAGACAGCAGAGGTCTGCTCAGAGTAGCTTAACGAAGCCATCTGTGTGCATCTGTGTGTACGGAAAAGCAGAGACAATTAAAACCTGTTGACAACTTCGGGCAAAGCTGTGGGCCTCATGTTCTGTAATTTATGTGAAAAGCTGAAGAACAATCAGTTCAAGCTGGCTCTTCAAAGAGGCACAGGCTGTAACATGCTTTTGGCAGTTCAGCGTCTTTGCACTGCAGCAAAGGGCTTTCCGGGTCCAAAGAATTCTGAGATGTGCAACAGGATCTCATGAGCAGGACCCACAAAAGCAAACACACATGTTGCTGCAAAGGGAAGAGGGAAGCTGCTGATGTTTCTTCTGGTTTTCCATCTGACTCCATTCTCTGCTTGACAGACAAGCATGCTGTACAGTGCTCCATCCTGTTACTTACTGCAATATCGGATTTTATATTGGACGTGGATGAACCCATTCTAACGTTTGCCACAGGACATGTCGGCAGAGATGCACAGGTGCTCAAGTGCCTGGGGAGGCAGGAGTGTGTGGGAAGGACTTTGTCTTTCTGCCACTCAGAACTGTGTTTAAATCCTCGCTTTGCAGTCTCCCAGCTGGGGTACCTTGGGCAACTCTCTGTTTCCTACTTTCTAACGAGGAGGAAACCTGGCTTACCTGGGATGGATGTGATGGCTAGAGGAGATGCACATGACATGGCTTACTTCCCATCTTCTCTTCTTGTCTCTTCGTTGTTTCTGCATCCTGTTCTGCGGTTCCCATGCCCATCTTCCACTGCAATTTTTCTGGCCAGGTCACCAGGGCCATCTCAGTTACTAGATCACTGTCTCTGTCTCGGGAACATTGGTTGACAAATTTCACTCTCTTCAAACATTCCTTTTCTTGGCTTCCAAGAATCATACTTCAATTGCTTTCTTCCGCCTCACTCTCTGGTGTCTTCCTCTCCCCTATCCTAAAGGTGTTGGTACCGAGTTTCTGTACAGAATCCTCTTCCTCTGTACATCTTGCTGCACAATCCCATTCATACTCATGATGTTCATTATCATTTATATATTGGAGTGTCCACTACACAATTTAGGTTCAAACAACATACCTCAGTTGATCTCCAGATGGCAATGCTTGGGCACCACATGTTGGTGTCAGAAACCCAGAGGTTGCATCCACTCCCATTCCTCACTGGCCTAGCCTGGCCTCAACTCCCTTCCCCTTTCTGGGTCCTGGGGTGTCAGAGAGCCAGCAGGTCTCCTGAGGGGAGGAGTCCACTCCAGCCTGGCCCATCCTGGTTTCTGAGGATGTGGTGAATGCAGAGCCTGGATTTTCTGAGCTGCGTGTGCAGTGTGGACAGTGGGCGACATCGTCATCTCCAGTGTGACCACTAGTAGTTAGGTGGAGTCTTGGCCCTGAGGGTAGTGACTCTTTTAGAGTGGGTTTCCAACTTCTTGTGGTTCCTCACAAGGAAGGGGCTCCCATCCAAATCGGGAAAAGCCTTCAGGATTAAAAATCCTCCCCCAGGTACTTCCTTGTAGCCCCAGAGTGAAAGCAGTGTGAAAAGATCTGTCGTTAGCCATGGAATGTCACGATGTCACAGTGGACACTGGTGCCGTTGATGACTCAAGGCCTCACAGAGAGGCAGAACATTTGAGTCTTCCCTTGAGAGGAAACGAGGCTATTCGGAAATGTGGGGGCAACTTCAGAAGAAGATGGGGACGTATCACCAGTGTCGGGGACTCCCAGCCGGTCCAGGGTGGTGCTGCTGTACTATGGTGCTGATGGGAGGTCTTTTTCAGCAGTCTTGGAGTGAAGCCTGCCCCATGCGTTAATGTCCCAGAAAGAGAGAGTATCGTCCTCCTCTCCCAGTCCTTAAGAGTCCAGGATGTTACAGACTGGTTCGTGTACATATGGTAGTTCTATGTTTAGTTTTTTGAGGAACCTCCATAACATTCTCCATCGTGGTTGCAGTAATTTACATTCCCACCAACAGTGTACAAGGGGCCCTTTCTCCACATCCTCACCAGAATCCATTATTGCCTGTCTTTTTGATAAAAGCCATTTTAACTGTGGTGAGATGATATCTCATTATAGTTTTGATTTGCGTTTCTCTAATGACTAATGATGTTGAGCATTTTTTCATACACCTGTTGGTCATTTATATATCTTCTTTTGTGAAATATCTATTCATATCCTTTGTCAATTTTTTAATCAGATTACTGGATTTTTTCCTATTGAGTGGTTGGAGTTCTTCATATCTCATAGTTATTAATCCCTTGTCAGATGTGTAGTTGCAAATATTTTCTCCCATTTTTTGGGTTGTCTCTTCACTTTGTTGATTGTGTCCTTTGCTGTACAGAAGCTTTTTAGCTTGCTTGATGTGGTCCTATTTGTCCAATTTTGTTTGGTTGCTTGTGATTTAGGGGTATTACTCAAGGAGTCCTTGACAAGACCAATGTCCTGAAGCATTTCCTCAATGTTTTATTTTAGTTGTTTTATAGTTTCAGATCTTATAGTTAAGTCTTTAATCTATTTTGATGCAATTTTTATATATGGCGAGAGATAAAGGTCTAAAGATATACAGTTTTCCCAGCACCATTTACTGGAGACACTGTCCTTTCCCCACTGTATGTTCTTGGAAGCTTTGTTGAAGTTCACTATAGGTGTGTAGATTTATTTCTGGGTTCTCTATCCTGTTCCATTGGCTTATATGTCTGTTTTTATGCCAATACCATGCTGTTTTGGTTACTACAGCTTATTTTTGGCAGTTCAGGTTCTCGCTCTACCTTAGTAAACTCCTGCATCACAAAAGAACCTTCTTCTCAGCTTCAGCACTGTTTCCTAGCAAGCTGTACATTCACGTATATTTCCCTCAAGATATCAGACTATAAAAAATAGTTTCTCCCTTGAAATAGAACAAAATCCCTGCTAATAGGAAAAGAAAGGGTTTCCAGCAAGTTCAATATCAACTAAAATTTGGCTATTTGGCTAATGTGTAAATAGCAATATAAAAAGACTTTTTTGTTTTTTAGTAGGAATTTATGTGTAGCAGGTGAGGCTGGTAAGGTTTTTGGTACTTTTGGGTACCTATCACAGACAAAATGTTTTAGGGTAAATTTAAAGATTAATTAAAAGCTTGGCAGGGCATGGTAGCTCATGCCTGTAATGTCAGCCCTTAGAGGAGATTGAGTCAGGAGGATTGTTTGAGGCCAGGAGTTTGAGACCAGCCTGGGCAATACAGCAAGACCCCATCTCTCTCTCAAAAAAAAAAAAAAAAGACCCATGAAAGGAAAACATGCATACATCAAATAAAATAGTAAGCAGGACTTAGACTAAAAACTTCTAGTCTTTTACACTCCCCTCCTCACTCCTAATCCCACCACTTTTACCTGTTTCTCTTTTTTTTTTTTTTTTTGGTGAACAAATATCGTGTCTACCAGAAAAACTCAAGTTTTTGAGAAATTGATAACTTGCTTGCTTGAGGGCATTTTCCAGGTTTCTGACGTCCACTGTTTTTTGAATACCCTTTCTTTATTCCCGGAGTTTCCTATATGGTGTTATGGGTCACACCTCCCAAGGTTAAAGCCAAGACTCACTGTCCAGACTCCTCTGCTGGAAGGAAGCAGGCTGTGATTTAGACTCTGCTAACCAGAAATACCCACACCGGCTGTGACTTAGGTGGGAGCAGAGGAGGGAGTCCTATGTAGGGAATCCACTGTCTTTCGTGAGTGTGGTCGTAGTGCCTTGACTACTACTTGGAGCACTGCTTGCTCAGGGGTAGAACTGCCATCCAGGCCTGGGTGTCCTCGGAGGGGCTGTGCGGTCTGCACCAGCCACTGGGGTGGTGACAGAGGGGTTTCCCGAGAGCAGCTTGTATGCAGCCACTCACTGCAGAGCCATCCAAGGAGCTGAAACATGCTTTTCCTTCCCTATGAGTCAAATGCCACCACTCCTGTACCCTCTTTGAGAGTGTAGTTGGGTTCAGCATTCTTTGAAACTGTGTAGCCATTTCCATAAGCCTCTACGGGATTCTTTGAGCTACCCAGTACAGTAGAGGAAATATATTTTCTGTTTAACGTAGCCATGCTGAGTTCCACTGTTTGCAATAAAGAACTTTAACTGATCCATTTGATCAAGATCTATTGACCACTGCTATGAGAGATGAGGATTTATCTTATTTATAAACGCCCTGCCTCCTGGTCTCCCTACCATTTTTTGATGACTGTATCTTTATTTTAATTCTTCTATTGGTTACCTTTGCAAAATAAATATTAGTAACAAGCCTACACTTCTTATTCCCTAGACTTCATCTCTTCACTCAGCACTTAGAAGATCTTAACTTCTACTCTTCCCTCCATCACTCATCACTCCATTTCCCACCTTCTGTTGGCTGTGGCTGTGCTCTTACACTGTCAAAGTTTATAACATTTCTCTTCTATTCTATGATCATAATTAAATCTCCTGTGCTTTATATCTCGGTGGATTCTAAAACTGGAAAACTAATAAGCGGCATTGACATTATTAAGACTATATAAATGTTGACTGCAGCCCTGAATAAGGAGCTAATGATTACGTTTCCTGCTCTGTGGGTCTTGGGTCATGACTCCAGAGCCACTTGAAACAGAATGTTCCTAGCTTCAAGGTCACATGGATTTTCTGTTCCTACATTTTAGCAGTCACTCCAAATCTAGTCATATTTTTATTCCTTTCATTTTTGCACCTTGATTTTTTTTTCAATATTTATCAGGTGCTTCTAATTGGAGTTCTTTTTTCTTATTTTCAGAACAATCTGAGTCTCCACCATAACCTCATAGGTATCCAGCCTTTCAGTAGTGCTAAGTGCTGTATGGAATCCCTTTATCTTCTGGTTACCTGCAGTAAGGTCCCGCCTGGGGGGCTCTAATCTGGACCCGTTCTTGTCCAGACCTGCTGCACAACCATCATCCTTGGGATTCTCTTTAGTGACATTCTGGATTAAAGGATAGCCCTGGATTCCATGACATATTTTTAGTCTTCTCCTTGGTTTTACTGGCATATATATTCAGAAGACTTTCTCAGACAAGAAGTATGGCATATAAATTAAATCTTCATCTGTCTGAAAATATTTTTATTTTGCCCTCATACAGCAATGATAGCTTGACTGGGCATAGAATTTTAGGTTCAAAGATTTTTCCCTTAGAACTTTGGACACATTGATTCATCATCTTCTGACTAATGTGATTAATGACAAGTTGGAGGGTTCTCTGCATTTACCTTTGGAAGCTTTTGTGTTTTTTGTTTTGCTTTGTTTTGTTTTTTTGTCTTAGGTGGTCTGAGATTTCAGGAGGACATGCTGGCTGAGTAGTCATTGTCATTCATCCCGCTCAGTATTCAACAGACTTATCAAATGTGAAGAAACGTCCTATTATTTCTTTAAAAAATTCTCCCATCCACTTTCTTTGTTCTCTTTTCTGCAGTTTCTCTTAGCCAGCTGATGGGTTTCTGCAACTCTTGTATTAGTCCTTTATTAAGCTCACCTTTATCCTTCAAATTTGCCACCTCTGCCATTTGCCTTTAGGTCGAGGAGTGTATTTTGGCTTTATGTGTCAGCTCTTCTTTTGAATTTAATATTTTAGAGATTACACTTTTAATTTATAAGAACGCTTGTGTTCTCTGGTAGTTTCCTTTTCAATCACACTATTCTTGTTTTATGAATATAATTTTCTCAAATCTCTTTAAACATATTTTAAAACTATTTTAAAAAATCTCTTCTAGTTCTTGAATTATTTCTGTTCCTTTGAGACTTTGTATGTTTTGGTCTTTTTTATTTCCTGCTGGTGGCTGTCTTTAAATGTCTGGTAACCTTGTTTGTACATTCACATTGATGAATAAAGGATTCAAGTTTCATAACAGGTATCTAGTGTAGGTTTCTTTTGAATTTGAGTTGATGACACGTTTCTTGATAAGTACCTCCCTGAATGGCAAGGCAGACAAGGAACTGTGTGCCAATGCACAGGTCTAGCTAACTGACAGATTTCGTTTTAGGATGTACACGTGGGGGAACCAGCCTTAAATTAGACATTCTGCTTCATCTCCTCCCACCAAATGCCAGAATAAGGGGAGCTTTCCTCTTAGCTTGACACCCACACTCAAACACATATTCCTCTCCAGCCAGTTCATTCATTTGCTTATAATCAGTCTCTTGCTATTCTCCCTCCCTTTTCGGGAGACAAAAGCCTGCCCCTCTACTCTGTGTGGGAGGGGAACCGCTGACCTCACACCCACCTGCTCGCTGGCACTCTGGGAGGGTGACCCGCAGCTGCTTCCCCGGAAGTTCTCCTTGTACGTGTATTTGGACTTTGGTTCCCTCTTCTCTGTTTCATCCATTAGCATGTTTCCATCCGCTCCTGTATTCAAGAAATGTGGTGAAGTCTATCATCTATGAAAGACCTTCCCTCCCAATTTCTTCATTTCTATATATTTACTTCTTTTTGCACTCCAACACTGTCACGGTGGTGGGATCTCTGGCAAGGGGGTGGCATACGCCTGTGCTCCTTCTACTGTCTTGCACCAGACACGTGCCCACCTCCAGGATGCTGTTTTTAAAAATGGGATTTTTTTGTTGTTGAAAATCCACTTATCTCCTATCTGTGTTTCTACTGCTTAACGTGGTATTTCTGGGGACAAGAATAGGCTCTTGTTGAGAAAGAAACAAAGAGAGAAAGAAAGAGAGATTTAAATGGATACAAACAAATGAAATAAATTTAGATAATAACAAGCAGTATAAACTCTCTCTTAAATATTTGTTATAAAAAGTTAAAAACAACCTGTATTATTAATCCCTTTGAAAGACTAGTTTAACTCACCATCTTACCATGTGTTACCCATATTAAGCAAACAGCTTCCAAGAGAAACCAGGTCCTTTCTACGAGGGTCACAGCATTCTGGCCGGCAGGGCTCCGGGCACACGGGGCCACCTGCCCCAGGCGTCTGTGGGAGACTCGGAGAGCTTGGTCCCACTTGGGCTGGTGAGGGCACATCAAGGGTCTACGTGATGGAGACTGTGGAACACAGACACTGCAAGTATAAGACTCAGTTATTAAAAATTACATTCTACTTCATTCATTTCCTTTCCATGAACCTACTTCTGACCCTAAGACTCTATTCCCATGAGTTTTAATAGCAGAAAATTTAACCTCAGTTGATCCTTCAGTCTTTATTCTTATTAGAGCTCCAAAAATTCATGGAGTCCAAAATGTGGAGAGAATCCAGTTTACCCATATTAGAATTGCTGACATCTTCACTGACCTCAGAGTCCAACGGATCTTTGCTGTGGGTCTTGTCCAGAGAGGAGATTCAGGGCTTTGGTTGCCACCTCTTTTTGAGGTCTAGTCACCTCTTGGACTAGGGTGGGGTTGGGGTGTGTCAGTCTGCCCTTCTTGAGAAACCTATGGACCCTTTACCTCTCTCTAAAACACTCTCTCTATTGAGGCACTTGGATGTAATCCCCTTAATTGGTTGAAGATCTGGGAAATACCAAAGCTAAACTAATAGACCATTTCTACCTTCTTGCCTTTCTTGAGGCAATGAATCCAGAAGAGACTCTCTGCTTGAATAGGAGCAGGGGCATTGAGTGGGAGTAGGAGAAAAAAGGGAAGAAAAGAAATGCCAGAAGGGACAAAAAAAAAAAAAAAACAGTTAATGTTTCAAAAATGCTATCATGCCATAGTAAGTACATTCGACCATAAAGGTATATGCAGTGGGCCACATGGGGAATACAAAATGGCACCCGCCCAGAGGGAGTTCAGTGGGTTAAGGGAGAGCAGGAACAGGCGGGGGGGACAGGGAAGATTTTTCTGGAGACAGTTGTCACAGAATTTATAACAGAACCTCCTGGAGTTTGTAGGAGATGAGCACAGCCTCCTGCGATGGTGGATGGCCATTGGCCAGGCCGCCCTCCCTGAGCTTTGCCAGGTCTGCTGCCAAAGCCTGTCACGCTGCCTCCTGGGGGCTCCTCTGCCCGCCATCCTGGTGTTCCTGGAGGCTGTGTGAACTTGACAAGACGGTTCCCCGTGTGGAAATTTGTCTAATCTTTACAGAGAGCAGGACAAAATCCTCTGAAAAGTTCATGGCTATAAAAAATCAGTACCCAGTGACTTAAGGTGTAGCATTTACAACATGGCAACCGAATAGCCCCGGCTGCTGCGGGCTGATTTCTCACAGTTCTCCAAGGAGCCCGACACTCCAGGAGGAGACCAGAGTGGTCCCTTTTGGACCCAGCTATGACATCTATCCACTTTGAAGCCATAAAGATTCATTTTGCTCAAGGAAAAAGTACTGAAGAGGATTATGAGCATTTAATTAAGCTGATACTCAAAGCACACATGTGGACCTGTTGGGCTACGTAACTGGCTAAGTGTTTCTGGGTGTGGCATGGATCCTTCAGCAACCACGGTACCAATGAGACACAATGTATTGGGGGTCTGCTGGGTCCCCTAAGAACTGGAAAGTCACCTGGCTGCTTTTCTGTCAGGCATATTTTTAGCCTTTTTCTGCACAGACTGTCTCCTCAGCCTGCTCCTAGCTCAATGGGGCCACCAGCCTCAGGTCTATGTGACTTGGTCTTGGCTCTCGCTAGGAATGGGCCCCATCTCTCATATGCCAAATTCAATTTCCTGTGAGAGAATCTGATTACCGAAGACTGAGTCTTGTCAAATTAAGGGGTGAGCAGTCACGCATTGACCTAGTTCAAAAATAAATCAAGGGCTATTATTCTTCATGGGTTCACTTAATTTCCATTTTTACTTCTCGCAAAGACAACAGTCACTGAATGATTTTATCATCTAGTGGAGAAAGGCATTCTGGGGCCTCAGGGATCATCAACATGAATGTGTTTTCTGTCAAGTCTAGTAGTTACTGACTTCTATATGCTAAGATATGTCGATAAACACAATGCATTTTCTCTGCAATATTTGAACTGATTACCATTTTTGCATTTCAGCACAAGAGCTGTTCTTAGCCAGAAAATGCCAGATGGCGCTAGGGAATCAGCTTCATACTATTCCAGAGCAATGTCATCCACAGATAGAGCCAGCAGCTAATTGACAAAGATACCCTCGCTGTTTTTATAGAAGTCAAGATGTCCTACTTCTATCACTAAACTGTCCTTTTAGAACTGGCTTGGGTCTCAAGCTCTCTTTGGAACTTTATTCTAGGTATGCTCTTGCCTCTTAGACTCTATCTTCAAATGTAGCTCTGCTGTGCTTTCTCCTCAAATGGTTTCCTTCACTTCGCTAGCCTTCAGAAATCCATTCTCCTCTCCCCCAAAGTTGCTTTTAACATTCCTTGTCTGTACCAATACTTGGATAACTATCGTCTATTATTAGAAATGTCTTTTTAAAAAAATGTATCTACTTCCTATCTTCCCAGCCATCTCGTAAATTCTTTCTAGACTACAGTAAATATTTTGTTTCTTTCTCTCCCCTATAGGGCTTCCATGGTGGTTTTCCCTGTGGGTGTCTAATTAAGATTTGTTGACAAAGAGATCGCTGTTCTGAGGTTTGCTGTCTCCAGATCAGAAAGTTCAGAAGAACAGTCCTGTAGGGTGTCACAAAATCAGGAAATAAATAGTAAAGTTTAGCCCCAAACAAGATATTGAAGGTACCTGACAGAAGATTTTCCCAGAAAATTGTTTTAGTTACTCAATAATTCCCACAGAATGAGTCAGAAAGAAACGGCCAAGAAGTCCTTTTTCACATCTCATTCCAAAGTTAGCTTGTGAGTGTGGCCCAGTCCAGTGATTTCCAGTCCTCTGTCTGTGGATGGATTTGCTACAACAGAGTCACTTACGAAATACCTGATCCCCAAATCCACATTTACGAATCACAATGGCACAGCAGCATGTGGAAATTAAGCAAGTGCCAGAGGTGACCCTGATAAGGTGCAGGGTAGAGGTTTTCTAAGTGTGGGCCCCACACCAGCAGCAGCAGCACCTGGAGCTGCTCAGAGACACGGCTCCCGGGGCCCTAACCTACTAGTCAGGAACTCAGGAGTGGCCCAGCAAGGGCTTTATGCTCCAGATGATCTTGAAGCACAGGAACATGTGAGAATCACCGTTCTAGGGGCTTCTTATGGTTACAATAACCAAATATTTCTAGGGAACCTCTTTGGGTAACAATTGGTCTGATTGTTTTAAAATATGTGACACTGCCGATGATTTGCCATTTGCTTATTTAACAGATTTTTACTAAGTGGTTCCTGTGTTGCAGGTATTATGCTAGGTGCTGGAAATAAAGAGATAAAAAAGACTGAATTTCTGCCTCTGGACTCTAAAGGGGTATGCACATGTGAACAAATAATTGTGATTCGGTATGTTGAGTGCTATGAAATATGCGTGTAAAAGATTAATTCTGTTATAAGGGATGTGGCCCAAGGAAGACTTTTGAGCTCTGAACAAGTTCTGAACACTGAGGATTACATATAGAAATCGGATGGGTATTGAAATATCCTCTGATGACTTTATGCTACTTGAGCTAATGTGAAGAATAAAACTTGGATCCTCTGAGCTGTCCAGTCCTCCTTGCCACGTGAAGACCGTGGACTACTGCAAGAGGGTAACGGAGCCTGCAGAGTGACTATTCACCCAGCAGAAGCATGGCTGTGGCTGGCTCTCTCCATGTCAAGTAGGAATATAGCAAGAGCCCAGAAGGTCACATGAAAGCATGAGCCTTAGCATTAACTCTGCCCGCCACAGAAAGGGGGCACACTGATGCCGTATTCTCACATTACACCTCTCAGGAGTGCAGAAAGGCAGGGGAAGAAGATCCAAAATTATGCTTCCCACATAATTCCCTCCCGGGAATGAAGTCCTTTCTCCTGATGGAAACATGTGGGACTAAGTAGTTAAGTGCCCTCCAACCAAAGCCAGGGGTTGGTAGACAGATGAGCAGAAGCCAGAGAGCATTTCAGATGGAGGGCTAGCACATGCAAAGGCCTGGGGCCTAAAATAACATGGAAAGTTTGTAGAAGGTTGGCATGGGATTTTGTTGTTTAATTTTTCAGTGTTGCCTTTCAGATAGGAAGTGAGGAGACTAAATTTATTTTAAACATTAGAAAGAGCATTTCATTAGTTTATAACAGTAAAAAAATGAAGATATACATGACCAATAATAGCATACTGATAAAATAAATTATGGTAGAGCCATATAATGAAAGACAATGCAATCATATTATAAAGATTTATATTAATTTTACTTATATTTTATGTTGTTTATTTATCCATAATTATTTATATTTTCTTTTCTTATTTTATATAATCCATAATTATTTATATTTTCTTTTCTTATTTTATTGATACAAGAACTAGAAAAACATATAGAAACATTCTCCACTGTAACAATGAGGATTTCTGAAATGTGAAATTATTGACTTCTTGAATTTTCTTTGCTTTGTGATTTTCCTTATTTTCCCAGTTTTGGGCAGTGGGAATCCATTGCTTTTACAATTGGGAAAAAATAACAGCAGATGTTGCTTAAGAGGCAGAGCTGCACACTTGCCCAGTGAATGGGCACGAATGGTCTGTTAAATAGATTCAACTTGAAAATAAAATTCTAAGCAAAGTAGTTATACCAACTATTTCTAAACATTTTATTGACTACTTAGGATTGTTAAAAATAACATATCTTCTTCTTAAAGATTCTTTGGTGAGAAAGTGGTTTGAACTCTTTTTTTAACCTCATTTTATAGATCTGTTTGCTTTTATACAGTTCATGAAAGCAAGATAAATGTTTCTTTTCCTTTTTGTTTGCTGAAATGAATCTTAAAAGTGAAATCTCCACTAGCAAATCTCAAATAAATATTTTTCCCCTTCCATTTTGCCTTTGTTCACATGTTCTGAATTCATTTCTTTTTTCCCCAGAAATTTGGGGGATGGCTGCAACTTCTGAAATGCTAAGTCTGCATTGATTCCCAGCCACCCTTAGTCTAACCATAGTCTGTCATGCACAGTTGTGCCCACCGAGGCAATGTTTTTGAGAGTTGACAAGTAACCAAGATCTTATTAGCACTGTGGTTTATCGCTCATGACCAAAGTCACACAGGGTTTCCAATCAGGATGGGAACACCCAGCAGCTGGGTTCCAGCTGCTAATTCATCAATTTGAGAAGTGTCTGTTTCCGTCCAAGTCATTGCCTGTGAGGCCCAGGGGCTGGTTCTGTGCCCACAGTGACTTCCTCCAGGGTTTCTTTTCCAAACTCCCCACACCCTTGTGATAAAAGAGCTGTCACTGTCATCGTGGTCTCAGGCACATCACACACCCAGCAGGGCAAAGCAGAAACCACATGGTGGGTGGGTTCCAGCAAGAGAATGGCAGGACCAGGGTGGGCACAGAGGTCTGCTGCTCACAGCAGTTCTGCTGCTGGGATTGGGCTGCGTGTGGACACGTCGTTTCACCTGTGTCTGCCTCACAGCCTCCTCTTGATGTGGAGCTGGTGAGGCTCCAGTGAATCCTAAGGCAAAGCGCTTAGACATGGGTCAGGACCACCCAAGTCCTGGCCTGAAAAAGGAAGTACCTGCAGAAGCAGGCAGGCAGCTAGACTGAAGCAAGCCCAGGGGGTGACAGCCACGCAGAGCTGGGACATTTGCATGAAGCCAAACGAGGGCTGAGGGAAGGGCACCCGTGGAATGTGCCGTGCAAGTTCATTTCAGCTTCGTCTTCACCCTCTGAGGTACAGTCTCATTGCACAGATGCACTGTCTGGCACTCGCCGAGCCTGAAGAACCCCAGGGAACAGAGCGATTCAGCACAACTGTTTATTTAGGTGTGTCTGATTCCAAAGCCACGCTCTTCCTAAAGCATGGACGGTGCGTGTGTGTGTGTGTGTGTGTGTGTGTGTAGTGCTTGTAGCCAGGTAAAGTGTCGTGTGCCCATCACAGTGAATATTGGAAACTGCATCAGGGGTTTGAATGAAAAGGAGTTTAGTGGCAGCGCTGTTTATAGATGCGCTGACAGAGTTCAGGGGGTCAGAAGGGAGAGTCTGGGCTCAGGCCCTGGCAGCAGCAGGACACGGAGACAGGCCACCACGGAGGGAGGCAGGGACAGAGTGGGAAGGGGGACGCACTGACCCCACCCCAATCTGACCTCTCTTCTTCTGTGTCCTCTCAGTGCCTCTCTTCCTAGCTAGAAACCAGGGCGAGGAGCCTGGCTGACTGGTCCATTGAGTCAGATGCCCTGGGGCCCACGAGAAGCGCAGAGAGTGATGGGGAAGGGAAATGGAGAATAACAGTACAATAGTCAACTATAAGTCTGGCCGAGCTGGAGCCAGGTCAGAATTCAGGGGGATGAAACCAATGATAGAATTCAGGAGCAGCAGAAGGAAGAGCAAACTGGACTTGGGGTCCACGGCTCTACCTGCAGGGAGGAAGAGGCGTGCAGCGAGATGGAGCGGGGAACATCAGTAGGGCCACACTGAGGGCACGGGGACACTGAGGAAAGGATTGAAGCACTCCTGGGCAGAGTGCTGGGGAGCAGAGCAGGGGACCGAGCACTCCCAGGTGGGGGTTTGTGCGGGGCCTGGTAGGAGAGACGTTTCATCTATCCTGCTGCCTTCCTGTGCCACTCTGGCCTCTCTGGAGGTAGAGTGGCCTCATTCTCAGTGGACCCCCTGGCTCCACTGTGCAGATGGCCCTTCTGCTCTGTGACAGTAAAGGCGGAGGGGCCATGAGCTGGGACTCCACCCTGGACAGATGGATGGCTCAAAGCCTGGGATTGCGCCGACACCACTGCAAAGATGAGGTGTGGTGTAGTCCCAACAGGGCCTGCTGGAGGGCAGATGAGGGTAAAACCAACCTCCCTGGGTGATGGGCGCCAGTCTCATCTCCCGCTGGGTGTAACAATTCAGTGAGTTCTGCTGCAATGAGCAGCTTGGAAGCAGAGGGCTGGATTTGCCTAGCGGGTGTGCCAGGCTCGGGCTGACGCTTTCATATTCTGAACTTCACGCTTGTTCCACATGGACTACACCAGTGGCAAAATGGGAAACAGGAAGCAGGATGTGTTGCCTGGTCTTCACCCTGAGACAAGACCACAGTGCAAGTGTAGTTGTACCTCCATAGTTTTACAGGGGCAGAAGATTCTTCTAGATGATCTGTTAGCCAACTGCATTTATTGAGCTCCTGCTGTATAGACTATGTGAAGAATTTCCGTATGTGTAATAGTTTCCCAGGACTGCTATAGCAAAGAACAACAGACTGGGGACTTAAGACAACAGAAACTTAATCTGTCACAATTTGGGAGGCCAGAGTCCTGCATGAAGGTGGCAGCTCCCTCCAGTGGCTCTTGGGCAGGACCCTTCACTGTCTTTCCCAGCTCCTGTGGGTCCTGAGGGTCCTTGCTGTGTGGCAGCATAACTCCAAACTCTGCCTCCAGCCTTATGGGATTTCTTTGTATCCAAATCACCTCTTCTTTCTCTTGTAAGGACACCAGTTGTTGGATTTAGGGTCCACTTTAAATCCACTAGGATTTCACCTTGAGACTCTTAACTAATTACATCAGCAAAAACCCTATTTCCACATAAGGTCACCCTCTGAGATGCTGGGTGGGCACATGATTACATCTGCCCCTGTTATTGGGAACATTAGTATGCATTATTTCCCCAAATAGTCCCTCCCTGTTCCCACTTTTCTTAGAAAGCTATGTGCAACTTTCTCTCCCCCTCTCCCATGTTTTCGTTTACTTTGGAACAAGCTAAGCGCTCTCTTCACCTTCTCCATCTTTGCTAAATTGTCTTATTTCATCATGGAATTTTCACCTTCTTGCTTGCACTTTGATAGTTACTGTAAATCTAAATGTACCTTTCTTTTTTTTTATGAAAAAGGAAATCTTTCTTAATGCTTAGCCTCCATGCTCGTACGCCCCCGGGGCCTTCTCGGTGGCTCATTTTCCTCCAAGGTCTGCGGACAGGTCACTCCTTCGTTAAATCAGAAAAGGAGGACCTTTTTCTTGAGTTCAAAATTGTTTCCATTTGGTGGCCTATCGATTTCTCATGTATTTCAGCAGCCTCGCCAGGACGGAGGTGGGGTGTGCTCCTCAGGTGGGGGCTTTTCCTGCAAATGTCCCACATCCCCTCCCAAACAGACATCGGACTTGCCACTAGATCCAACCTCCAAACATACAGAACATTAGCAGCTCCCCTCAAAGCCCTAAAGTAAAAATATTAGAAGGATAGCAATTTGTGAAATTTAGAGTATTTCTGCCCATTTCCTCAGGCCATTTCTAGAGGTGACATTCTACAGCCCTCCTCAGATGGATGGCAAGCCTGATCCTGCCTTCTGATTGTTCCTGTTAAGTGAGAATAATGGCCATAAGAGTGACTAAAATTTGCAGAGTGCTTTCGATATGCTAACCAAGAGCTGTAAGTAGGTTTTACTGATCACATCCTATATCCACCCCACACACGGATGAGGAACTGAGTTGAGTTAGTGGGTTCAGTGCCTTTGCATCTTAATGATTTCTCGTGGTACTTGTTTCCACGTGCCCTTGTTTTCCTCATGCCAGTCAGTGTTCCCGTGGGAAGCTGGCTCACCCAACTGCAGATCGTTCAAAGAGGGTTTATTTGTACAAGGACCGTTTACCAGGCGTGGCAGAGGGGAGGGACCACAGGAATGGCGCAGATACTCAGGATTACTAACATCAGAGCCGTGACCACCCCTAGGCCCCAACGACAGACTGGACGTGAGGGTTTGGGTAGGAGAGGAGCAGTGACCTTCAGTTAGGGGCAGGCCAGCCTGAGGTGACCTTGAAAGGACAGAGATACCCTGACCTCATTCTCCCTTCACATACGCTATCAAAGACTTTCAGGAGGTGGCTCTAGGTAGGGTGATCGACTCATTCTTGTTTGTCCTGGACTTCCTCAGCTTTAGCACTGAAAGACTCAGATCCCAGGAGCCCCCTTGGTCTCAGGCACACTGTAACAGAAAGGCTGTCTACTAGCCCAGGGCTCTGAGCAGCAGGGGGCTGCCCTGGGCGCCAGTGCAGGCACAGTGGCCTCGGAAGCCTGCCCGCCCGGCCTGCCTCCATCGTTCCTTCAGGCACTCAGCAAGTGCTCGCCGCGCTGGGTGGCGCATGGGCAAGGTGGCCCTGCCCCGCAGGAGCGAGACCAAGTAAAAAGGAAATCTGTGAACACCGGGTAGGATTTCAGGCAGCGATAAATGCCACGAAGAAGAAGAAAACGGGGTTCTCCAGATAGGGCATGAAGGCTGACACTCCGCGGGCACTTCTTCTTTGGCCAGAGAGGTCTCTCTGAGGAGGCCCGCGTGCCACGGCGTGGCTGGCTGCGCCTGCGTGGGGCGCGTCCTCGCTCTCACCGCTGCGCTTCCCTCCAGCACGCCACCCTCCAGCCCGCCACCCTCCAGCCCGTCACCCTCCAGCCAGTCACCCTCCAGCCAGTCACCCTCCAGCTGTCACCCTCCAGCCCGCCACCCTCCAGCCCGCCACCCTCCAGCCAGTCACCCTCCAGCCCGCCACCCTCCAGCCCGCCACCCTCCAGCCCGTCACCCTCCAGCCCGTCACCCTCCAGGCCGTCACCCTCCAGGCCATCACCCTCCAACCCATCACCCTCCAACCTGTCACCCTCTAGCCGTCTCTTCTCCCTCCGTCCCTCCCTCCTCTCCTGCACCCCTAAGAGCCAGGGCGTTTGCTGCACCCTGTCAGAGGGAAAGTCCCAGTGAGGGGCGATGTTTGGAGCTGTTCCCAGTTCCTTATGTCTCCCAGATACGGATAATCCAGAGGCTGGTGTGGGTAGAGGTTGGAGACACCGCCTGAGGTCACAGGGGCTGGAGGTGGATGTGAGGGAGGAGACGGAAGGATTGAGAAGGCCAAGACCAGAGGAGACACACTCTCAATCCCTGGGCTCTGTCCCACCTGCGTGAGACCAGACTCAGGAGACCTGAAAGAAGTTCCAGAGAGCCCTCAGCGGAGGAAGGAGGCCTAGCCAGGGTAAGGAGTTAGGGTGCCCTGCCCGGGCTTCCTATGAGAGAGGGGTCATTGACCTTCTGCTGGGAACATTCACCTGTGACCCTGACTCTACAATTTCTACCATTCTATGTTGTAGGGCACGTGCGTGGGGAGAGGTGTGTGTTAATATCGCAGTTACGTTTTCATTTGTATTTCTGTTATGGGTCATTACGTTGAGTAGCTTTTCATATACTAACTGGCCCTTCAGATAACTTGTTTTGTGATGCACTATTTCAAGTCTTTTGCTCATTTTTTAAAACCTGGATTGTCTTTTTCTCATTGATTTGTAGGAATTTAAAAATGTACTCTAGTTTACAAATCCTTTGTTGTATATATGCACCGCAAACATATTCTCAAATAAATATATTCTCCCAGCCTGGGGCTTGCCTTCTCACTCTTTTAATATCTTCTGAAGCTTGCTCACCCTTCCTTTCTCCCTCCCTTCCTTCCTTCCCTTCTTCCTCCTTTCTTCCTTTATTCCTTCCTTCCTCGTTTTCTTTCCTTCCTCCCTCTCTCCCTCCTTCTTTCCTTCCTTTCTCTCTTTATCCAAAGAGATATAGAGAGAAAGGCTGAAGCTCAGAGATTCCCACAAATTTTGTAATGTTCATGTAGAAAATATTTACAATTTCATTCAAAAAGGAAAATAAAAGTCTGTTTTATCTCAAGATTCCTTCTCTTAGCTCAATAACCATCGAGCCAATATAGCATTATCAAATGTCTTTGCCTCTGGAATTTAAAAAAAGGAAAGGCAGTAATTGATGGGCTTGTTCTTAGACCACAGGAAACCACTTGTCACTATCCATTAACGGCTGCTTTTCATGAATATTTTCTTTGTCTCCATTAGGAAGAAATAGATGACAAAGCAAAACTAAAAAGCTATTTGTTACATTCTAGTCAGAGGAGCTAAACTAAATATTCCTAGATAGCCACATATTTGCACATGGCATACATTCATTGTGCTTTCAAGTGATCTGTTTGTTTGTTTATAGTTTGTTGGTTTTGCTTTGCAACTCAGCTTCATTATAAGAGTGCTTAGACTCTGAGTGGTTCTTCAGGGAGATGTACTTAGGGTAAAGTCATGACCCATTGTCTGCAGGATTTGGTAATGCCATATATATACATATATATTTTTATTTATTTTTTCAATGCTTAGAGGAGAGAGTCTTAACTTTTAAACTGATAATATTTTTCCTGTTATTATACACTTTCCCCCAAAGAACACCAATTCCTGATAAAATAATTCAACATAAGGAAAAAGTTGAGTCTGACAACTCACTCTCAACTTAGTGATATAAATTGAGGACAAAGTGCCAGTCTTGATTTGGAGGTTTCAGTTTCTTGTCAGACTGTATCATGGCCTTAAGACCTCTATCTAGAAGGAAACTGGCAAAAAATTTCCCTGAATATCATTTTTTTAAAAGAAAAGTGTCTCATTGAACCTCATGGAGCCTCCTTATTTCCCCATTCTCAGTAGAACATTACTGTAGAAATAGCTGCTCAGTCCTAATGTCTGTTTCCCAGGATGAATTAAAGATGCCATGTGCTCCCTGGTTTCCAAAGGCAAGTGGAAGCTAACAGACCACAGGGAATCGCTTGATTGGGGTATTTGCAGAAAACTCCTCTCTTGCAAGACTTGCCAGAAACGATCTAAAACTGTGGCGGTCTCCCCTTAGCTAGGGGGTAGGTCAGTTAGGACGGTGTGCCCTATGTCTCCACACAGAGGATTGTCAGGCAGAAACTTAGTGCCAAAGCCTATGTTTTTCACGGTATGGACCATCAGAACTTTCTGCAGTGGTTGGTAAAATTACAGACCCGGGTTCCTTTCCAGGATTCATGAACCAGAATCTTCAGACGTAGTGCCACAGATCTGCACGTTTAACAAGCTCTGCACTTGAGTGTCGTGCCCTTCAATCCTGAGAACCTTTGGATTAAACTGAACCACCACCGGTGAGAGAATTCAGCATATTTTCTTTATCTGAAACCTTGACTAGTGGAAATGATGCGGAAAATGTCAGGTGCTTGACACCTCCGCTTGCCGCCTCCCCGCTGCGGTAGAGCCGCAGGCCCTGGGAGCCGCTGGCTAGAGTGCTGGAATGCCACTGGGCCACGTGCCACCGCCCACTTTTTGAATCCCACTGTTGCTCATTGGATGTTAAAGCTTGCTGCTGATTGGATGTTAAAGCTTGTTGCTGATTGGATGGTTTTTGGAGTCCTACCCAGGGTATAAAAGCAGGAGGAGACCAAGGAAGGGGGGGTCAGAAGATCAGAAGTTAGAAAGAGAGCTGTAACATTTGCTGGGTTGAGCCTTATGGCTGAATAAAGACTGTTCTCAGACTCTTCCTGTGCCGCTAGGTTCTTTCCCCAGTCACGTTGCCCTAAGGAGAAGGATTATACAGGTTTGCTCCCATTCTTTAACTTCACATCCAAAGTATAAGGTGGACAATAGGTATGATTGGAGTCTACGTGATATGTAGACCAGTGTAGCACATATTTATTGGGTAGCTTTTCTATAGCAAGCACTGGGTCAGGCAGTGGAGTAGCGCAGATGAATAAGACACGGTGCTCGTTTGCGAAGAATTGACAAATGATAGGGAAGGTGCGTAATCCCTACATAACATGGTGGGTGCAAGGCTGGAGTTCTGCACAGAGAACTTGGAGAAGAAAATACAGCAGCACCGGACATCTTTCCAGCTTTCTGATTGGGGAACCACTAACCGATGGTGAAGCGCAAATGTCTTAAGTTCACAGCTCAATGAATTTTCTCATGTGTATACACCCATTGTAACTGCCACCCAGGTCAACAGACAGAACGTCTTCAGCACCTAGAGTGCTCCTTCGTGCCGCCTCACCACCACCAGTAAGAGCCCTCCAAATTTAACTACTATTCTGAGCTCTGTCGGCATAGCTTAGTTTCAGCTGTTCTTAAAATTTGATATGAATCTCATATGTACTCTGTCTGGATTTGTTCATTCAACGTTATGCTGTAATATTTCATTCATTTTGTTCCATTTGGCAGTGTTCCTTCTTCATGGTTATGCCGTCTTCATTGTGTGAACACGGAACCATGTGTCCATTCTACCAGGGCTGGTCATTTGGGTTGTTTCCAGTGTGGGGCTCTTAGGAATAAAGCTAACTATGAATAATCTTTTACGTGTCTTTTGGTGCACATAAACATTCGAATCTGTTGGTTTTATTCCTATAAGTGAAATTGATGGGTCAGAGTGGTACATATGTTTATGTTCAGATAAAGCTGCCCACAGTTTTCTAACATGGGGCACCATTTCCACTCAGCGGCAGGACGAGGGTCTTAGCCCCTCTGCATCCTCAGCAACATCCGGCGCTCTCAATCCTTTTAACTGTGCTTATTTCTCTGCGTGGCCATGCGTGCATGTGTGTGCACGAGGGTGTGCATTCGTTAGTATCTCAATTATGGTTTTAATTTGTATTTCTGTCATGAGTGAATGATGTGGAATAACTTTTTATATACTTACTGGCCCTTTAGATAACTTGTTTTGTCAAGTGTTCAAATCTTTGCTCATTTTTTAAAACATAGATTGTTTTTTATTTCTCATTGATTTGTAGGAGTTTTAAATTATATTCTATTAATAGTTTACAAATCCTTTGTTGTTACATTACAAATATATTCTCCCAGCCTGGGGCTGCCTTTCATTCTTTCTGTGTCTTATGAAGCTTGGTCTTTCTCTTCTTCCCCCCTCCCTCCTTCCCTCCCTTCCTCCCTGCCTCCTTCCCTCCCTCCCTCCCTCCCTCCCTCCCTCCCTCCCTCCCTTCCTTCCTCCCTTCCTCCCTTCCTTCCTTCCTTCCTTCCTTCCTTCCTTCCTTCCTTCCTTCCTTCCTTCCTTCCTTCCTTCCTTCCTCTTTCTCTCTTTTAAAATATTTAATTGAAAATAAAAATTGTATATATTCAAGGTGTACTATGTGATGATTTGATATATGTATACATTGTACAATGATCACCTCAATCGGAATGATTAACCCATCCATCATCCCCCATAATTACCATTTGTGTGTGTGTGTGTGTGTGTGGTGAAGGCACTTAAAGTTTGCTGTCATCAAATTTCAAGTAAATAATTCAATATTATTAATTATAGTCACCCTGCTGTACATTGGATCCCCAGAACTTATAACCGAAAGTTTGCACCCTTTGATCAACATTTCCCCATTTCCTCACCCCCTAGCCCCTGGCAACCAGGGGCTACTCTCTACTTCTCTGAGTTAGACTATTTTAGGTTCCCTGTGTACATGAGATCATATAGTATTTGTCTTTCTGTGTCTGTCTCATTTCACTTAGCATAATGTACTCCAGGTTCTTCCATGTTGTCTCAAATGGATGGATTTCTTTCTTTTAATGGATGAATCATATTCCTCATGTATATGTGTGTGATATTTTCTTTGTTTATTAATTCATTTATGGGCTGTATGCTGTTTCTATATCTTGTCTCTCGTGAATAGCGCTGCAGTGAACATGGGAGTGCAGATGTCTCTTTGACACACTGATCTCATTTCCTTTGGATTTATACCCAGAAACGAGATTGCTGGATCAGATGGAGTTCTATTTTTAATTTTTTGAGGAACTTCTATAATGTTTTCCATAATGGCTGTATCAATTTTCATTCCCACCAATGGTGTACAAGGGTTTTCTTTTCTCTATACCCTGGTCAACACTTACTGTATCTTGTCTTTTTGATAATAACCATTTTAGCAGGTATGAGATGGTGTCTCACTGTGATTTTGATTTGCAGTTTTCTGGGTTAGTGACCTTGACCACCTTTTCATACACCTGTTGACTGTTTGTATGTCTTTGGGAAAATGTCTATTCAGATCCTTTGCCCATTGTAAAATTGGGTTATTTCTTTTTTTGACTTTTAAGTTGTGCAAATTCCTTATATTTTTTGGATATTAACCTATTATCATATATATGATTTACAAATATATTCTTCTATTCTGTAGGTTGCCTTTTTATTTTGTTGATTGTTTCCTTTGCTGTGCAGAATCTTTTCAGTTTGATGTAGTCTCACTTGTTTTTTTTTTTTTTATTTTGTTGCCTGCGTTTTAGTGTCATATTTAAAAAAAATTCATTGCCAAGACCAATGTCAAGGAACATTTTCCTTCTGTTTTTTTCTAGGAATTTTATGGTTTTAGATATAATAGTTAAGTCTTTAATCCATCTTGAGTTAATTTTTGTATATAGTACAGGACAAGGACCCACTTTTATTGTTTTTAATGTGGATAATCAGTTTTCCCAACACCATTTATTGAAAAGGCTGTTCTTTCTCCATTGCATGTTCTCAGTACTCTTGTCAAAGATTAGTTGACTATATATGCCTGGGTTTATTTCTGGGCTGTTGATTCTGTTTCATTAGTCTATGTGTCTGTCTTTATGCCCATGCTATAGAGTTCTGATTAGCACAGCTTTGTAATGTAGTTCAAGATCAGGGATTGTAAGTCTAACTTGATGGCACCCAGTCTGGGCCTCCTTGACTTTTTCTTAACCCCATTCCTGGTGTTGGGAGCTTCCTTAGCCCTCTTTGTCTAACTATTTCCATCTAATAAGAGGGAGGAATGATAATTATTTGTTTTGGATGCATAAATGAAAATTACTTATAGAGGTGAGCAATATACAACATGTCATTTGGCTTCTCATTCCCTTAAGCTACAATCAAGACTGGTGACAATTGTAACAGCGTGGAGACAACCCCCCTTTTCAGTGCTGTACTGAGCTGCCTGCAGCCCCACCCTCCCCCAGGGCAACTCTCTCCTATGTGCTGGCTTTCCGCTAGCGTCCACTCTTCTCTTGCTGGTGTTTTATTTTGCTGTGACTGCTGCTGCTTCTCTTGCCAGAGACACCTCTCCAGGCATCCCCAGCACCGTTCTGCTGCCCCTGAAATTGAAAGACACCCCTCCTCATGATGACATGAGCTAGGGGTGGTCCAGACTTTCGGTGACCAGCACTTTCTTGGGAGGGTCCCTAAGAGGTAGCCAGTCTTATTCTTTGAGGTCTTGAGTCTTCCTTGCCAAGCAACTTAGAAAGAGTTCCCCTGAGACCAGACTAGAAGCCATTTGAGTTCACTCGAGCCATCCTAAGGAAAATATTTTAATCTAGAAATATGGTTGTGATGGCTTTTGAAAAGCTTCCTAAAGTGGTATCACTCTGAACAGCTGCTGCTCGGCCCCCTGCCCTGTCAGATGGCATCCTGGGCTCACATCACAGTTCTGCTTCCACGTGGCTACGGGTGACACTTCAGCGCAGGCAGAAGACAGGTGTCTCAGAAACACCAAACAAAACCAGTTCCTGGCATCCCCGTGTTCTGATATGACCAAAGCCATTCTTCCTGGCCACTTGTCCTGAAGGGCATCTGTACACAAAGAGCCCAGAAATATCTTTCCTAATTGAATATCCTTCTTCAGCACATTCATATGTGGAAACGGGCCTCTGAGTCCTTCCCTTCTTTCCTATCTCATTTGTAGGCATGGAATTGTGATGAAGCATGAATTTTCTAACGTCCAAGTGGAGCATTCACCTCACACAGTCTAGTGCAGGCATTTTCAGAGCGCCCTGTGCTAGGAGTTCACTGTCTTGCTTACTCTTTTGGCAATCAAACTGGTGTGCCAAATGTGACAAGAGCATTGGGCACAGAGGAAAGAACAATAATTTCTTTGCTGAAGGGGGAAAAAATGGACGTGTCTTTTGTAGAGATCTTGACCTTCCTGGAAGTTGGGAAACTGCACCCTCCAGTTCATTTCCATGGATAACTGATGTTTTATTCCTTTGAAATAAAGGTAAGATCCTTTATTTTGTTTTCCGCTGCGTGAAGATGAGATTCTACCCACAAACTACTTCGTCGCCCTGGAAGTTGATAGTAATGATTAAGTCTAGGAAATATCCCAACCAAACGTCACATGTGACCAAACACTGGGAGCTGATATTTTTGGTTGCCTTGTTGGCTGCTGTTGGCTCTGAATGTCTCTTAAGAGATGATGCCTAGCTTGTCAGCAGATTTGGACATTGAGACTTTTCAAAATCTCCTTAAAATGGATGTTACTGAAACCCAGGAGACTTTTCCATCTGTCTCCTTTGCAGGCTTCATATTGGGGAGGGGCAAATAACACAGGCCTTTTGGGTTCTCCAAATCACATATTGAATACACTTTGTTTAATAAAACACAGTCTTGACTTTCCCAGTTACTTCACCACCTGCTGTTAGTTTTTAAGGGAAATATAATCTTTGGGCTTCTGCTTCATTGGAATCAAAGTCATAAAGATGTTACTTTGTAAGTATCATGTTTTAGAAGAGAATCATTCTTCAAGAAGACTTCAAAAATTTAGGAAAAATATTTCAACTAATGGCAAATGGAATTTCATTTTGATATGGGGCTCTGAGTTTATGAATTTGGAGTAGGTTCTAAAATTAGCCATGGGGGTCGGGGGAGGGGAAAAAAATAAAATTAGCCATGGGCTACTCTCAGGATTGTTTGAGAGGGAAAGAAAAATAAAGAAAAAAAATGTTGAGATAACTTCTTGGTTCTGTTCAGATCTTTCAGAGTATTCTGGTCACTTTCTAGGCCTAAGTCATAAATTCACCCATGATCAAAGGCAGATGGTCCCTGTAGTTTCAAAAGGAATGTTTCCTTTCCTTATACTACTGCAAAATATATTGCCATTATTGACTTGATTTGACAGCACATTGGAAGGACTGAAGAGCTAATGTCTTTGCCACTTCCCATAGAATTCTACGTTTATAAACCCCTCCAACCCAACTCAGATCTTTGGTTTTAACCACCCTTGTAATCTGAAAATATTTAGTTTAGTTTTCTCTTCAACCAACTCCAAAATGTTGCCAGTTTTGGTCTGTGTTAGTTCAACTTTGAGACATGTGTAACTGGCGCAGCTAATTTAACAAGACAAATGAAGTGCTTTTCTTAGAATTGATCATACACTCTTAACACATGCTTTAAAAATTGAAGAGCTTCCCACCTCCATCCCAAACACAACTGATCAGCCAAGTAAAAAGATCCTCTTTAGCCAATTAAGAATCCAAATTGTTTTCTCCAGTGAGAAGAAAGCACAGAGTGAGGCAGGATGCTGGTGGCACTACTGTCTGGGTGAGCGATAAAATATTTAGCCCAATTTTCCAAGTTAAACTGTGGCTCTCATATCTTGCAAGTCTTGATTAGGTTGCTTCCCTAGTCATGAACCACAGTTCCTACAATGTTGCTGAGAGGCTGGGCATTGGGATTTGCTCTCCGTCTTTGTGGGCACAATAGCCCTGACCTCATTCCGCATCGTCAAGCTGTTCTGCACCCATGGCTTTGTCATCTGCAGCCCATGTATCCCATAGTGCCAGAGACCTAATGGGACTCAAAGTGCACTTGTACATGGAGCAGCAGCAGTCTTAACCATCCTGGGACAGCAGGTACATTCACACTGCATGTTTTTTTTTTTTTTTTTTTTTTGAGACAGAGTCTCGCTTTGTTGCCCAGGCTAGAGTGAGTGCCGTGGCGTCAGCCTAGCTCACAGCAACCTCAAACTCCTGAGCTCGAGCAATCCTGCTGCCTCAGCCTCCCGAGTAGCTGGGACTACAGGCATGCGCCACCATGCCCGGCTAATTTTTTTTTATATATATATATTAGTTGGCCAATTAATTTCTTTCTATTTTTATAGTAGAGATGGGGTCTCGCTCAGGCTGGTTTTGAACTCCTGACCTTGAGCAATCCGCCCGCCTCGGCCTCCCAGAGTGCTAGGATTACAGGCGTGAGCCACCGCGCCCGGCCCCACACTGCATGTTTTTGTAGGCAGTGCGCTTTACTTCCCCTCTCCAACTCTGTGGGGTTCCCAGGTCTCTGCTCCAGGGTTGGGCTGAATTTCAGATCTTCTGAAATTCTCAGCGGTCTTCTCCTCTGAGATGTTTTTCCCTAGTTTCTTTCCTGTTTGGATTCGGTACACCTCCTCCCCCCATTGATTAACATGCATATTGTAGCTGTCAGTTTACATCTGCCTCCTTCAGTAGACCATGATACTGCGATCTTAATGTCGTGAGCACCCAATTCACTGCCTCACAAACAGTTTTGTTGCATGAGCAAATGCAAGCTGGACAGATAGCCATGCCATCTCATCAGCCTTTTTAGCATAGACAAGCAGTAGGACACTGCACTGCTTGTCCATGAAGACCGACCTAGGTGTGTTCTCCACTGAGCTCTGGAGCACCGCTGTAATACCTTAAGCAGAGACACCTGAGGGTTTGTTCTGGGAAACAGCCCCAGCTAGGAGTCCTAGGGACAAGCCAGTTGGCTCCTGAACTTCACTGGCTGACTTCGCACCATGAGGTTAATGGCAGAGAAGTATTTTCCTTGTGTGGCCATGGGGGCCAACTGGGCCCCTGTTCTCAGGATGTGCGTGTGCATGTGACTAAAGAACATTCTTTGAGCTAGAATCCAAACCCTAACCCTGACCCTAACTAGCCAGCCCTAGAAGTCCAAAGATAGAAATGTTTGTTTTACATTCAGTAATAAATTTCAGAGTACTCATGGCTGAAGCAATCTGACTACCTTAATTGGTCCCAAATTTTGACCTCTGTGATTTAACTCAGAGCCATCCTGGTTGCTAACAGCCACTGTGTGCTTATGAACACAAATAAAAATGTTTCTATGTAAGGAAGTGGAAAGTGGGGCAATGTGTTATAATGGTTTGGATGTCGATTAAAACTTTTCTGATTCTCTGAACTAGAGGACAGTTTGTCCTTTAAATCAACTAGGTTCTCATTTCAGTCTTTGGAGAGAAAGCTGCTTCTTTGAGCATTGATTTAGGCCAATCTAATTTCTTTTTGTTTGATCTACAGCCTATATATTTGTTTTCCTCTTTGGGGATTTCATCATTTATAGCTGAAGAGGTAAAGCTTAATCCACAGCCTTGCAAAGTGGAGTCAATGATATTAAGTCCCAAGTTTCCTAGTGGGATTGTCTAGGAAACAAAGAAGAAAGGGGCTTCAAAATTTTCCCTTAGAAAGACATTTTCTGTTCAAAACATTTTTTAAATCTCGCTATACCTCCACTTCTCTATTCATTTGTTTATGTTGTGCATTTATTTAGCTCAGCTGCCTATTCATTTATTCAACAGACATTTGCATGGCATATATCAATGTCAAACCTGGAATTTAGCAGATTAGAAAACGAGACAAATCAGTGGTTTCAGAATTTAATAATAAATGCTAGAGCTTCTAAGACAGAGTATCTAGTGTGGCCTGAGTCGGATTTCAGATCTCCAAAGTCAAGGCCAGGGCTAGAATTTACTACCCTACCCTGTCCCCCTTGGGCCTTCCATAAGAATACAGTTTCTGCTTTACATTTTAGATATTCATAATTTCTTTTCCAATTATAAAAGTAATACATGTTCATTATAGAAATTGAAAAACCCAAAAACATAGAAAAAGGAGAAAGAAAAAAAATAATTCTTCTAAAAGCGCTGCTGTGAACATTTTGATATAATTCCTCTCTTTTCTGTTGTTTAAAAATCTAGGCAAGAACATTTTATATAGACCACCTTTATTTCCCAGTTTTCACTTAATGTTATAACATAAGCATTTCCTCTTATTATTGTAAACTATTTACATTATTTTAATGGAGATATACTACAGGTATAACATTATTCACTTTAGTAATCTCCTTTTGTTTAAATTTATATTTTTCCTTGCTACTATAAACAATGTTGTCATAAAAATTTTTGTGGATGGAGGCTTTATATAGCTCAGAATTTTTTTTTAAAGAAAAAATTCCCCAAAGTGTAATTACTGGGTCAAACATGAGGGAATATTCACCAGACTATTGACAACGGATCACTAAACTACTTTCTGAAAGGATTTTGACAACCTACAGTTCTTCTAGTATCTCAGTGTGCCTCGCATAGCTGCATAAATCCTTAAGGGATGCACGGTTGAGAACCAGGCTCAGAACTTGCCTTAGTTTAAGTGCTTGTTCTGCCACTTACTCTGTGATCTCAGACACTTAATCTCTCTGTGTCTCCATTCTCCATTTGGAGAATGAAGATAAAAACAGCATTTCCTCATAGTAAGAATGAAATGAATTAATAAACATAAAGAGAAAATGCCTGGCGCATGGTACTATTTTAGTATGAGCTTTATTACACTACTATCACAGGTAAGACTGAGATAAAAGATAATCAATGAAAATCAGACAGTGCCCATTACCAGCGTGTGGTGACTTAAATTACGTTTCCTCCAAATTTCATATCCACCGGGAACCTCTGGATGTGACCTTACTGGAAATAGAGACTTTGCAGCTATAATCAAGTTAAAATGAGGTCATATTGGATTAGGGTGAAGCCTGATCCAATGACTGATGTCCTTACAAGAAGAGGAGAAAATGCACAGAGACACAGAGGAGAGGGCCATGTGAAAATGGAGGCTTAGCTGTGTGACCTTGAGCAAGCCGCTTGACCTTGACTCCCTAGGTCTGTTTCCTGCTCTGTATAAGGATGTTTGTTAATGCAGCATGCTTAGCAAGGTTTTTATCTGGCTAAAAGAAAATAAGTAGATAGAAAGATGGCCAGTAGGTCGTAGAGACTGCAATGATACTTCCATAGTTCAAGCAATGTATGAGATTGGCATGTCATAGCCAAGCAGGGTTGGCATTAATTCAGCCCTACTAGGGACCCTAAACAGAATGGCAGGCCAGAGTCTCAGGGTGATCTTCCTGGGTGACATCAGTGAGCTGACAGACCAGGCTGTCTGTTGTTTGCATTCTTTCTCTCCCCCACCCAACCCCTAAGCCAGGTCCCAGGAGCTTCGGGATGGATCTTTGTTCTAATCGGCCATTGACAAACACGGGCTTGTTTCCACATCCCCTCTGCTGCTAGACTGTAATGATGATTGATTCATGTAGCGAATGGCCTGAAGCCGCCCTCACAGCCTTATGATTGCAGATACAATTACCGCCAGGCTGAGCTTGCTGCTGCAGGATCTGATAATGGACTCTAATTGGCCAGTGGGGTTTGTACTTCTTTGTTCCCAGACAGAGAGCTGTTTCTAAACTAGAGAGTAATTCATAAATATTTTTCTCTCCAGTCATGGGGGAAGGCCAGATTTAATTGCACAGCAAAAGGCAGTTCTAGCTAAAGCCACTGAGGGAGGCTGTAGGCTCAGGCCTAGGACAGAGATCACCCATCCAGGCTGATCATTTTGCAGAAAAACCCACTGAGGCCCAGAGAGGTAAAGTGACTTGTCCAAGGTCACACAGTGGATGAGCTAGCTCCTTGTGCCCTGACCCTGCCTCCCTCACTCCCTGAGCTGGGAGCAAAGAACTGGGGATTTCCAGCAGTCCCTCGGACTTCAGCCACCTTGACTTCTGCTTATTAGTAATAATGATGGGAATTATTTTTCTTTAAAGTGGTACTTTTGTTGTGTCTATTTTATAATAATCTCAGCAGCTCATTGATGAGAATTTGGAAAATACAGAAAAATGTAAGAAAAAATGAAATATTAACCATGATTCTTTCCCAAGTAGATGACTTCAAGTTAGCATGATTTATTTATTTAAAATTATTTTATATATATGCATTCATTTTTTATTTTTTATTTTGAACAAAATTGAGGTCTTATTATATGTACAGTTTTATACCCTGTGTTTTTCCATTTGTGGCAGTTTAGTTATGCTCTCACATCATTAAATGTCATGTATCTTCAAAAACATGGTTGTATAATATTAAATCTTACAGATTAAGAAGTTATTTAAACATTTTTACTATTCCTTTTAAATGATTTTATAATTTTGCAACTATAAATAACACTGTTGTGTTATAACTTGTGCATACATATTTAGGATTACCTCTGATTATTTCTTTATAATGTATGCTTACAAGTACAATTTTGGGTCAAAGAGTATGAATATTTTTAGGAGGCTTAAATAATACATATTGCTAAGTTTCGAGACCTCTTATCAGAGTGAAAATTGGATGTTGGACTTAAAATCAGAAAAACTGGGTTTGAATTTCAAGTTCACCACTTATTAGCTATATGACCACAGGCAACTTCTTTGTTTTTTGACCTAACATGTAAAATAAAAATAATAATGACCTCATCAGGTTATTATGATAATTAAATAAAATAAATATTCAAATGCTTAGCACAATGACTAACGCTTAGCAGATACTCAACAAATGTTGATTGGTTTTGTTCTGATCTTTTGCCACCAATTAGAAAGAAGCCCAAGAACCAGAATCTTCTAGAAAAAGATCACAAATTTTTTGTTTGTAACATTTTTTTTTTCTTAGAGATGGAGTCTTACTATGTTGCCCAGGATGGCCTTGAACTCTTGGACTCAAGCTCCTGCTTCAGTCCCTTCCCCCAGTACTGCGACTACAGGCACATCACTGCACCCAGCTAAGACCAGGAATTTTTATTTTTCAAATAAGTGGCTACTGGTGTGTGAAAGAGACAGTAAGATCCTTCCGTCTGTCAGTATGTGGGTACATCTGATGAAATACCCAGGAGCAAGCTGCTCTCGGTTGCCAGCATGCTGGTGAAAAGGCCAGTGTCATACATGCAGAAGACAGTTTCTGATGTGCCATTCTGATGATCTCTTCCTATGGAGAATGTTTTGGGGGGTCAAACTGCTATCAGAAAGTTGGGATTTACCTAATGCAACAGCCAACTGCAGACTAGTTAGATACGGCTGCAACTGCCCCTGGAAGAGGAAGGTTGGGGGGTGGGGGTGGTTGTGTCCATGAGGTCAAGTGGCTAAAGCTCTGGCTGTCTGTCCTCCCCAAACTCTCAGGTTCCCAAAGACTACCAGGGAGGCTGGGCTGAGGAAACTTGGAGGAAGTGAGCTATGCTTGAGTCAGCATGGACTGGGTGCACATGTAAGCTCTGAGGCTCCCCAGCAACGTGACCTTGGGCAAGCCACTTGACCTTGACCCCCCTAGGTCTGTTTCCTGCTCTGTAAAAAGAAGTTAATGCAGCCTACTTAGCAAGGTTTGTATCAGGCTAAAAGAAAATGAATATAAGACAGAAAATGGCCAATAAATAGTAAACATTGTTACTATTATCAATGTGACATTGCGGAATCTACTATCTTACCTTTGTCTTCATAGTTCCATAATAAAACGAGAACAGTGATAATTATTATTATGTTGCAATATTGCTATGAGGATTATTGGGGTGAAAAGTCACAGTGTTGGGTCACCTGCTCAGCACTACCAAGTCTGGATTGGGAGGGAAGGTGCTCGCCCCAGCGCAGGGAGGGAAAGGGCGGTGGCTGCCGGGCTCTGGGGCCTGGGCCTCCTCCGCGCGGCTCCGCCTGTGCCTGCAGTTTGCTCGTGCTTGCTTGCGCGTCGCCCTCGAGTCATCGCTTCCCGAGTGCCGAGATTATTCAGACGTTCAGTGCGACAAAATCATGTGTGTCAGAATTTAAGCACATCCCACGGAGACCGTTTGAGATAATCAACGTTTGTTTCCCAACAAGGCCTGCAGCTCCTGCGCTCCGCTTGCAGGCGAAGGCCTGGCGGCGGGCCAGCAGCGCCCTGCTGCGCGGGAAGGGCTGGGCGGCGGCGCTTCCGCCCACGGGCTCACGCCCAGCGCCAGCACGGCCGCCTCCTGGCGCCCCGCGGGTTACAGGCCATCGCGGGGTCTGCAGGGGCAGCCCCACCCACCCACCAGATATATAATGCGTCCCTGCTCTCAGAAGCTCACTCTGCGGCCGTGGGCAGTATCTATCAGAACGTGGCCAGGGCAGGGGCGGGGCCCATAGTCTACGCGAAGCCAAATGCCATTAATGACATAACTTGGAGCCACTTAAGTTAAATGCAATGAAATTTTTTCGTGCACCTGGGGTGAAAGGGACAGCCTTGCAAAAATAACAGGAAAATACCTAATCTCACATAGGAAAAATACCTAATTCTACAGTTTCCCCATAACAAAGGTCAATCCTGTGAGTTCCCTCACTCACAGGCACCCTGCAGGAGTTCTGTTCAGCACAACTTCTGAAAAGAACTGAACGAATGGAATCGAGATGCAAATCTCTCTCTTTCAAAATTATTTTTTGAGAATCTGCATTTACAGAATCCTGCATTTACAGATTCCTGCGTAAACAGCGGGAGAATGAGCTACAGCCCCAACCTCATCTCCAGGGCAGTCACCTCTCCTGTGGTCACCCCTCCTCCAGGGAAGGGCAGGAACCAGCTCTTGGACTTTGACATCCTTGCAGTTTTTGTTATTTACCTGCTGCCGCTTTTCTTATCAACCGACAGCCATCAGTACTTTTTTCTCTCTTTGTCCCCCTTAAAATCAGGGAGCCACTTGGCCTCACTGCTGCCATCTCCCTTCTCTTTCTTTGCGATGCCACGCCCATGCCATCTCTCCCCACCCCCCATTCTCTCTGTCCTTCTAAATGATAAAGTAAAATTTACTTATATATCTTAATCTCTGTGTGAGAAATCTTCCTCCACCTGCGCCATGAGCACCTACTGAACCTTTCCACCCTGACAGTGCTGTCAGGTAGAATTGCTGACAGAAAGGCTGGAACTCTTGAAACCTCCTTGTGCATTTGGCTGATATTTTAGTTCTATATAATACTCATGCCAAACCCAAATGCACTCAACTCATTATTGTTTGTGGTAAGAATTAATGAATCTTGCATACATTTTAGACTTTTTGTCATGTGACCCCCAACGTTAAAAAATGCCAACAAAGGATGATTTCACCAAAGTTATTATTGATTTGGGAGAACACAAAGAGAGGTGTAACTGATACTTCACAAGCTCTTCCTCGATGAGTCTATTGCTTGCAGAGACTGATGTGAGTTGCTGGACCCATCATCCTTGAGAGGCATCCAGCAAGCATCCATTGAGAGCTTGCCATGTGGGCACTGATGGCTGTGACCAGGGCCCTCCCAGGGTTGGGAACAGAGAGGAGGGAATGGTTGGCAATGACTGGTGATGAAGACTTAGAACCAAAGGACTTGGCCTCCAAAGGATGAAGGAGAAGGAGCTTTGGTTTTCTTCTAGATTTTGGCTTGGGTGATTGCCTAGACAGAGGTGATGCCCCCAGGAGTAGGAAATGCAGAAGGAAGAGTAGCTTTGCAGGGGCCACTTGGCTGAGTCCTTTCCCCTATGAGGCCAGGCATGAAGAGAGGTGCAACCACATTGGTGTACCTTTTCCCCAAATTTTAGAGCAGGAACTAGTAGTCAGAGAAGAGATGCTGTGTTCTTTGGTAATGCCAGGGATGAAGTATGGGAGAGAAAGAGTCTCTCATTGCCTCATCCATCAGAGTGACAGAACAGGAACCAAGGCATAGGTTATGTATCAGTTAGCTATTGCTGCATAACAAGCTACCCCCAAACTCAGTGAGTTAGAACATTAACCATTTCTTATTTTTCATGAATCCATGGGTCAGCTGGGAACCTCCACTAATCAGAACCAGGCATGGCTGATCTTAGCTAGACTTGTCATTGTGTCTGTGGTTGACAGGCAGGTTGCCTGGGAGCTAGCTGGTGTGGGATGGCTTCAGCCAGGATAACTCAGCTCTGCTCCATGTTGTCTCTCATCCTCCAGAAGCTTGTTCTCACAGCAGATATGGAATTCCAAGACAGAGTAGAGAGTGCCAGACCTCTTGAGGTTCAGGCTTGGACCTCACACACTGTAATTTCTGCTGCAAAGTAAGTCACAACAGTTAGCCAAGATTCAAGGGATGGGGGAGAAAACTCCATCTCTTGATGGGAGGAGTTACAAAGCCACATTACAAGAGATATGAATACAGAGAGAGATAGAAAATTGGGGCCATTTTTGGAAACAAGAAACCCCATATGAAGCCCTGAGACCAGGAAAGCTGCGGAAGCAGATGCAGAGCAGAGAGAACATCGCCACTCAGCCTGGCCTTGCACGGGATCTAGCGCGGTCTTTGGGTGGACCAGGTTCATTGAAAGGGAATGGAACCAAGTGGTCGCCTGGATGGGGGTGACACAATGTGGAGGCAGAGTTGGCATGATCTTAGAGAAGAGTCCTGTCTCCTCTTGTCCTCCAAACACCTGCATTGTAGGAACACACTAAATGTCTGATTTAGCTAAAATCAGACTCATTCCAAGCAAGACAACACTTCAGTGTTGCAAAGTGAATCTTTTCTTGAGAGTCAGTTTTGTCAGTACAGAACAAGGGGGTGTTGGCCGTCGTCGGCAGCAGAGACTGGAGGTGAAGCCTCGCCTCCGTCATCGCTGTTTTGCCAGGAAGCTCATGTTTCTTCTGTGCAGCCAATCGAATGTCACGGCTGTCTTGTTATCTGCACGCTGAACAGCCGGGTGTGAGTCAACAGTGCTGCGTGGCTTTTAGAGAAACCAAGGAGTGTCCAAGGAAGGACTAACGGGAGTGAAGAATTTAGCTACCCAAGAGAGATTCTCATTTCCAAATTAGCCAGAACCTACCGGAATGTTCTATTTTCCTCTGATCACTGCATTACAGTGTCATACGAACCCAGGAAGTGAATGGAAGAATGAGGTTTCAGAAAATGTCTCCTAAGGAAAGAGCCAAGGATTTGAACACCTGGACTGAAAGAAGAGAAGACTGAAGAGAGACTAAAGTGGTTTGCGGTATAAAAAATTACACTCATGATGATAAAATGGGCCTCGTCCCCATTAAATAAGAGGAGGAGAAGAGAGTAAAGCTGCAACACATAACGTTAAGGTTATATTTAAAGGCAGCACTCACTAAGTGTCCTTAAGCATTCCTGAATTCGCTCTTCAGGAGAAGGAAATAGGTTGAATCCGAGTAAGTGTAGCTCGTCGATATTGATGGTGCTTGGTGCAAAGGCTGCCTGCGGAGCTCTGCTGCAAATGACTGAGATTTCCTTCCACAGGAGTCTTTAAAATGAGCTAACTGCCCTGGGGTGAGGAGCCAAGAGCAGGATTAACTAACTGCTGGGGTTCTTTCAAGTCCTTTAAAATTGAATATCAACCTGTGTTTGTGGGTCCCTGGGGTTTGTAAAGTGGGGTGCTTCATGCCTTTGCTAATCGTTGCTAGTGTTAGTACTGAGGGTTTCCCTCTGTTTTTTTTTTTAATTATGTTTTTTTTTATTTCGGCAACAAGTTGTTTCCACCAGTGTTCATGGTGCAAACACACGGGCGGCTGGCGAGCAGGAGCTGGGTGACGCCCTCCACAGGCAGTGAGGAGCAAGTGAGCATCGGTAGGAGATTCTGGCCAAGGGAGAGGCAGTGCGAGGCTGCGAGGAGTCAGAGCAGCGAGCAGAGCAGCCAGGCGAAGGCGATGCAGTGTCAGGCACCCTCCCCGCCCCCGGGCAGAGCACTCTGAGGCAGGGAGGCTGTGAACCAGCAGTTTGGTGTCCTGAGGAGAGGAGGATGAGCAAGGCGCCGTGGGCAGGGCCTGCATGACGAGATTGCTTGGGTGTCTGAAGTGAGTGACTCACCAGAGAGTGACAGCTGTTTATAGCTGACCCATGTGTTAAATATTTATCGACCAGGGCAGTGAAATTTTTTCCAGTGCCCCCAAGCAAAGAAGCAGCTTTTCTGTTTGATTTGATTTCAAAGAGAAGTGAAAAATAAGGCAACGCATTTCCTCTGCTCCTAAATTCCCAGGGCATCTTTTGGTAAGCTGAGGCTATTTGCCGGGTTTGAGTAAATCGAAGAAAACCTCTCTCTGACATCATGTTTTTCAAAGGCGTGTGTGGGAGGGGGTGATAGTAGAGACAAGTCAGAAGTCATTCGTGTTGAGTGGACTAATTCCCCAGAGCCGAGGTCTCTCCTACTCTGTGGTACTCAGGTGCACAGAAGCACCTACGCAAGTGATCAAACCATTCAATGACTAGTCTATCCGGTAGGCTCACAGGGGATGTTGTTTATTAGTAGATGAGAGATCAGATGCCGTTACAGTTGACCATAAAATACAGTCAAGAGCTGATGGTTGCCTATTTGGGTTGACCTGAGGAATAGATGAAAGCCTGCATCCTACATCTGAAATGTTTGTCACTGTTAACTCTCCCATGTGGACTAGTTCGTCAGTGCCTTTGCAATAATTAGTAATAATACATCACATATATATATGACTTTGAAGTTTATAATTTTTTGTGTGTTCCTATGAGTTATCAATTGTCTGCAAAAGGATCTAAGGAAGCTCAAGTTATTTGCTTGACGCCACGTAGGTAAGGAATGGGAGAGGTGTGGTTTTTAATACAGACATTCCTAATTTGAAGCTCCCTGACCTTGATGCTACATCCTAGCTAAGAAGAAACTTGAAAGGGGCAGAATAAGGGTGCCAAATCAGCAGATGTGGGGGGCAGAGCGCCCACGAAGCAGAGGTGGTGAGGCCCAAAGGCAGACTTGGCCTCCTCAGCTGTTCCTGCCTCCCTCCGGGCCTCGCACAGGGCTCTGGCCACACACCTCTGGGGCTCGGCAGGGGAGGGGGCTTTTGCAGGTCTCATCCGTGGTATGGTTTTATGAAGCACCTCCTTCCTGGCAATGCCCGATCTCATCACCAGGGAGAAACTGAGCAGCAAGCAAGACACACTCGCTGCCCTCACGAAACGCTGGTCTCCAAGCCTTACGGCTTAACTGTGTGTGGCCAATTCCAGTCTTCACTGCCTTCTCTACCAAATTATGTCCAAACTGAATAGCAAAGTTGTTATAAGGGTAGGTCTGAATCTGCACTTTTCCATTTAATTTTCTTGGTAGTAAAAGGTGACTCATTATAATAACTAACTTATGATTTCCTGGGATTATTAAGCAAGATCACATAGGGAATGCGTTTAGCACGGTGCCTGACATGCAGCGAGTATCAGCACCTGTCATTGCTGACGTGACTGTTACTTTAATATATGACGCCCACAGTGGTAGCTGCAGTTTTCCCTAGGGAAAATACAAAGAGCTGTGATGAAAAGGTTATGGTGCTGAGTTCAGCGGCCGACTTGTCTAAATTGTCTAACCAGGGAGACTGGGCTCCCTTTCTCCAGTGGCAGAGCTCGTGCCCCAGCTCGGCTTCCTGCAGGACTGCGCCCGCCCGCAGCCGACTCCAGCCTGGCTGAGCTCTCTAGGTGCATCTGCCTATGTTCTCTGGCAGCTTTGCCTACAGCTGGAACTTACAGGCAGATGGCAGGTGCCAGAGTTTTCTCTGATTATTCCTCACACCCAAGGCCGTCTTTGGCTCTCACTCTAAGAAGACAGGAAGGCGACGCCAGTTCCCCAGAGCAGCGGCGTGCGGTGTGCCCACCGAGCCCTTCCTGGGATGACGAGAGAGCGGGCACTAGGCGCCTCCTCGTGCCTGTCGTGGCATCTCCCTCCCTCTTTCGTTAAAGTCCACACCTTCACCTTTGGCACACGTTCTGGTGGCACTTGCTTTAGCTCCTCGCTCCATTACTTCTCACCAGAGAGGATTTGTACAAATGAAAGTCAAAGTGACTATTAAAAAGTATCCATGTGAACTTGGAATAAGAATACATTTAAATAAATTCCCCAGTATTCTAAGTTCGGTAGCTCCTGATAGCATAGGGTTGAAAATGGTTTTCAGATAACCATAAGGAAGTAGTGAATTCAGGTAAAGAAAGTGAAACTATGCCAGTCCTACTTTCCAGCTTAAAGAAAAGCAAAGTTGGCACTTAAGAAATATTCTGGTACCCTGTACCCAGGGTGTCATTATCAGTGAGCTTTCCTGATTTCCTGTATTGACTCTTTGCACTGGACTGGTTTGTTTTCCCATCTGGGTTATCCCCAGTAGTATTTTTCATGTGTACATGTTCATTCTTCTCAAAGTATTTCATTTCATGAGTACATGTTTAATTTCCTTAGTGTATAAGCATCCCAAGGTCAAGATCCATGTCATATTAATTTGATATCTTTCCAGAGTAGACATTTAACAACTGATTATTTATTAACTATATTTTAATGGTTAGATGCATATGTTAATGCATATGTCCAAACTAAATGTCCAGAGCATGGTGAAAAAAATAAATAAAGCCAAGAACTATGTTTCTTTTCACCCATTGATTTCTAAAGCTAATTTGTTAAAAATATAAATACAGGTAGTGGTTATTTTGTGGTCCTTAGTATCTTTAGAGAGGTAACAAAGTCCATATTTTTTGTTGTCTCCTCGCTTTATCTTTATGAATCAGTTCTTTGAATTCTAATTTGTAGGAGGCTGCTAATGTCTCCTCAGTAACTATTATTGTAAGGGCTTGCAGATATACTCACTTTTCCTTTTGCATTTTTAATTAGGGGAAGATTTAAATTAGAGACAGGAAATAATGAGAACAGAAAGTAGCTGTGACTATTTATCTCTTCTCAAGTTCGTGCGAGTATAAGTAGGGAGAAACATCTCTGATCTTTGGCTAGTGCCCATTGGCCTTTCAAAGTATGTTTGAAACTCTTTAGGTTTTACTTTGGTTAAGAAGACAGGCTCACCAAATGTTTTCACATGGTAATACATCTAAATAGAACAGGAAGCCATCACTAAATAAACAGATAACTCTAGAAATAGAACTGTACCACGAAGCACTTAACCAGCACAGATTTTTAAGTGAATATTATAGCTAGAGTGAAATATCAACTTACTAAATCTTAAGGAGTTTAAATGAATTTTTTTGCATCAACTAGTTTTTGGTATGTGAACCATTTTTTCTATGTAGAGACATGGGTAGCTCGAGGGGAGAAAGGTTGAGAAAGCAGAGGGGAATAAGGAGAAAGACAAGAGAGACTGAAAAGGAAGGAATGAGAAAAGACAGAGAAAGACAGGCGTTGGAAAGAGGGGGTTGAGAGAAAAAAGAATACAGCAGAAGCCCAGTAAAGAAAGGCCAGTCTGGGAAAATTTCTCTAAAGCCGTAGGAACTGGGCAAGTGCATCAGACATGGCTCAGAAGAGTGCTCAGGAGCCGTCCGTTAGATGAGCAGATTGCCCGTGTTTCTGTGAACAGAGGTCAGACTCTTTCAAGCAGCCCCTACACAGACTTTGCAGAAGACGGTCCTCTCTGTAGCAGATGCTGTGGCTGCTGCATCCGTATCCCAGCTGTTCCTTTGCCATATTCGTACACAGTGACCCCAGGTGCTTTCACTCCTGACAGCCAGCATGGTGAGTGTCTCAGCTGTAACGACACCTTCAACTTTGCTTTCCTCTGCACACTCTGAAAGCGGGAACTTTCAGAGAGTTCTCAGAACTCTGGGAACATACACCCTCATCCCATCCCCCAGGGTAGTTCTTGAGGGTGGGTGACTGATGGGTGCAGCCTTGTCAATATTCCATCCAGCTCTCTTGTCCTTCAGCTCTGAGGTGTGGTCGCTGTGTCTCTACAGCTCCCCCTATGGGATAGAGCCAAATTTTCCCACTGTGGGCCATCCTTGCCTTCCTTTCTCCACCTCCCCACTCCTCTACTGATCGTCCCAAACCTGCTTCCTAATAAAGCTATGAAACCTCATCTCAGGGTCTGCTTCTAGGATCTTGACCTAAGACACCATCCTACTAACCTAAAAGTCCAGATTCTTCCAACAACCCTTAATATATTTAATCGTTTGATCCTCAGGGGTGACCCAGCAGTGTGGAGGATTTACTTCATGTGGGGTCCACACTTAAAATTATAGAAGACATTCCCTTAAGGTAGCATCTCCCTCTGCCCACACTTTCCCTTTAAGCACTTGGCTTCTTCGCCTCACGTGCCTGTGCCCTGGAACCTGTGGGCCTCTGTCCTGACATGGATGGGCCCCACCTGGGAGACTCTGCTGTCACAGTTTCCCTGCCCTTCCCAGGCTCTGGCATGTTTGCTGGAGCTTGGCTCCATCTGCAAGTCCGACAGGCATTTTCTTCCAGAGCTGAGTGTGCTGGGGAGTTGGCTCATTTTTAACACTGTCTCATCAACCACTGTCTGCTGGCGTCACTTCTGCTGGGGTGGGTTAGAAGCCACAGGAAGCAAAAGGCAGACACCTTCACCCCACAGGCTGGTGGTTCCAATAGATGTTTATCACCCAACCCAAGGCAGGTGTTAGAACTGGAGTCGGGCAGGAACGGGTGTGTGCTAAAATAGCACCTGGGTTTTTATAATTTTGAAGGAGGCAACTTGGGTGGTGTTTTCTGCTTCCTCGTGATTCCATAATTGCTCGAAGTTTCTGAGGCTCACCATATTCAGTGAATCAGTTCTTAGGATTCTAGTTCAGAGGGGACATTTTTTCTTATTCTGAAATACTGTGAAAAATGTGTCTGGATCTACTCATTTCTTCTCCCACTTACATAAAAAGAAGATGGGCACTCACTCCCCTTTAAAAGTTAGAAAATGGGAAGTGGGGATGACTATCTGTCTTTAATAAATAAGATTGTTCTGCATGAGTGCGTCACGGAAAAACTCTCTGCTGACGGGTACAGGTAGCAGACAGAGAAAAAATTCCATGTTCTCCCATGATGCAACCTGTCAGGAGGCCAGTGTGGAGGCATGTGGCAGAGATGGTGCCAGGCTTCTACTTGAAAAACCCTGTAGTGGATATTTATTAAGCACCTACTGTATGCTCGGTAATGTTGGTATAGGTGGGTGGTGGTGGTGAGGATATCTTACAATGACATTTTTTTTCCTCTTTAGGAATTATATTGCTTATGTAAAATATGTTAATTTTGACATCTTTGATCCAGAGAATTTATTGCAAATAATAGTGAAATGGGAAGTCTCCCTGGATGGAAAAACCTGAGGGTTCCTATTTAAATTGCTGCATACTTGAAATAAGCTGTCTGATTATGTCAGAGATTCCCACATCAGTGGTCATCTGCCTCCTTCTCATCCTGGTTGCAGAAAATCGCAGTGAGTCAGGATTTTTATGGTAGCTTGTTGTTCATCCTCTTTTTTATGTTTCTTAATTCATCACAGTTTCTTGTAGGAAAATAAGCTTTCAAATATTTAAATATAATTATGTTGGCAATAAATTAATGAAAATAAACATTTATGAGTGACATAACAAACTGGAACATATAACAATTAAACGTTTTTTCTAAGGGCAATTTAAGTCAAACAATTATTGCAAAAACCATCAAGCTTGCTTACAAACTAAGCAGTATAAAAGTGCCCACCTCCCCCCATAAAAAACTCTACTTCCTACATTTGACCTCATCAACAGTCTGTATATTTATCTGAACATTAAAATGTTATTTGCACACTGAGATAACAAATTCCAAAGGGAGGGGAGAATCTGTTCAGAGGCGATAGCCAGATAACAATTACATAACTCATATACCTCTTCTTCACATTGTATAAAGGAGACCACTGTTGAATAGTTGTAAGTTCCCTGTCCAAAGTGGGGGCTTTTTCCCCTTTATCTTCCACCCAAATAAGGAGTTCTAAAGCTTACAGCTTTAAGGTGTTCCTGAAGTTTGGGGGTTTGCTTGGCTCATATATGAATCCAAACAGAAAACCCTAAACAGTGGAGATTAGTTGGCCAGCAGCTGAGTGAGGGAGAGATTGCTGCCCACTGGGAATGCTCTGCCTGTCTAGCCCCTGTCAGGGCTAAGGATGGGGAGCGTTTGCCATGGACTGGATATAGTCCAAGTGTGAGGGAAGCCATGCTGGGCCAACTCCAGTGCTGTTCAAGGTGCCACTTCAGCAGAAGAAGGCTAGAAGTGAATGACGGGATTCCAGAGGCTGAGCAAAGAGCTTCAAACAATGAGTGAGAACAGAGATGCATCTGCTGGTATCAATGGAAGTGTAGGAGAAATTTCTCTTGGGTTAGGTGAGGGTGGTCTCTAAAGAAACCACGAAAGTAGCTACAAGAGAAAAAAAACAGCATAATCTTCACTTAAGACCAGAGAAAACTGACCAACTCTCTTCACTTTTGATGAAGTAAGAACGTCCATATTTCCTTTTCCTTTGGTCCTTTCCTGGGCTCTCACACTGGAGAGTGGAGAGCTAAGGGAGCAGACAGTGGAATGAAAGCACCAGCCCTTCCCAAGGCGACTTCCCAACTGCAACAGACCTGGGTTGGGAAAGAGAGGGGAAACTCAAATTTAAATCAAGTTTATAGTATTTATTATTAGATGAATATTACATTGTTACTAAATTGAGGCTTTGTTCTATGTCTGAAAATGACTATAGGAATTTCTATTATGTAAAAGTTACCAGCGCCCTGCCTAAATTTGCATCAAGGGCTAAAGGAGGATCAACTAACGCCACTAAATAAACATGGAGCAGAGCACTCCTCAAGAGCCCTGCTTGTTTAACAGGAGAATTATATAAATGCACACAGGCACACCTCAGAGATATTGTAGACTTGGTTCCAGACCACTGCAACAAAGCAAATATTGCAAGGAGCGAGTCACACGAGCTTTTAGGTTTCCCAGAGCATATGAAAGTTATGCTTATACTATATTATACCCCATGAAGTATGCAATAGCTTTATGTCTAAAAAAATTATATACCTTGATTAAAAAAACATTTTATTGCTAAAATATGCCAACAATCATCAGATCCTTCAGCAAATTGTAGTTTTTTGCTGGTAGAGGGTCTTCCCTTGATGTTGATGGCTGCTGACTGAGCAGGGTGATGGTTGCTGATCAGGGTGATGGTTGCTGAAGGTTGGGATGGCTGTGGCAAGTTCTTAAAATAAGGCAACAATGAAGTTTGCAGCATCAGTCGACTCTTCCTTTCACAAAGATTTCTCTGTGCATGTGGTGCGTTTTTATAAGCATTTTACCCACAGTAGAAATTCTTTCAAAATTGAAATTAATCCTCTCAAACCCTGTTGCTGCCTTATAGACTAAGTTTATGTAATATTCTAAATCCTGTGTCATCATTTCAACAATATTCATAGCATCTTCACCAGGAATAGATTTCATCTTAAGAAACCATTTTCTTTACTCATCCAGAAGAAGTAACTCCTCATCTGTTCAAGGTTGATCATGAGATTGCAACAATTCAGTCACCTCTTCAGGGTCCACTTCTAATTCTTTTGCTATTTCCACCCCATCTGCAGTTACTTCCTTCTCAAAAGTCTTGAACCCCTCAAAGCATTCATGAGGGTTGGAATCAACTGCTTCCAAACTTGTGTAATGTTGATATTTGTCCTCCTCCCATGAATTGTGAGTTTTCTTAATGGCATCTGGAATTGTGAGTCCTTTCCAGAAGGTTTTTAATTTACTTTGGCCAGATCCATCAGGGGAATCACTATGGCAGCTAGAGCCTTACAAAATATATTTCCTAAATAATAAGACTTGAAGTTGAAATTTGTCCTTGATCTGTGGGCTGCAGAATAAATGTTGGGTTAGCAGGCATGAAAACAGCATTAATCTCCCTGTATATCTCTATGAGGGCTCTTGGCTGACCAGGTTCTTTGTCAATGAACAGTAATATTTTGAAGAAAAGAAGGAAATCTTTTTTTTTTTCTGAGCAGTAGGACTCAATATTGGTCTTAAAATATTTTTAAAAATCCCATGTCCTGTCATCTAGACTTTGTTCTTCCATTTACAGAGCACAAGTGGGGTAGTTTTAGCATAATTCTTAATGGCCCAAGGATTTTTGGAATGTTAAATGAGCATTGGCTTCAACTTAAAGTTACCAGCTGCATTAGACCCTAACAAGAGAATCAGCCTATCCTTTGAAGCTGTGAAGCCAGACATTGACTTTTCCTCTCTAGCTATGAAAGTCCTAGATGGCATCTTCTTCCAATATAAGGATGTTTCGTCTGCATTGAAAATCTCTTGTTTAGTGCAGCCACCTTCATCAGTGATCTTAGATCTTCTGGATAACCTGCTGCAGCTTCTGTGTCAGCACTTGCTGCTTCACCTTGCACTTTGATGTTATGAGCACAGCTTCCTTCCTTAACCCGCATGAAACAATCTCCACTAGCTTCAACGTTTTCTTCTGCAGCTTCCATAGCTCTCTCAGCCTTCGTAGGATTTAAGAGAGTTAGGGCCTTGCTCTGGATTAGGCTTTGGCTTAAGAAAATGTTATGGTTGTTTAGATCTTCACCATTAAAACTTTCTCCATATAAGCAATAAAGCTATTTTGTTTCCTTATCATTTGTGTGTTCACTGGAGTAGCACTTTTAATTGTATTCAATAACTTTCCCTTTGCATTCACAACTTGGCTAACCACTTGGTGCAAGAGGCCTAGCTGTCAGCCTCTCTTGGTTTTCTACATGCCTTCCTCACTGAGCTTAATCATTTCTGATGTTTGATTTAAAGTGAGAGACATGAGACTCTTTCACTTGAGCATTTAGAGATCATTATAGTTAACTGGCTTAATTTCAGTATTATGTCTCAGGAAATGGGGAGGCCTGAGGAGAGGGATAGAAGTGGGAGAACGGCAGGACAGGTGGGCGGAGCAGTCGGAATGCACATGTATTGATTAAATTCACCATCTTTATGGGCATGATCTACAGTGGCCCTAAACAATTACAATAGTAACATCAAAGATCACTCATCACATGTCACTGTGGCAGGTACAGTAATAATGAAAATGTTTGAAATACTGTGAGACTTACCAAAATGTGATGCAGAGATGCAGAGGCACGAAGTGAGCGTGTGCTGTTGGAAATATGGCCTGGCTAGACTTGCTTGATGTAGGGTTGCTACATACTTTCAGGTTGTAAAAAGTGCAATATTTGTGGAGTTCAATAAAGTGAAGCACAATAAAAAGAGGCATAAACACACATTCACATATGTCTCGAAATCATAGTTCTCAATACATGAACTCAAAGATTAAGGGTTCATTGATATCTACACTAAGAACAGCAGTGACCTTGACTGACCCTTTTAAGAGCAGAGATGTTACAAGGAATAAGTAAATAGACACCTAGATAACATGATAAATCTTCTTAAAATAGCATATCATTATATTAATTGTGCTCATTTGCTCAGTTGCCTCATTATTCAAAGTAATTAACAGATAAATCTTAATTAACAGCAGAAAAATCTTAAAATCTCAGTAGCTTACCCAATAAAGGCTTATTTCCTATCACATCATCATCTGGTTCTGGTGGAGCATGCTCCTCTGTCTTGCAGCTACCTGGAAGCCACGGCCTCCATGAAAGGGACAAGATTCATTATTCAGAACCTAGTCGTGTGGCTCCAGCCACACTGAAGAGGGTGGGAAACTCAGAGGAATGCACAGAAACTCGGTGAGCACTTATTGTCTCCACGACAGTGATTTACCATATGTTCATTAATATTTATTGAGCAACCACTATATAAATCAGATGTTTTTTTTGGTAGGGAAAATCATAAGCTTTAGAATCAGACACATCTGGTCATGACTCCCTACCACTAGTTATTAATAATTAGCAAGTTCCTAGATGTTTCTGAATCTTACTTTTTACAACTGTAAAATGAGAGTGTGATATATACCTCCATGGGATTACCGTAAGTACTAAATGGAATACGTATACAAGATTCTTTACACAACGGTGACATGAATAAATGCTGGTTCCCTTCCACCATGTTTCTGCAGGGTGCTATTGGCAGGGTTATATATATATATGTAAGATTTCTAAGTAATGGTCCGCATCCTCAAAAACCATGTAACTTTGGAGATGTTGGTAATGCAAAAACAGAAATATTAAAATAAAAGGCATTATGAAAGAGCTATGCAGTTGATATGAGTAAGGGTTTCTTTAAGCATTTAAAGGAAGAATTGACACTTCTGGCTGTAGAAGACTTTCTGGGAGAGGCTGTACTTGAGGTTGGTTTTGAAGAATGGAGAGGATTTCATCGCAGTTTTGATTTGCATTTCCCTGATGATTAGAGATGTTGAGCATTTTTTCATATGTTTGTTGGCCATTATTCTGTCTACTTTTGGAAAATTTCTGTTCATGTCCTTTGCCCACTTTTTGATAGGGTTGTTTGATTTTTCCTTGCTGATTTTCCTGAGTTCTCAATAAATTCTAGTTATCAGCCCTTTATCGGATGTGTAGCTTGTAAAAATTTTCTCCCATTCTGTGGGTTGTCTGTTTGCTCTCTTGACAGTTTCTTTGGCTGTGCAGAAGCTTTTTAATTTGATCAGGTCCCATTTATTTATTTTTGTTGCTGCTGTGATTGCCTTTGGTGTCTTATTCATAAATTCTTTGCCTAGGCCAATGTCTAGAAGAGTATTTCCAATGTTTTCCTATAGAATTCTAATGGTTTCACACCTAAGGCAATGAGATATCAGTTATCTCCAGTAAGAATGGCCTTTATCAAAAAGTCCCCAAACAATAAATGTTAGCATGGACGCAGAGAGATAGGAACACTCCTACACTGCTGGTGGGACTGCAAACTAGTACAACCTCTGTGGAAAGCAATATGGAGATACCTCAAAGCGATACAAGTAGATCTATCATTTGATCCAGCAATTCCACTACTGGGCATCTACCCAAAAGATCAAATGACACTCTACAAAAAAGACACCTGCACTCAAATGCTTATAGCAGCACAATTCACAATTGCAAAGCTGTGGAAACAGCCCAAGTGCCCATCAATACATGAGTGGATTAATAAAATGTGGTATATGTATACCATGGAGTACTATTATACAGCTTTAAGAAACAACGGTGATATAGCACCTCCTGTATTTTCCTGGATAGAGCTGGAACCCATTCTACTAAGTAAAGTATCTCAAGAATGGAAAAACAAGCACCACATGTACTCACCAGCAAATTGGTTTCACTGATCAACACCTGAGTGGACATATAGGAATAACATTTATCTGGTGTCGGGCAGGTGGGAGGGGGGAGGAGGGATGGGTGTATACAAACACAATGAGTGAGATGTGCAACGTTTGGAGGATGGACACGCTTGAAGCTCTGACTCTAGTGGGGAGGGGGCCATGGGCAATATACGTAACCTTAACATTTGTACCCCCATAATATGCTGAAATAAAATAAATAAATAAATAAAAGAATGGAGAAGATTTCAACAGGAGGCAGTAGGACTTGGGAATTCTATGCTGTATTAGTCAGGGTTCTCCAGAGAACTTGAACCAGTAGGATGGATGGATGAGAGAGAGAGAAAGAGAGATGAGAGGGGATTTGCTATGGGAATTGACTCATGGTTACGGAGTCTGACAGTCTCACGCAGGCCCTCTGCAGCTGGAGAACAGGGAAGCCAGGGGTGCAGTTCACTCTTGAGAACTAGGCTTGAGAACCAGCGAGTCAGTGGTGGGGCTCTCAGTCCAAGTGTGGGAGAGGGCGCTGGTGCAGGTCCCGGAGCCCAAAGGGTATAGATCCTGGAGTTCTGATGTCCAAAGGCAGGAGCAGAAGGGCGTCTCAGCTCCAGATGGTAGAGAGCAAATCTGCCCTTCCTCCACCTTTCGTTCTACTGTGGTACCCGGCAGGGTGGGCGAAGGTGGTCTTCACTCAGTGTGCTGATTCAAATGCAATCTCTTCCAGAAGCACCCGCACAGACACACCCAGAAATGACGCTGAAGCAGCTATCTGGGCATCTCTTAACCCAGTTAAATTGACATTTAAAATTATCACATGTGTGGACAGAAGTATTTGAGTAAAAAAAGTTGAAGACAGTTGGGGGACCAAATTTAGGCCAACTTTGACAGCAAGGGAAAGCTTAGAATAGGGGAGTGGTGAGAAGTGAGGCTGAACCAGTAGAAAAGGGTAGATTAGGGAGAGTCTTGAATGTTGGAAGGAGTCTTGATCCTGTAGGTATTGTGGAATTGTTACAGACGTCTTACAGAGTGGCATGATAGCATCAAAGCAGAGGTTACAAAGTTAACTGGGCGTGGTGGTGTGAGCCTGTAGTCCCAGCTACTTGGGAGGCTGAGGCAGGAGGATCGCTGGAGCCCAGGAGTTTGAGGTTGATGTTAGCTAGGATGATGCCACTGCACTCTTGCTTGGGTGACAGAGAGAGGCTGTCTCAAAAAAAAATTTTTTTGTGTGCTTACAGAAAGAGACACAATGTAATGACAAGTAAGTAACAAAAATTTCTTCCTCTCTTCCCTATAGCATGGAGGAGAATCAAGAGAAAAAGAACCTTAGAAAATGCTTCATCCAACCTTGATGACTTATAGATGAGAAAGTTGAGATCAGAGAAATTAAATGAGTAGCCTGAGGTTATTTGATGAACCAGGAGTGGGTACAGGATGTTCACATGTAACCATTTTATCTGGTACTGTCACTTTAGTGAGCTCTTTTGAACACTTGTTAACATTCTGGTAGTCCGGAGCAAACTGGGACTCTCAGGTTGCCCCCGTCTTGCTTTGAGAAGAAACTAGTCTCAGTGCCTTGGCATGGGAGTGACGGACGTTTCTAGAATCTGCGGACATGCTTTTATTTTCATTCGCTTGGTATGTATTTGTTGAGCACCCAGTGTATGCCAGGCACTGTATTTGATGCTATGGCTATTACACGGATGACTTAGTGAAATTCCTGCCCTAAGGACAGGACAGTGACAACATTTGAAATTCAGAGAAGGAAGAGAATATTTGAGCTGAGGTTTCTGAGGAGGAAAGCTCCATTTCCATTCTAAGGAAAGAATGGCCTGAAGATCATATTCACAAAGGAACGAGTCTCTAAAGCAGGATATTTGCACACTGCGAAAACTGGCCACGGGGCAAGTTTGAGATGCCCTTTAAATCTACTTCAGCTGTCTGCGTATGCAACCTTGCTTGCTTCCTAGTGCACATGTGGGAGATCGCAAGTGTGCATAAATATTTGCACGCACGTGCGCGCATACACTAATACTCTCTAATACTTACAAACTCATTGTAGTGGAGAATGTGTACTTTTTTTCCTGGTTGTCCATCATCCAATTCCCTGCCTTCCTGACTCTCCACTCAGAGAATATTTGATATAGGATTTCAATGTCAATTCTTCCTGATAACCAGGAAATTTTTGTCTTTGTTCTACGGCCAGAGAACCATCCAGTAGTGCCCTAAAGGTGGGGAGGTGTAAGCAGTTAACTCCCAGCTGCAGGCAGCAAGAAGCTGCAATGTTTGTAGGGAATTCAAAAGTAATAATAAAACCACCTGAAAGGTGGTCTCCTTCTTATAATCTACATGCACTTCTCCCAAAGTCTAAGTTCTGACCATTGTCTGCACCAGGGCAAACTGCTCCCCAGTAGTTGGGGCAGCTACCTGCTCCAGAGCTTATGGGAGGCATCAGTTCGGAGAACCATCACCCCTACCCCCTGCTGACCTTCGCCCCCTCTGTCCTCCCTGATAGGGAGGAACGCTGTTGGGGAAGTGCAGTGTTTGGGAGGGAGTGTTATTTCTTGTAATCATCGCCTACTTGGGGGAGAGGAATAGGCTTCCCAAAGCCAAGGGAGCCTTCTAGCCTCCCCTTAGCCCCACAAGGCTATCTGCATAGCCAGCCAATTTTCTGATCTGCCCCCAGTGACTAGAACAGAAAAAAACCAACATAATTGGAGAGAGATGGCATGGCACGGTACTGCCAGGCAAAGTGGGGCTAGGATCTTCCTTCCCCTGCAAATTTACCAGTTGCCAAGAGGCGCGGTGCCTGCAGCCCAGGAGGTATCCACAGAGAGACTGCACAGGGGCCGTCTTGCCGGGATGGTGATTGCATGGTGGCGGTGGTGGTTGGTGGTGGGTCAGTAAAAAGGGAGGAGGTGGACAGCAGGGAGAGGGAGGGGAGGCAGATGTTCCCACCAGCTGGGGCAGTCGGAGGACACAGCCCACTGTTCAGGAGGGAGCCTCTCAATTGTGTGGCACCCTGGAGCCCACCACCTGGTCACATAGAGTGCGTGGACACACCCAAGCCCGTAGTTATATCCATGTAGGTCCAAGGCACACTTGCTTTTCTCCCTGCCTGTACTGAGGGGAGCAGGGAGCCTTAAATTATATAAGAGTTCAAATTTTAAGTAAAAAAACCTCAGACTGAGAAGCCCAGACCCTGCTTCTCCCCATCTGAGTGCGCCCCAGGCGTAGGCGTGCAATTTAAGCTTGGCCAGGCAGGTGTCACCTCCCGGCACGTTGAATTTCAATGAGTGATGGGAGCACATGGGCTGGCTGGGGGCGTGTCCAGTGAGGGGCAGCAGCAGGGTTCCTGCTATCGGACCGTGGCTGAGGTGACTGTTGTTCAGCCCACTGAGCTCCCCTGGCTTCTGCACATTCCCCAAGCCTGTTCTCCTTCCCGGCATCCTAGGATAGCGGAAGTGGGTTTCCATGGCTGCTGCCCATGAGTCCCAGTGACCGTTCAACTGCTGGATCTTACCATGGCCATCGCTAACTCTACAACAGCACTGGACACAGAAAATTCTGGGTGCAATAGCAAGGATGTAATAATCATTTTTTAATAGGATGCAAACACTCCCAGATAAAGTTCAATCACGTGTCAGCACTCCTGCCATCCTGAAACCCTAATGCCTTCAGCTTCTGTAACCTGCACTCTCTTCCTTTTCCTTCTTGCTCTGTGCCAGTGCCTTTTCTGTGTCCTTTGACAGTGACTTCTCAGGCCGACTTTAAAATGATGGCATTCCTTGTGTTCAGTCCTGGGCTCTCTTTTCATCCTCTCCTCTCTCCCTAGGAGATTTCCTACATCTCCTATATTTTAAAAACAATCTGTGACTGGCAGGGCTTGCTCCAAAAACTTACCGTGCAAATACAAACCCCTGTTTAGATTTTACAAGTTGAATTACAGCTATTGAGGCCCTACCTTCCGCCTTAGCAGGTATGAAAGTATTTTCTCTTGGAGGATCCACCCTCTTGATAACTCAAGAAGCCCCAAGAATACTGCCTAAGCTGTCCAAAATGGGGTTGGTGGGGTGAATCGGGTTCTCATGAGGAAGAGCTGGAATTCCATCATCCTGGCCACTGCTTTTGCTTCTTGCTGCCACACAGCTATTGACAACACACCCTTCCCATGTGGGCAGATGTCACTGTTAATGCAGAGCCGGAGTAGATTTGCTAGAGGCGTATTCCCTCCTCAGAGCCAGGCGTGGACAGCCGCACTTCTTGTTTGCCTGTCTCAGGCCTCGTTTTCTGTGCTCCCCAAAGCTCCAGCCCCTACCCAGAGCTGTGTCAGAGTGTTCAGACTCACCCTCTAAAGCTCTAGAAGAGCTGTTCTCTTTTTCCTGAAATCCGCCAGCTCAGGTCAGGCAGCACCTTCTTTCCAGATCCTCAACACACAGGTGTCCTTAAACTCATTCCCCCAACAACGGGCTCTCGTACCGTCTCAGAACCCAAATGCAGAAGATCCCACGTCTCCTTTCCCTGGCACTCTGTCCCGATGGGATCTAGAAGCCACCTGCCACCATTTCAAGAAAGAGAATGTTCACTGACTCCCCTAGAAGGCAGACCAAGGTGATATTTCAGACCCCAACTATTCGCTAGTGCAGCAACTGTCAGAAAAATTTTTACCCTGACCCACAGTAAAAAGCATATTTTATAAAAAGAAAGATTCAGGAACTGTTCCAGATTAAGAGACTGAAGACGCAACAGATGAATGCAACACATGATCTTGGATTTTCTTCTATGCTATAAAAGGCGTTATTGGGACAATTACCAAAAATCCCAATACGGTCTGCAGATTGGATAATAATATTATTTCAATGTTAATTTCCTGGTTTTGATAAATACTTTGTGGTTTTATAAAATAATTCCTGTTTTTTATACATAAATACTAACTTTGGGGTAAAGGGACATATGTCTGCAATTTTTTAATGGTTCAGAAAATGTGTACGTTTGTGTACGTATGCAGTAAAATGTCAACCTCTGGGGAATCTGGGAGAAGGATAAAAGATATCTGGGAACTCTTTGGCTTTTCATGAAAATTTCCTTCAAGTCTGAAATTATCTCAAAATTAATATAGTTAAAATAATTTTTATATCACTACCCAGTGAATGTATTGATATACATAGATAAATATCCACAAATTTATTTATTTAATTAATGTTTAGTGAGTGCCTACCATATATTATTCTATACAGTGAATATACATCAACCACCAAAATAGACAAAAATATCTGCCGGAGAAGCTTATGTGTGTATCTATTCACCAATGCTCATTTATATATATGTGTACATATACATATATATGTGTGTGTGTATATATATATAATGTGTGTGTGAATATATATTCTATATTTATATATATATAAATGGGAACAAAGTTTTATTTAAATTATACTTTTATTATTAGTGGTACATCATGATTTTTAAATTCTATCCTTTTTAAAAATTAAGTTAATGAAATAAAAAATATTGATCTCACAAACCATTTAGGGATCACCATGATCTGCAATTTACAAAGCATAGCAACAGCCCTGATACGCCCAAATTTCAGTTTGCATCAAGAGAGCATCCTGCAAGACTAATTTGTGAACACAACCTAAGCTTAAATTTTCGTCCCCATGTCTCTGTGCTCAACTGCAAACCTGCCATAGCTGCAGCCACTTCAAACCTTCTCAGTCTAAAATTAAACCCTTGATCTTTCCCTTAAACTGTTCTTCCTCCAGTGTTTCCCATTTCAGGAAATAGCACCTCAGCCCACCAGTTGCTCGTCTTAGAACGACTGGAATCATGCTTAACACCCCCCTTTTCTTCACTCCCCACAATGATCGGAAACCAAGTCCTGTTGATTCTCTGTCCTAAATATATCTCAAATTCATTTTCCTTTTCTTTTTGTCTGACACTGTTTTAGTCTAAATTCACCAACATCTTTAACCTAAATTATTGTAATAGTTTCCCACTTGGTCTCCCTATATTTAGTATTTTCCACTTCAATTAATTCCTCGTATGACAACCAAAGAGATCTTTTAAAGCTTAAAAGCAATTATGTCCTAACCTTTATGATCTTCCCAGTACTTGGAGGAGAGACTAACATATTCTTAGGAGTATATTAATTATGTTTCACTATGAAGAACAGAAAACCTAAATAACTGTGGATTAACAGGGTAGAAATTTCTTCTCTCTCACATAAAATAAGTAAGAGTTAGACAGACTAGGGCCGATGTATAGCCTGGTATCTGGGACCTGGACTCCCCCCATGTTTTCCTGGCATTTGCAGCATGCAGCTTCCACTCCTGGCCAAGACAACTGCCGTACGTCCAGTCGGTGCACCCCTTCCAGCTTACTGGGAGAGAACAGTGACACGGAAAAGTGCCTTCTCTCCCTTAAGAGACCGTTCGGCTTGTCCATAACTTTGTCACACAACCACATCTACCTTCAAGACAAATGGGACATAAAGTCTTTTATCCTGGTGGACAATATCCAGAGGAAAAGGGATATTCATAATGAAGACTCTGGAAACACATGTCGGGGAGTCGCCAATAGTGACAGCCTTTCATGCCCTGCCGCTGCTCCCTTGCTCATAAACTCCAGCCACACCAGCCTTCTCCCTTAGATGAACAAACATGCTCCCACCTCTGGGCCATCTTCTTGAAATCCTCTTCTGCCTGTTTCCCTGGAAAGAATTTCTTTGACCCATGAGACAAGATGATAATTACTCTCAACTCCTTGAACATCTTACTCATAGCATTATTTTAATTATATATTTATTTATGCAAACATTTGGTTAGTATTGTAATACTATATTTCGAATATTCCAGCACGAGTAGAGAGGCATTTTTGTATAAACAAGTTAAACCTAATCTCAATCAACAAATTAGAGCTGGCCAATAATCTCATAAAGTAAGCAAAATTGAACTAAACTGTAGTGTTGCTTTATTACACAAGGAATGATAAAAGTGATAGATTTTGGCATATTTGAGTTATATGATTGGTTGGGAGTAAGACAGCTGACTCACTGTCCTTGTATGAATCAGATAGAAGATAATTGATAAGCCCATGGTACTGGTACTTCCACAAGTACTCATGGTGCATAAACCAGCCAGGGTATGACATAAAATAGACATTCATTTATTGAGTGAATAAGTAAATCAACTAACTTGGCATTCATTCTGGGCTTAGCTATGCTTAGTGTAAAACTAAAAACACAATTGAGAGGTAAAAATCAATACAATATGTTTTGCTGTATATTTGAATTACTTTGCTGTCAAAGAGAGTTAGGTAAGCATTTGTGTTTTGTCACACTTTATTAAGATATAATTCACATAATAAAATTCATCCATTTAATGTCACTGTCTTTTTATTTACAATAATTTAATAATCCTCGAATAAACCCCCATCCCTGTTAGCAGTCATTCCTCATCCCTCTACGAATTGACTTCTGTTTCTACAGATTTGCATAATCTGTACATTTCAGGTAAATAACTGATTTCTTTCACTTAGCATAGTGTTTTCAAAGTTTATCCATGTTGTAGCATGTATCAGTACTTCACTGTTTTTATTGTAAATAAATTCCATTGTTTGGGCATACCACTTTCACTGGTCTAAAATCAAGGTATTGACCATGCCACTATTCTTCTAGGGGTTCACAGGGAGACTTTGCCAATTTCTAGAGGTGCTCACATTCCATGGCTCCTGCCAGCAATGACATTATTTCCACCTGTGTCTCATCGCCATATCTTCCCTCTCTGGTCTCTGGTTCTGTTTTCACATTCCTAACTCTCTCTGCCTACTTCCATTGCCACATGGCCTCCTCTGACTCTGATCCTCCTGCCTCTCTTTTATAAGAACCCATGTGAGTATATTTGGCCCATACAGATAATCTAGGCTCATCTCTTCATCTCAAGATACTTTTAACTTAATCACAGGTACAAAGTTTCTTTTGCCATGTGAGGTAACATGTTCACAGGTTTCAGGGCACACAGGTGGGTATTTCAGGGACCATCATTCTGTTTTCTTCAGGTACCTAAGAATAGAATTACTGGATATGGTAACTACATTTAATGTGTCAAGGAACTTCCAAAAGTGACTGCACCATTTTACACTTCCACCAGCAAAGGATGAGAGTTCCAATTTCTCCACATCCTTGCTGACCTTTGTCATTGTCTTTTTTATTATATCCATCCTATAATATCTTATATTTTAATTATAGCAAATTGAGCATTTTAGTTAATGTAACATGATGACTTTGGATATCAGATTCTACCCGTCCTTCTAGGGTTTGTTGTTACTGCTGTTTGTTTAGTGATTCTTTAACTAATTCTGTAAAGTCTGTATTCCCTATAGTGTGAAGTATCTGAGCACTTGCTTATTTACCTTAATGGCCAGAGATTTGCTTGAATGCCTTGAATCAACAAACCTTTTACCCTTTGCTGAGGGCCTCTGCATGTGCTGGGGCAGGTCTTCAATGCTCAGGTAGCTTATAGCTCTGCCTTAGCCTTCACTTCCTGCTTGTACAAGGCCTATTGGTCAGCCAGAGATGGGAGCCTGGGGCCCTTTCAGATGTTTCCAGGGAACGCACACAGCTCTGCACATGTGTGTGGCCTTCTAAGTCTCCAGAAATGTGTCAGAGATTTCCAGAGTCCCCTGTGAATATATCACTCCCCAGATCTTCCTTTTAAGTTTTTGGCCGAGCCCTTGTTTGGCTAGATTGTTATCACACCCTAAGGCAGCTGTGATGCTAAACAATTTTCGAAGGTTTGTTTCTAATAAATATCCTTGAGGGGGTAGAGGTTTTTGGCAAAGTGAGCTCCAAGTCAGTTCAAACGGTGACTGCAAATAGGGCTTTTCTGACAAAATGATCTCTAAGTCAAGTCAAATAGTGTGCTAATCTGGAGAAGAGAGTTTTCTGGTGCCTGTAAAGTTGCTAGTGTTCGAGGCTCCTATGGACAAATTGCAAGGTCACAGTAGTTTTTATTGAAGAAACGCTTCTCAAATAATTGCATGCCTTTCATTAATTTTCAGAGCCCTGATTAAGTTGATTTTGGTGGGGTTTTTTTAATCATTGTTTTTGTTGCTTTTATAGAAGAGAAAATTTATATCAGTTCTTACTCTGCCATTATAGAACTCCTGCCCTCTGCCTGAAATTCTCACTGATTATTGATATTATTGACATCTCTTCAGTAATTAGAAATAGAAATTATTAGCCTAAAAAACAAACAAACAAACTTGATTCAGCCTTGGATAAAATTAAAATAGACTATAAATCACACTGGTATATAACATACCTTAAGAAGAAAGAATCAGGAGTTCACTGTCAAGTATTTTGAATTTTAAAGTACTTCCTGGGAAATAAGAATATTCACAATCCAGAGCTCAGATAAGAGCTCATAGAACAAAGAACACTCTTAAGAAAATAGATAAAAGAGGAAAAAATCCCCTAGTTATATTTATATAAGTCCCAATCATTACCTCAGCTCTTCAGTAGGACTAGAAAATTCTTTTTATTTATTAGCTCAATATTAAGTACAAAGTTGTTATTTAATTTTCCTGATGCATGACCTTCAACCAAGAAGCAGCTTTGTATTAATCAATGTATAATTTATGGAAGCTTCTCTGATTGTCAGGAAAACCATAGACCCTGGAGCCAACTTTTCTTTTCACATACTACATAAACAAAAATGTAAACTATTAGATTCAACTTCAAATGCAAGAAGCAGCCTAGATTTTTTGACAGATATTAGCTTTCTATTGAACTTTATATTGAATGTATGTGATAAACACAGTTAAGCGTATTGATACGGACATACTTTCAGATAGGTTACTACCTAGTCTTTCAACAACAGGTATATAAGGTAGCCATTAATGTTTAAACCTAAGATGATGCTATGGGATACAGAATAACAATTTATAGAAAACTAACTCTTTAAAGAATTTGAGGATGCCTTTATATTTTCACTTCTTATAGTACGTGTTTTGAATTGGTACTGATACCACATTTTTTAAAAAATTGGTGCTCATTCATCATGAAAACAGAATCATCTGGCAACTTGACATTTTCCAAATTGTGCCTTTTCTTCTAAAACTCTGTTTTTTTGGGGGTTTTTTCCGCAGGCTTTGGGATGAATTTACATCCAGCAGTGCAGAAGACAGATCCAGTTGCCATTCTCTGAGTGGTTCAAGATATACTGAGTTGTGAGAGCTGTGTGGTGGTCCACTCTGACCACAAGCACCCCTTTCTTGAACTAATTGAAGTGGAATCAAAGGTGACTCTGTGAAATCTCTTGGACAAGGAGCACTTTATTGATGAATCAGTTGTAGCAACGTGGCCTTCCTGCAGAGAGCTGAGTCAGAGCAAATTTAAGGCAAGTATTCTGACAGCTTCTGAAGAAGAATTTGCAAGTTGTTCCCTCCAATCTGGCACAAATCCAGATGACTGAATGGAATGTAAGGTTTTTGTGTTTTTTTCTTTTTTCAGTTGTGTCTGGGTGTTTTTCTTTCTTTTAAAAAAATGACTCAAAAGTTTCCACTGAGTTTCAATCAATATGCCTGAGATGGGTCAAGTCATCCTGGCAGAGGAAGCACTGAGATTGTATTTCTGAGGCGTGTACCAAGAAGTAGGGCTCTCCAAGGGAGGACAAGGAGAACAGAAGCTCCAGAGGCCTGGTGAAGGTAGATGCTGCCCATGGCCAGCCTCCATGCATGAATAGCCACTTGGCTGCCTTAATACCCCATTTTTTCCAGCCCTCCAAAATGATAGAGATTATAAGGTAGCATATCCTTTCTGTAAATGTATGTTCTTGGATAGCTGAATATACGTTGGTAAATTTAAGCCAGTACTTTTATTGACATAATATTTTTTCCTTACTTTTTAGTGTTTTATTTTTAAATAAATTTAGACTTAACAGTAATGTTGCAAAAAGAGTACAGAGTGTTGACATATACCCTTCACCCAGCTCTCCATGATGTTAATATCTTGCACAACCACAGTTTGTCTATCAAAACTAAGAAATGTACATTGATGCAGTACTATTAACTAAATTATAGACTTTATTTGAATTTCACCAGTTTGTTCCCTAATGTCCTTTTTCTGATCCAGGATCTAACCCAGGGCACCATGTTGCACTTATTCATCGTTACATAATATTTTTGAGATTTTTCTCCTCCCCGATTGACATTCAGGGGGCAATGGTACTTGTATATTAGCTCCAAGTGTCTCTGTGCTCAGCCTTTCTGACAAGAAGTTGGTGACATTTTACAAAGAACTGAAGAAAAAGCTCTCCTTTTGGAAATGTGTGTATAATCTCAAATCTGGAAACTCTTGCAGGTTAGTGGGAACTCAGAATGAGAAGGGTTACATGTCCTAAAATACATAGATTCATTAGAACAAATATTTGTATGTTTGTGTTTTTAATGTGGCTGATATTAATCTTTTGATTACTAACAAGTTGCCAGCTACAACAGCTGTAACTACAGTGGGAATAAGAATAGAAAGTTTCTTTGAGCTCCTCAGGGTAGCCTCCATCAGAAATGTAACTGTGTGTGTGTGTGTGTGTGTGTGTGTGTGTGTGTGTGTGTGAGATAGAGAGAGAGAGAGAGAGTGCACACACACACGGTAGAAATTACTGATAAATTGAACTCATTATATTTTAAAACATCTGTTCTTCAGAAGGCCTTTGACACTGATTAAAAAAAGAAAGAGAGAGATGTGAAAGCACAAATTGGGAGGAAATATCCACAATGTCTGACAAACCAATAAATATGAGCAGATTTGAAAAGACACTTAAAAAAGATATATGTCAATGATCAATAAGCACATTCAAAATGCTCCACATTGTTAGTCATCAGAAATGCAATGAAAATGATAATGTGCTAGCATTTAACAATCCCATAATGAATAATATATATTTTTTTATTTTGGCATATTATGGAGGTACAAATTTTAAGGTTTCGAAAAATGCCCCTTTCCCCCCTCCCCCCACAAGTCTGAGTTTCCAGCGTGACCATCCCCCAGATGGTGCACATCTCACTCATTATGTATGTATACACCTACCCCCCCCTTCCCAACTGCCCAATACCCTATTACTGTAGTACCTATGTGTCCACTTAGGTGCTGCTCAGTTAATACCAGTTTGCTGGTGAGTATATGTGGTGCTTGTTTTTCCATTCTTGGGATACTTCACTTAGTAGTATAGGTTCCAGCTCTAACTAGGAAAATATAAGATGTGCTATATCACCGTTGTTTCTTAAAGCTGAATAGTACTCCATGGTATACATATACCACATTTTATTAATCCACTCATGTATTGATGGGCACTTGGGCTGTTTCCACAGCTTTGCAATTATGAATCGTGCTGCTATAAACATTTGAGTGCAGGTGTCTTTTTTGTAGAGTATCATTGGATCTTTTGGGTAGATGCCTAGTAATGGGATTGATGGATCAAATGGTAGATCCACTTGTATCGCTTTAAGGTATCTCCATATTGCTTTCCGTAGAGGTTGAACTAGTTTGCAGTCCCACCAGCAGTGTAAGAGTGTTCCTCTCTCTCCACATCCACGCCAGCATTTATTGTTTGGGGATGTTTTGATAAAGGCCATTCTCACTGGAGTTAAGTGATATCTCATTGCAGTTTTGATTTGCATTTCCCTGATGATTAGAGATGTTGAACATTTTTTCCTATGTCTGTTGCCCATTCTTCTGTCTTCTTTAGAAAAGTTTCTGTTCAAGTCCTTTGCCCACTTTTTGATAGGGTTATTTGATTTTTTCTTGCTGATTTTTGTGAGCTCTAAGTATATCCTAGTTATCAGCCCCTTATCAGATGCATAGGATGCAAAAATTTTCCCCCATCCTGTAGGTTGTCTGTTTACTATCATGACTGTTTCTTTGGCTGTGCAGAAGCTTTATAGTTTGATCATGTCCCATTTATTTATTTTTGTTGCTGCTGTGATTGCCTTTGGGGTCTTCTACATAAATTCTTTGCCTAGGCCAACGTCTAGGAGAGTGTTTCCAACATTTTCCTCTAGAATTCTAATAGTTTCATACCTTAGGTTTAAGTCTGTTATCCAGCATGAGTTGATTTTTGTGAGAGGTGAAAGGTGTGGGTCCTGCTTTAGCCTTCTACAAGTGGCTATCCAGTTTTCCCAACACCATTTATTAAAAAGGGATTCTTTTCCCCAGCGTATGTTTTTGTCTGCTTTGTCAAAGATTAGATGGCTATATGAGGATGGTTTTATATCAGGATTCTCAGATCTGTTCCACTGGTCAATATTTCTGTTTTTGTGTCAATACCAGATTGATTTAATTCCTACAGCTTTGTAGTATAGTATGATTTCTGGCATATTAATACCTCCCATTTTGTTTTTGTTGCCTAGAATTGCTTTTGATATTCGGGGTCTTCTTTGGTTCCATATGAAGCATAAAATTATTTTTTCTATATCTGTGAAGAATGCTGATGGGATTTTAATAGGTATTGCATTGAATCTGTAGATCAGTTTGGGTAGTATAGACATTTTAATGATGTTGAGTCTGCTGATCCACGAGCATGGTATGGATTTCCATCTGTTTACATCCTCTGCTATTTCCTTCCTCAATGTGTCATAGTTCTCCCTGTAGAGGTCTTTTACCTCCTTGGTTAAGTATATTCCTAGGTACTTTGATTTCTTTGTTGCTATTGTGAAGGGAATTGAGCCTTTAATTTGGTTCTCAATTTGATTGTTGTTGGTGTATATGAATGCCTCTGATTTCCGTGTATTGATTTTGTATCCTGAGACTTTACTAAATTCATTTATCAGTTCCAGGAGTTTCTTGGTTGAATCTTTGGGATTTTCTAAATATAATATCATATCATCAGCAAACAGTGAAAGTTTGATCTCTTCTGCCCCTATTTATATACCTTTAATTCCACTTTCCTGTCTGATTGCTATAGCCAGGACTTCCAGCACTATATTGAATAGAAGTGGAGACAGTGGGCAGCCTTGTCTGGTTCCAGCTCTAAGTGGGTATGCTTTCAATTTTTTCCCCATTCAGTATGATGTTGGCTGTTGGTCTGTCATATATGGCTTGTATCATTTTTAGGTATGTTCCTTCTATGCCTATTTTATTAAGTGTTCGTATCATGAAAGAGTGTTGAATTTTGTCAAAAGGTTTTTCTGCATCTATTGAAAGAATCATGTGGTCTTTCTTTTTGCTTCTGTTTATGTTGAGAACACTACATTTGCAAGGATGTGGAGCAACTGGAATTCTCAGACATTGATAGTGGAGTGTAAACTTATATAACCAATCTAAAAAACAGTTTGAAAGTTTCTTATACAGTTTTTAAAAAACAGTACCCTATCACTTAGAGATTATTCTTCTAGGTATTTACCCAAGAGAAATGTAAACATGTCTACAAAAAGTTTGTGCAGAAATGTTCACACAGCTTTCCATGAATTAGCCAGAACTTGGAAAAACTAAAAGGTTCACCAATAAGAGACCAGATAAGCAAATTGTGGTATATTTAAACAATGAAATACTACTCATAAATAAAAAGGAAGTGAATTATTATACTAATGTTAACAACATTCATGAACCTAAAAAACATTTTGTTAAGCAAAAAAAAAAATTATAAACAAAAAAGTATATTCTGTTTGACTCCATTCATAAGAAGTTTAAGAACAGGCAATACAAAATCTCAGATGAAAGAAATCTGAAAATTATTGTTTGAAATGTGACTTTCAGAAGGAACTGAGTGGGACAGAAGGGAACTTTCTGGAGTAAATGGAAATTTTCTCAACTCTGACAGTGGCATGGGTTGCACAGAGATATGCGTTAAGACTATTTGAACTACATACTTAATATTTGTACATTTCACTGTATGTAAATTATATATTATTTAAAATCTATTTAAACATAAAATTTGATTCTATCAAGATCATAGAAGGTGCAGGGAGTTAGCTATGCTCCCAGCAAAAAATCGGGTCCCTTTGGCAGGAGTTGTCACAAAGGATGAGGAAATAATAGAAAATAGAAAATAATAGAATAGAAAAATAAAAGAATACACAGAGAAGAAAGTACAGTTTCATGAAGTATAGATTTTACAATAGTTGGGGGATTGGGAGACCACCAGCATTCCCATGAGCTGTGAGGCTCCAAGTGAAGTTTCACATCAGTATTTATTGGTACAGTGACTGGTTGCTAGGGGTAACAGATTTATATAATAACAGGTAGTTCCATTTTGGGTTAAAAGTCTCCCAAAAAGCTTCTAGAGATCTCTTAATTAATTCTATCTACATGAGCAAATTGTTACAAAATCTTTCTAAGACAAACTTCTAAATTCTAAGATAAAACTATCACTTAGTAGAAAGATTAAACAGAAATATAGTGGCTCTACATTTCTTTATCTAGTTTTTGTTGATTGAGACAGGTAGCCAGGAGTGAAAGCAAGAAATGTGCCTTAGGCTAATTGCTTTTAGCCACAGGTGTCTGTCTGTCGAGCAAGTTCTGTTTGATCAGTTCTCATCCTGTGGCTTCATGCATGCCAAGCTTTGTCATACAGAAGCAGGTGAAAGCCGACAGGTCTGAGACACAACATTGTCTTGGAAAGCGTTGAAAAGATAAAAAATTGATGTTGACAAATTTGAGTAAATAAAAGTTATAATTTATGCAATACAAAAATGGGTATATAGCTAATGTTGAAAGACAGATACAAAACTAGAAAAACGTATATCTAATTTGACAAAGAGCTAATTAAAATCTAAAGTGCTCTTATAAATCATTAAATATGAGCAATTACCCTGTGGAGAGTAGATAAAAGAGATGGACAGGGAGTTCACAGAAACAAATATTCACACACATACACACAATATCACACTTGAAAAGATGTCGTGCTGCACCCATAATGAAACAAATGCAAATTAGAAAGCAATTCAACATTTTTAACCAATCAGATTTGTAGAAAACATAACACATGATAATATACGATGCTATTTAAACTAGTAATTTCCTACATTTTTGGTGGAGTATGAATACTTGCAAACTCTCTGAGAAGCAATTGGTCAATATACATCAAAATTAATTTATTTATTTTATATCAAAATTTGTAATGTGCAATATCCTCAAATTGGACTTCTTGGACTAATATACAAAGTTGTTCATTTCAGCATTGTTTGTAATGTCAATGACTAGAAACACTCAAGTTAGAATTGATTATACAAATGTGGTTACATCCAGACATTGTCTAAAGGATGCCATGAAAAAGAACAAGGAGGCTCTTCATACGGTATGGATCTATCTCCAGGATATTTTGTTAACTGATGCATAAGATCATATCTGTATTTCTGTGTATGTAAAGATGGATAAATGTAGATATAAGTGTAACATATGCACATATATGTGGGAGAATTAATAACAAACTAACAGAAATTGTCTAAAGGGAAAGGACAGTAATATTGAGAGATAAGAATAGGAGATGTATTTACCTTTCACACATAGCAAAAAGATACACCACCTGTTCATAGCATTTATGTTTTTATAACCATGTGCATGCTAGCATAGAGAAGATGGAAAAAATATTGAATACATAAATGGAGTTTAAGTTATAGGAGTTTTTTTTCTAGATAGATGTATAATATATTTAATGTTGCAATATAAATTTCAATGAAAATAGTAAAAATAGTATAAACAATTGTGTTATACGGTAAATTTTATCGTATAACCAATTTCACTAAATAACTATTGCCATGGTTATCTCGTTGCTGTGTGACAAACTACCCCGACACCTAGTGGTTTAAAACAACAATGTGTATGGTTGTGTCTCACCGTATTGTGGGTCAGGCATTTAGACTGGGTTTGGCTGAGCAATTCTTTCATGTGATACTCAATTGTCCTAGTGGGCATAGCTGATAGAGCTGAAGACTGGCTAAGCTGGGACTGTCACCTGGAATACCTCCTTATAGTCTTTCCAGCATAGCTATGCCAGAGCACATGACTTCTTTCAGTTCAGGGGTCCCAGAGAGAGGCATTCTAAGGAGCCAAGGCAGAAGCTTGCAATGCTTCTTCAGCCTGACTTTGGAAATCATACAGTGTCACTTTCAGTGTTTCTATGGGACAAAGCTGTAACAAGCCAGCATATATTCAAAAAGAAGGGAAATTTATCTCTTGGTATGAGGGACATCAAAGAATTTTTGGCCATCTTTAATCCATTACAAATATTACTAATAAAAAGTACTATAAGAATTAAGAAGAGTACTAAGTCATCAATATAAAGATAATGTCACACAGTTGTCATTCAGTAAAGTGTGTATTGTAGCTTTGGAATATATTTTCATCCATTTCTCAAGAACTCTGCTTGGAATTAAGAATCCTAAGATGATGTAATGAGAGAACACTGATATTGAAGGACACATATTGCTTGCATTCAAAATGGCAGTTCATACGTTCACACACTCAGCTGCTTTTGCTATTTTGGTTTTCTTTCAGACCTCAGTTGCACAGTTCAGTTTAAGAGTCTTTATTTCATGATCCATTATTCATCATTGGTCCTTGTGAAGTTTCTCTCTTGTGATCCAGTCACTGATTTTCTTTTATACTCACACCTTTCCCCCATGTACCTTAGCCTCACTTCATAGGTGACCATTTTAATGTGTACCTTTTGGTTTATTTGTGTTGAAAATGAACATTACTGTTTTGTGCACTTGTTGGCCATTTGTATATCTTCTTTGAAGAAATGTCTATTCAAATCCCTTGTCTGTTTTTAAATTGGGTTGTGTATTTTTTTACTTGTTAAGTTGTATGAGTTCATATATAGTCTAGATATGAATCTCTTATTAGATACATGATTTGTAAATATTTTCTCCCATTCTGTGGGTTTGACTTTTCATTTTCTTTGTAGTGTCCTTTGGAGCACAAAGGTTTTTAATTTTGCTGACATCCAATTTATCTGTATTTTTCTTTTATTGCTTTTGCTTTTGGTGTCATATTTAACAAATAGTTGTCAAATTCAAGGTCATGATTTTCCCCTAAGTTATCTTTTCTTTTAATTTTTTTTAAATTTCAGGATATTATGGAGGTACAAATGTTTTAGTTGCATAAAATTGCTTTTGTACAGTTTGAGTCAAAGTTATAAGTGCATCCATCACACAAATAGTGTGCATTGTACCTATTAGGTGTGAATTTACCCATCCCTTCCTCCCCGCTCCCACCTACTTGATTTCCATTGAATTTGACTACTGTATGAGTGCATGAGTGTTTTATCTATTAGTACCAATTTACTAGTGAGTGCATGTGGTGTTTGTTTTTTCATTCTTCCAATACTTCACTTAAAAGGATGGTCTCCAGTTCCATCCAGGTTGTTACAGAAGGTATTAGTTCACCATTTATTTATGGCTGAGTAATACCCTAAGTTATCTTCTAGGAGTTTTATAGTTTTAGCTCTTTATTTTAGATTTCTAATCATTTTGAGTTCATTTTTGTATGTGATATAAAGTAAGAGTCCAACTTCATTTGCATATTTTCTCAGCACCATTTGTTGGAAAGACTGTCCTTTCCCGGTTGAGTGGTCTTGGTAGTTTTGCTGAAAATCAATTGACCACATATGTGAGATCTGCGTTTTTCATTCTATTCCATTGGTCTTTATGTCTATCCTTACTTGAGTACCATATTGTTTTTGTTATTGTAGTTTTGTAATAAATTTTGAAATTGGGAAGTGTGAATCCTACAATTTTGTTCTTCATTTCCAAGGTTGTTCTGTCTATTTGAGGTCCTTTGAAGTTCCTTATGAATTTTAGAATGAATTTTTCTGTTTCTGCAAAAAATAGCATTGGGATTTTGATAGGAATTACATTGAATCTACAGGTAGCTTTAATTAGTTTTGTAATTTTAAAAATATTCAGTATTCCAATCTATAAACACAGGTTGTCTATTTATTTATATCTTCATTAATTTCTTTCAGTAGTGTTTTTGTCATTTTCAGTGTACAAGTCTTTATCTTTTTTGGTTAAATTTATTCTTAAATTGATGTTATAATCAGTGACTTTTTCCCTTAATTTCCAAGAATGAAATAGTGTATAGAAATATACTGATTTTTGTGTGTTGATTGTCTATTATTTACAAATAAATAATACCCTAAAATAAAAAAATGCTGAATTTATTAGCTTTAACAGTTGTTTTTTTTTTGAAACAGGATCTTGCACTGTGGTCTTGGCTAGAGTGCCATGGCATCATCATAGCTCAATGCAACCTCAAACTCCTGGGCTCCAGCAATTCTCCTACTTCAGCCTCTCAAGTAGCTGCGACTAAAGGCATGTGCCACCATGCCTACCTAATTTTTTCTATTTTTTATGTAGAGATGGGGTCCCACTCTTGCTCAGGCTGGTCTTGAACTCCTGCCCTCAAGTGATCCTCCCAACTCAGCTTCCCAGAGTGCTAGGATTATAGGCATGAGCTACAACATCTAGCCTAGTTTATTTGTGTGTGAATTCTTTAGGGTTTCCTAAAGAATTCATCTATAAACAGAGATAGTCATCTCTGTCAGAGATGACAGAGATGACTATCTATAAACAGAGATAGTTTTTTGTACAATTTGGATGCCTTTTGTTTCTTTTTCTTATCTACTTGCTCTGGCTAGAACTTTCAGAACTATGTAGAATAGAAGTGATGACAATGAACATCCTTGTCTTGTTCCTAATCTTAGGAACTCTTCTTTAAACATTGGTAGAATTCACCACTAAAGCCATTTGGTCCTGAACTTTATTTTGTTGGGAGGTTTTTGATCACTAATTCAAACTCATTACTTATTATAAATCTATTCAAATTCTCTATTTTTTCTTTAGTCAATTTTATATTTTGTGTGTCTAGAAAGTTGTACATTTCATCCAGGTTATCCAATGTGTTGGCAGACAATTTTTCATAGTATTTTTATCATCCTTTTTATTTATGTAAAATTGGTATTAATGTTCCTACTATAATTCCTGATCTTAGTAATTTTAGTCTTCTCTCTCATTTTCTTAGTGTAGGTAAAGGTTTGTCATTTTATCGATGTTCTCAGAGAACCAACTTTTGAGTCTCTCTGTCATTGATCTATTCTCAATTTTGTTAATTTCCACTCTGATTTGTATTATTTATTCTTGCTGCTAGCTTCACGTTTACTTTAATTTTCCTTTCCTTGTTCTTTAAGGTGTTCAGTTAGGTTATTTATTTGAGATCTTTCTTCTTTTTAAATGTAACTGTTGATAGCCATAAATGTCTGGGTTATTTCCTCTTTCACTGTATCCTGTAGATTTTGATATATTGTTGTCATTTTATTCATCTCAAAGTATTGTCTAATTTCCTTTGGCCCATTTGTTGGTTAAGATGTGTTGTTTAACTTCCACATATTTGTTACTTTTTTAGTTTTCATGTATATGTGTTTGGGTAAAATTGGTTTATAGTGTTGTTCAAGTCCTTTGTTTTCTTATTGATTTTCTGTCTGGCTGTTCTATCCATTACTGAAAGTGGAATATTTAAGTCTCCAACTGTTATTGTAGAACTATCTATTTCCCCCTTTAATTCTGTCAATTTTTGTTTTATATATTTTCAGACTCTGCTGTTAGATGACTATATGTTTATCATGCTATATCTTCATGGTGGTTTGAACATTTTATTAATATATTGTGTCCCTCTTTGTCTCTCGTAACCTTTTTCAACCTAAAGTCTAATTCATCTAGCAGTAATATAACCACCCTAGCTCTCTTTTAGTTATTATTTCTATGAAATGTCTTATCCCATCCTTTTGTTTCAACTTCTTTTACCTTTGTAGTTAAAGTGAGTCTCTGGTAGACATCATATAGAATACTTGGATCATTTTTTTAAAATTCAGTCTTCCCATTTCTGCCTTTTAGTAGGAGAGTTTCATCCATTTGCATTTAAAGTAATTACTGATAAGGAAGGATTTATTTCTGCCATTTAGCTATTTATTCTGTACATCTTACATGTTTTATTTATTACTCATTTCTTACACTACTGCCTTTTTAAATATTTTATTGATTTTTCTATAGTGAACCATTTTGATTCCCTTCTTCTTTACTTTTTTGTATTTTTTAGTCATTTTCCTAGTGTTTATCTTGGGGGCTAAAATTAATATTTTAAACTGATAACAACCCAAGTGGAATAATATCAAGTCAGCTTCAATAATATGCACTCTGCTGCACACTTCTCTCCCTCCCTTTATATATCGTTATTGCTGCAGATGCATCTTTATGCATTGTTTGACGCATAACACAGATTTATAATTTTTTAATGCACTTGACATTTAAATCATGTAAGAAAAAAAGAGAAATTACAAACCAAAACTATAATAATACTAGCTGTTATATTTACCTATATGATGTTCTTTACCAATGTTCTTTATTTTTTCTTATGGCTTCAAGTTCTATCCAGTATCCTTTCATATCAGCCTAAAAAACTCCCTTTAACATGTCTTGTAAGGAAGGTTACTGTTAATACACTCTATCAGGTTTGTTTTTCTGAAAATTTTTAAATTCCTCCTTCATTCTTAAAGCGTAGTTTTGCCAGATATAGAACTCTTCATTTACAATTTTGTTCATTTAAGACTTTAAATGTGTTATACCATTGCCTTCTGCCTGCCATGGTTTCTGATGAGAAATAAGTTGTTTATCTTCTTGAGGATTCTTTTTACATGACAAATCACTTCTTTCTTGCTGTTTTCAAGCTGTTCTCTGTCTTTAGGTTTCAACAATTTGACCATAATGTGTCTTAGTACAGATCTCTTTGAGCTTCCTGTTTGAAGTTTGTTGAGCTTTTTGGGTATATATATTCATGCCTTTCAGATTTGGGAATTTTCACTCATTATGTCTTAAAGTTTTTTTCATTTTTTTTTTCCTCTCTTTCTGCTCTCCTTCTTGTACCTCTGTGATGCAAACATTGGTATGCTCTATGGCATACAACAGGTCCCTCTAACTCTGCTTATTTTTTATTCTTATTTCTTTTTGCTCCTCATTCTTGATAATTTCAACTGCCTTCTCTTCAACTTTGCTGAGCTTTTCTTCTATGTATTCAAGTCTGCTGTTGAACTCCTCTAGTGAATTTTTCATTTCAGATTTTATACTTTCAGCTACAGAATTTGTTTTTTAAAAATAATTTCTATCTCTTTATTAATATCCTTATTCTATTCATATATTATTTTTCTAATTTCCTTTAGTTCTTTGTTCATGGTTTCTTTTAGTTCACTGAGCATCATTTTAGACAGTTGATTAATCATATTTGATTAGTAATTCCAATATCTGGGCTTTCTCGGGAATGGTTTCTGTCAAATTCTTTTTTTCCTGTGAATGGGCTACCCTTTCTTCTTTCTTTATATTGCTTATAATTCTTTGGTTGATGACTGGAACTTTCTGAGTATTATAATGTGATAACTCTGGAAATTCGATTCTCTGACACCTTAAGAATCATTTATTTCTGCTTGTTGAAGGCTGGAACAATCTGTTTATGTCTTTTCTAACCTTTTTTACAAAGCATATTGCTTTCTTTTTGTGGTAACTAAAATTTATCTTCTATTATCTCTGCTGCAAGCTAGTGACCAGACAAAGATTTTTAAATGTCTGGCTCCAAAAAAGAAAAATAAAAAATAAAAAACAAAACAAAACAAAAAACCACAAAGGACCTTGGTCTTTATATCATCTGATAGATATCACTGGATAGAGTTGATGCAGCTGAGAGAGCTGAAATCAAAGCAAGCATACCACCACAAGATACATCAGGTCACATAACTCCAAATTTTTGGAAGAGATGCTCCCCAGCACTCACTCTGACACCAGCCAGCTGCTGCAAAAACACAGGCAGCTATCCCACGGCCATGGTGGGGATAAGAAATGGGGGATGGTGGCTGGTTCATACATGCCACTGTCTTACCTTAGAGTAGCAGCCTCTGACTTTATCCAGCACTCTCCTAGATGTTATAAGTGTTCAGGTTCCAGAGTTCTGAAGTAAATGATTCCAAAAGCCTTTTCCAGTTCAACGGTTGCTTTGTTGGAGAGAGCAACTTCTAGAGCATCTTACTCCATCATTTTATTTGATATTACTTGTATGAATGTATTTTGAAATACATGTAAAAAGTATCTCTCCAAAATTTCATTTCTTACTTTTTTCATTAACTATCATGTTTCTCAGAGCCCTACATATTTTTTACAACTGCCACATTATGATCTATCAAAGCACATTCACATCATTTTGCCTGGACACTCAGGTTGCATATAGCTCCTCACTGTCATAAATAAAACTATATTAGCACCTTTGCCCATGTTCTCTTGTGAATCTATATAAAAATGATTTGAGGATATAAGCCCAGGAATGGAATTGCTGAATCTTTGTATATCAGTATACGTGTATTGTTAATTTCACTATGTACATACAACAAGATTGCCCTCTGAAATGGCTACACCAGATTGTACTCCTACCAGTGATTCATGAGAGTTCACTATCTTCACAATCTTTTGCCAGAACTCAGTGTTATAAACCTTTTTATTTTATGCAGTCTTATATTTATGAACTGAATTTGTATTTCTTTGATTTCTAATTATTTTAAGCATTTCTTTCTATGCTTATTAGTTTTGTGAGTCCTCTATATTATGTCTTTTACCCATTTTAAATTTTGAGTTGCTATAGTTTTTCTTTTGACTGAAAGGTGTATCTCTGATATTCTAGATATTAATCACTTTATTTTAGACATTGAGCATTATCCTTCTACTTTATCATGTGTTCATTAAATTTGTCCAGGGTGTCCTTCATTAAACAGAAGGTCTTAATTTTGGTATAATCAAATTAAATGTTTTTACTTACAGATTATATTATTTTATTTAATTAGTTTTTCCTTGCCCTTAATTCACCAAGATTTTTCTCCTATATTTTATTCTGTGAACTCAATAATTTTACCTTTCATGTTTAAGTTTTCAATCCATCTTGAATCCACCTTTGTATGTAGTGTTGTTGGGAAGAGATTTGGTTTTATTTTTTTATACATAGTGAGAGACATTTTATTCCATACATTTTTCTCCATATAACTTTCCCTATACTATTAATCAAGCTGTCCTTTCTTCACTGATTTGTAACACCTTCTTATTAAACATTTTGTTCTATATATACATAAATCTGTTTTTGCACTCTCCATTCTATTGCAATGCTCTATTTATTTGATTTTTTTCTCCCACCAACGATACATTTATTAAAAATTATAATGATTTTTTGAACTTTAAATCATATGAAATTGCTAAAATTCAAATATTTTTACCTAAAAAAATGGCAATTTTATATGGTCTCATCTAATAGTATATCTTAATATCTGATGGAGAAAGTTCCTTAAGTCCTCACTCTGCTCTTTTTTTCCAAAGGTTGATTTGTCTTTTTATACACATTTATTCTGCTGTATAACTTTTAGATTAAGTTTAATGAATTTCTTTTTAAGAATCCAACTGGTATTTTTATTGGGTTTCATTGAATTTTAGATCAATGTAGGAAACATAGACACTTTTCTAATATCAATACAGCTCATCTGGGAGCATGGAATGTTTTCATTTATTGAAATAATTATTTTTATGCTCTTTATTAAAGTTTTAAATTTTTCTCCACAGAAATCATGTGCATTCTTGATTTAGTTAATCCTTAAATTCTTTATATTAATAATATTTATTGTTATTTTAAATAATGTCATTTTAAACTTTATTTTGAGTCAGTCACTACTGGAATGGAAAAATACTATTGATTTTTCTAGATTGATCTTCTATCCAGATATCTTGCTGAACTCTCTTATTACTTCTAATAGTTTTCAACCAGAAGTTTGTTGATTCTATTGGCTTTACTAGATAGATGATAATATTATCTGTAAATAATGACAGTTTTATCATTTTCTTTCCAACCTTTAAAACTATTTCCTTTTCTTTCACTATAACATTAACCAGTACTACGTGGAGATACTGGTGGTGACAGGACATCCTTATTGTTCTTAGTCTTATGGGGAAAAATTAGATTCTCTATCTATACTTGCAAGCTTTACTGTTTGGGATTCTCTTTGTACATTTAACTCCTTAAAATAACCTCAGAACATTCCATCAGCTGCCTGGCTCAAGTCATTTGTCTTCAGGCTTTAAAATTCACACTCAGTTAATGTCTCAACTGAGGAGTGGGGTGAGGTGTCATTGGTTCTTACATTATATATTATATATGTCCCTGGGCCCTATGTTAGGCAAAACTTGTTTGCATTTTGATATAAAATAACAAAAATCATTCTTTCCTTAACCTTTGACAGTTCATGGAAGACTGAAAGGAAGTAAGTGGCTTAGTGAAGGGTCCCTTTATTTCCTAAAAGGGCAAACCTTATTTCTTTTTAACTAGTCAAAGGAGGCAGCTTACATTTCTCAGGAGTTGCATCTCCAGTTCTTGCACCAGCAACAACCTCTAATATACACACAGTGCTCTGAGACAATTAGTGACCTCCCCAGATCTTCCCCATAGCAACCTCAACACCTACCTTTTGCAGAAACCATCCTATTACTGATAATGACATTACCATTAACTGTTTTAAAACTATTATTTTCTGTTCTGTTTAAATGTTTTTAAATGTTTCTAGAACAAAAGATTTGGCTTCCAACCCCATTCACATCCTCACGACCCATTGGCTCTGCTCTCGGAGACTCAGACTTGTGAGGGGAGGGGGGAAAGGGCATTTATTGAAACCTTAAAATCTGTACCCCCATCATATGCAGAAATAAAAATAAATAAATAAATAAATAAATAAATAAAAGATTTGGCTTCTTCGAAAGGTGGTTTGACTTGGATTGTCTTTCCAGTCACTATCTAAGAAGCAAAGTGAAACCTGACTTCCAGTATTATGCCAGTCAGTCATTATTGATCACAATTAGACACACTGTCCCCACTGCTATATGAGAAAACAAAAAAATTAGTGTTTTAAAAGTCTGGCTTTAAAAGTCAAGGCTTGAGAAATTCCTTTGATCCTTAGACTTTCTAATCTTTTTGTATAAAAAGTTGTTATAAAACTACAAGGCCTAATGAAGAAGTTATCCAACACAAATTGATTAATGATAGACAAACTAATATCTGGTTTGTTATGTAATTGAGACCAATCATTATTCTATTTTTTAAGGCAATAGGAAATAACAAGCCATAGGAGGGAATAAAGGCCAATTGACACTGCCCTATAGAGTACTCAGAGAATCCTATGAGATCAATACTGTTTTCTCCTTTCTAAAGTAGGAAAATGTAGATTACTAAGATTACAGGGAGATTAAAATCACAGTGTTTATGTGGAAAAGCCAAGTTTGAAGCCCAATCCAATTTGATCCCAAAGTCCCTTCTTTCTTTTTTTTTTTATTTACTTCAGCACAAAACCCACAAACATTTCTCTGCTGAAATTAGCAGGGAAGCTCTCTTCCAGACAGGTACTCTCTGCTTAATTGATAGGTCTTGAAGGCTGAACCTGGGAATCAAAACTTGGCTATTACTGATTCCCAGTGTGAAAGATGGGGAAGCTTTGCTTGCTAAAAAACAAATAGCACCAATAGAGGCAGAGCTTCTGAAAATTGCTTAGAATGGAAATCAAAACCATGTTAAAAAGTTTGGTAGCTGTAAATGGACTTATGTCTATAAAAGAATCTGAATTAATGATTAATAATCTTCCAAAACAGAAATTACCAGGTTCAGATGGGTTCACTGGCGAATTCTACTAAACATTTAAGGCAGGAATTGTACCAATTCTCTATAATTTTTTCCAGAATATAGAAGCAGAAGGAATACTTCCTAACTCATTCTATGAGACCAGCATTAATCTAATGCCAAACCAGACCAAAACATTACAAGAAAAGGAAAACTACAGACCAATATCTCTCATGAACACAGATGCAAGAAAATATTAGCAAATTGAATGCAACAATATATAAAAAGAATTATACACTAACAACCAAATGAGATTTAGTCCAGATAGGGATGGTTGGTCCAACATTCAGAAATTAATTAATGTAATGCATCACATTAACAGGCTAAAGAAGAAAATCATATGATCTTATCTATGAATGCAGAAAAAATATTTGTCAAAATCTAGCACCCATTCATGATAAAAACTCTCAGTAAACCAGAAATAGAGAAGAATTTCCTTAACTTGATAAAGAATGTCTACAAAAAACCTACAGCTTAATGCTGAGGGAACTCAAAGCTTTTCTGCTAAGATCAGGAACAAGGCAAATATGTGCCCTCTTTCCTTTCTTTTTCAACATTGTACTGAAAATCCTAGCGCATACACTAAGACAAGCAAAAGAATAAAAGGTATAAACACTGGGAAGAAAGACATAAAACTGTCTGTGTTTGCTGATGTCATAATTGTGTAGAAAATCTAAAAGAATTCAAAACAACATTAATAACAAAAAATCCGGGAACTAATAAGCAATTATAGTGAAGTTTCAGGTTATAAGTTTAATATACATAAGTAAATTAATTACTTCCATAGGTATCAGCAATGAACAAGTGGAAGTTAAAATTAAAAACACATTACCATTTACATTAGCACCCATGAAAATAAAATACTTAGATATAAATCTGGCAAGATATATGCAGATCTATGAGAAAAACTATAAAACTGATGGAAAAATTCAAAGAAAAACTAGATAAATGGAGAGATATTCCATGTACGTGGATAGAAAAACTCAATATTGTCAAAATGTCAGTTGCTTCCAACTTGATCTATAGTTTCAACACAATCCCAATCAAAATCCTGGCAAGTTATTATTGTGAATATTGACAAACTCATTCTAATGTTTGTATGGAGATATAGAAGACCCAGAATATTTAACACAATATTGAAGGAGAAGAACAAAGTTGGAAGACTGACACTATCTGACTTGAAGACTTACTATAAATTTGCAGTAATCAAGACTATATAGTATTGGTGAAAGTAAAGAGAAATAGATCAATGAAACAGAATAGAAAGCCCAGAAAGAAACCCATATAAATGTAATCCACTGATCTTTGACAAAAAAGCAAAGGCAAACAGCAATTGAGAAAACATAATCTTTTCAGCAAATGATGCTGTCATGCTGGATGGCCACATGCAAAAAAAAAAAAAAAAAAAAAGGAATCTAGGCACAGACCTAGCACCCTTGACAAAAGTCAACTCAAAATAGATCATAGCTCTAAATGTAATATGCAAAACTATAAAACTCCTAGAAGATAACAGAGAAAAAAATCTAGATGTCGTTAGGTATACTGGTGATCTTTTAGATACAGCACCAAAGACATGATCCCTGAAGGAAATAGTTGATAAACTGGACTTCATTAAAATTAAAACTTCTTCTAGGCAAAAACAATGTCAAGAGAATGAGAAGCCACAAACTGAGAGAAAATACTTGCAAAAGATATATCTGATAATGACTGCTATCCAAAATGTACAAAGAACTGTTCGAACTCAACTGTAAGAAAACAATCCAATTTTATTTTTTTAATTTATTTTAATTTTTTAATTTCATCATATTACCAGGGTACAAATGTTTAGGTTACATATATTGCCTTTGCCCCACCCAAGTCGGAGCTTCAAGTGTGTCCATCCCCCAGGCAATGCATACTGCACACATTAGGTGTGAATATAACCTTCCCCCCCCCCACTTGCTCGACCCCCAGTGAATGTTACTACTATATGTGCAAATTACTACAACCTCTGTGGAAAGTAATATGAAGATACTTCAAAGACCTAAAAATAGAAATACCATTTGATCCACCAATCCCAATACTAAGCATCTATCCAAATGAAAAAAAGATATTCTATACGAAAGACATCTGCACTTGAATGTTTATAGCAGTACAATTCACAATTGCAAAGATGTGGAAACAACTCAAGTGCCCATCAATACATGAGTGGATTAATAAAATGTGGTATATGTATACCATGGAGTTCTATTCGACTACAAAAAACAATGGTGCCATAGCACCTTTTATATTATCCTGGATACAGATTGAGCCCATCCTTTGAAGTGAGGTATTACAAGGATAGAAAAATATGGACCACATGTACTCACCATCAAATTGGTACTAACTGATCAACACTAAGTTGCTCACATGGTAGTAATACTCACTGGGTGCTGGTCAGGTTGAGGGGTGGAAATAAACCCACAGCTGATGGAAGCAGAGCACATTCATTGTATGGGGGAAGGACATGCCTGTAGCCCTGGCTTGGGCAAGGCAAACACATTACATGTAACCAAAATGGTCGTACTCCGTAAGACCCTGAATTGAAAAAAGAAAAAAAAAAAAAAACAAGCCAAGAGGAGATCGAAGCATGAGGATTAAATGTGATTTGGTGTCCTGGATGGGATGCTGTCACAGAAGAAGGACATTAAGTGAAAACTAATTATGGACTTCAGTTAATAATAAGATACCAGTTTGGTTCATTAATCGTGATAAATGTATCATACTAACATAAGGTGTTAATAATGGGGGAACCCTGATGTGTTTGTGTGGGAGCTCTCTGGACTACCTTCTCAAATTTTCTGTAAATCCAAAACTATTTTAAAATAAAAGTTGTTTATTTGAAACCCTCCTGGTGCTTCAGAAGCACCCAGAGCCTCCTGGGGTGGGTAGTGGTGGCGGTGGAGGGAGGAGCTCCCCGATGCATTTCTAAGAAGTTTAAATGATTGTGGACATCAGGGGTTGAGAACGAATGCTGCCTCTACTTACCACATTAAAGAACATGTGCCTCCAGATGGAGCTAAGTGACCTGCACATGTGTGCACAGGTGTGTGGGGCTCTATCCATCCAGTGTTACCTTCTGTGCAGGAAATCAAGCAGGTTAATTAAAGCCAGAATTTTCATTCTGCCTAATGAATTAAAAGAGAATCTTGCTGGGTACAGTGTGCTTTGCTACGGTGACGGATACGTCAAAGGCCCTGACTTCACCAAGGTGCAATATATAAATGTAGCAAAACTGCACTTATAACCATGAATATATATATATATATGTGTATATATATTGCACTAAAATTGCTTATAACCCATGAATATAAAAAATAAATGAAGAAGAAAGATTCTGTGCTTTATGAACATGCAGCGTAGACGTGTGCCTGTGCACACGCACACACACAGAAATGACTGGGGCAGCTCCGTCACTCACGCTGCCTGCTTTCCAGGAGGCAGACTTTTGTTTAAAAAAAGAGATGCGTCCAGAAGCGCCGAAAGGCGGTGCCCAGAAGGGCCTCAGCACATCCCCAGCCCCTCCAGGTTTGCTTCTAAACTGCCTCCTCACTGCGGCAGATGGGCGAGCGCCACTCTCTCTCTTTCTTTCTTCTCTACCAGAAAGCGACTCTCCCTGACGCCCACCCCACATCCCTCCGCCTCTCCGCTCACTCTGCTTTGTTCTTGTTTTCAAGGCCTTCTGGCATTACCTCAAAATAAACTAAAATCTCTTCATATTGGATCCTTGAATAATTCCAGAGGGGAGAGTTTCTTTGTAAATTCTGTTTGCTTATGGATTCCGCACAGTGTTTGCAAATTCTACAGAGCTGGAAAGCCCCCAGACATATTTAAATCCCTTTTCCAATTACCCAGCACCATCAAAGATGTCACTGACTTGAAGCAAAAATCCAAAAGGATTGTTTTCTTCAGAGTGTGTGTAAAAGCCCAGAATTTTTTAAAAAGCATGTTGCTTGCAGGGTAACATCACCTGGACACCAAGACGCGTGGCTTTTGGCAGTTAGTCTTGAGCTATTGGCCGTGGAAAATCAGAGCTAGAGGGGGCTGGGCCCTGTCTCTGGCAAGTGGTCAAGTCTCCCGGCATGTGGAAAATTTAGAACAAATTGGAAAAGAACATTTCAGAACTCAGCCACCCACACTCCGTTTGGGTGCTCCTGAGAGCCGCTGCTGAGTGACAGCTCGTGGAGGTTGTAACAGTTGTCCCTCCCACCGCCCAAAGGTCCCTAAGTGCTGGGAATCTTCACAGGTGATGATCCTGTGACCAGATTTTTTCCTTTTTGAGAAGAACAAGGTGACAAATTGCTAAATATTTGACATAGGAGGCTTTACTATCTCATTTTATAGCCCTGAGGCTTTGGAGATCATAACTTCTGAACAAAAGGTTGTGTCACAGATGCTCAAAGTCAGAAGGGCCTTTGTTGCCTCTTGGAACTGTCTCACTTTGAAGGGGATGAAGCCCTAGGACATTTCTCCCAAGGACATCCCTCTGTCTCGCTGGGCAGAGGTCATGGCTCTGTGCTCTAAAATGAAGTCTTAGTAAGAAACAAATCCAGCCGTGGCATGCAATCTTCAGTGTCCCTCAGTATGTACGTTGCTGTCCCTGCCTCCTTGGGTTGGAAGATGCTCTTTAGGGACCTTCCATACACTCCTCAGCCTGCCTTAGAGGCATTGCTCTGCTGAGGCAGATGTCACCATCACCTGGTTGGGAGCCACCGGGGTGTTGGTAGCATGACCTCTGCTGGGTCATCTATGCTGGTCTTCAGAAATCTCTGATCAGGGCACTAGGGCCTCTTCCTGTTTGCATTCTTATTCATTTCCTGATTTGGAATTGTATGCACAAAGTCTCACATGGACATGATTCCTTCTGCACCAGCTGGAGAAACTGTCTACTATAAGGACCTCATTCTTCTGGAGGACACGTTTACAGTCCAACTGTCTCTCCTGCCCATCCTGACCCTGGCACGGTGCTTGATCAATTGCCCTCTGTGTGCCTTTTCTCCACTGAACAAGAAGCAGTCCTCATTCCTGGGGGTCTTACCCTACCCAAGACTGGCCCAGCTTTAAAACTGAAAACCCTCATTCCAGGAACCCTTTCGGTCCCCAGCAAACTGGACAGTTGGTCACTCTCTCTGTGGCTCACTGACTGGCACCAAAGTGGGAAGCTGCAAGTTCCCCCTGAGCTTGTAGCAGCCCACTTTCCTAAATGAGATGTGCCAGGAGTTAGAGTGACTACACGTCCCAATGTTCAAGAGTTGCCAAAATGCCTTTTTTGTTCAATGAGTGAATCCCTTTTGCTTATGGATGGAAACAGACAAATTAACTGGGACTTCAGTGATATGCATACAAAACTCCCAGGTACGAGACCCCTTTATCAATAAGGCTGTGTTTTCTAAACTTTTCTTCATGTACCGAACCCATAGACCACACGCAGCTCTGCTATATGAAAGGCTTCAGAGCTGGCTGCTCGGGACGTGTGGCTCGGCTTTCTAGCTGAAGGGACTAAGAGGTTTGAAAAATGTAGCTAAGCCTGTGCAGTCTTTTTTTTTTTTTTTTTTTTGAAACAGAGTCTCACTTTGTTGCCCAGGCTAGAGTGAGTGCCGTGGTGTCAGCCTAGCTCACAGCAACCTCAAACTCCCAGGCTCAAGCAATCCTACTGCCTCGGCCTCCCGAGTAGCTGGGACTACAGGCATGCACCACCATGCCTGACTAATTTTTTCTATATATATTAGTTGGCCAATTAATTTCTTTCTATTTATAGTAGAGACGATGTCCTGCTCTTGCTCAGGCTGGTTTCAAACTCCTGACCTCGAGCAATCTGCTTGCCTCAGCCTCCCAGAGTGCTAGGATTACAGGCGTGAGCCACCGCGCCCGGCTGCCTGTGCAGTCTTGTTCACTGGGCCATGGAAGATAAAACACAGTGTCCAAGTGCTCCAAGAATAGAAGACATCTTTTGCTGTCGCTATTACAGTCTAGAGTCAGGGGAAGATTAGGATTTCTGAGACGGGAGGGATCCTGCCAGGTTTGAGACCCAGGAAGGCCTCTAGAGAGCACGGAATTGAGCTGTGCTCTGGAGGGTGATATTTGAGGAAGAATGGAAGTGGACCCCTAGGGCCATGCTTTATAGCATAGACCCACACCATCAGTCCATGGGTATGCGCATACTCGTGTACTCAGCTTATTTCCCTTCTGCCATTCTGTTTTTAGAAATGGAAGAGCACTTTGAATGGTGTTGACTGCAACTCTTCTCCCAGTGGTTATATCTGTTCCTAAACCACCTAGGTATTTAGTTGGCTATACTGCTTAAGCCATCCAAGGAACAACAGGACCTTAGTAAACCATTTTAGCAACAAGACATCTTTCAGTCAGTATATTTTCTCTTATTTTTCTTGCATTGTTAGTGGTTTTGCTTCATTGCTACTGTCACACCCACTGCTTTGCTTTTATTAAATTGCAGAAGGAATCACGCTGGAGTATATTTTCTCTAGCGGCCGAGTCATAGCCTGGGAGCGAGCTGGAGAATGTGAGGGCGAGTGTGCAGGCGAGGGTTGGTGGGAGGATGAGAAAGTGGAGAAGCAGATGGGAACAATGAGGGGTATGACTGGACCTACGACAGTGTGCTAATTTGCTCCTAGTAAATAAGGGCTCAGTCAAAGGTCTGAATTAAGTTCTTTACGAGCCCTGCCTCCTTTCTGCATCATTTTTCTCCTTCTTCTTTCATCTAGACTCAGAATACCTTATTTTCTTGCCCTCTTCTCCAATTAAAGCCTGTGCCTGCAATCTTTATTCATACTGAGATGTAAAAGACAAATGGAGGGTCAAACTGGGTACACTTATAAGATTCTTTTATATTTTAATTAGATTATACTCAGACTACAGTATGGTAGGTGCAATTATGGAATATCAATAGGATGATTGGTGGCGAAGGATTTTTAAGCAGAGGCCTTTTGGGATCCCCCAGAATACCAATGATGGCATAGTGGACTCCCCCAAAAGATCAGGCCAACTTTGTCAGAGAGGAATTTGATCGAAGGTGAATATAAGGGTAAAATTTATACTTGAACACAGCAGTTTGCCACACTGGAAAACTGATGTTCCTGAGTTAGACGCATACCCCTCCCTTCTCTGTTTGTTGCTTAACTACAGTTCTTTAAAATTCTAAATCTCTTCCTAAAGTTTTAATAGATTTGGACTCAGCCAACAAATTATCTATTCCAGTCAGTCAATCCGTGATGTTCCGTGTGGGTCTATATATGAGAAGCATTTTGCTGGTTCCTCTGGTGGGCAAAAAATGAACACAGGAATACCCTCTGTACAAGGTTCTTTTAATAACTGGAGGTGATCTATGTAAAGCACTTAGTATTTAATACAAAATAAGCTCTCGATATGTGGTTGCCATTGCTGTTGTTTTGTCTTCATTGCTCCAACTCAAACACTCCCTGACTGTCTGACTTTGAACAAGTTAATCAACTTCTCTGAGTCTCAGTTTCCTCTTTGGGAAAATGGAGAAAATAGGGTAGCTTCTGTTTCATAAATCTGTTATGAGCCTTAGATAAGATAACTCATGTAAAATTGTGTTGAAAACTATGAGACACTAAGACACTTTCAAACTATAAGACACTTTGAAAGCTACAAGACACTATGTAAAATTGCTTTGGAAATTATAAGACTCTATTTTGCCTAGTGCCCCTTAGTTAGAGGGGCAAGAGCTGAGTTCCAAATGAGAGGAAGAAGTCAAGTGTTTTTATGTCTCCTGCTACCTGGAACAGGCTTAGGAAAAGGTCTTGGGCCATATCTATGGTACTGTCCACTGCAAGAGGTGTAAGTCCAGTTCTTTGACTGGATGTATAGGATGTTAGAGGGTAAGGGTGGAATTGGTCTGAATTCTTACTTCCTAATTGCACCATCCACTTTTTCATTCATTCAACATTTATGTCTTGGTAGACTCATAGAAGAGAGAGTCTATTTTCCTGCCCTTCTGATTTTTCTGAGAAGCTAACCAAGGGAATCTCCTCTTTAAATTTGTATTTCAAAGCAAAGGGGACTGGTGGACCTGGCTAAGGGATGGCTGGGCCGCTGTGAGCTTCTGAATGACTCGGGTGTCTGATCTCAGACTATAGGTGCTGGCTTCAGAGGACTGCGGGGCTAGGATGCTGGAGATGTCATGGAAAACTTCTGCAAGGTGCTTGGAAGGGTAAACAGCTTGTTGAGTTCCTGAATCTATGATAGCGGTTGTGGAGAACTGTTTAGAAGGTGTTGCATAATGAGCCTTTGGTTCACTAATACGCATACATTTTTATAATCTATCTAAGGGAATTGAACTCCCTTATTAAAACAAAATGCAGACTCTCTGAAGTTTTAGTTCTCAGAGGAGCCTGCCCAGGTAGGATGAGGTATTTGGGCCAAGTACATCTGCTTCTATTCCTCCTAAGTTTTATCTCCCCTATGAGTTTGCTCTCTTTAATTACCACAGCCACCATTGCTTGGCTTCCTTTCTAAAACTCTGTACCAAAAGCAAACCCCCTAAAATCACTTTTCTGAGTTCTTAAGTTTTGAGAACCAGAACTTTCTAAAGGACTTTACTTAATGTCATAGAGGATAAAAGGGGAGAAAACAAAGAAAATGTAAAATACGGAGCACAAGTTTCTCATGGTCACAGCTTCTGTCAGTTCCTACCCAGTCTCCTCGTACGTGAGTCAAGAGGTAAATCTTCTTAACACCAAGGATAGAGCCACGTTTTGCCTGCACTTCTAGCTTCTCAAGCCCTCACATTTTCTACAGTTTCCTGTCCCTATAGATTGTGTTTTAAACACTTTGTACATTTTGAGCTCAAGCCAAAGTCAATAAACAGATAGCCTTGGAAGACGTTCCACATAGTTATGGTTTATAGTCTGGGCACACCTTTTCCTAGGTGATGAGCAGGGGTGTGATGATATGTATGCTTCGTGACCACATACCGGTACTTCTCACACAGCAGTCTTGTCTCAATCGCAGGTCCTTGCATTTTTCTAAAAGCTAATTCAGCGATAGCAGCATCTGTACGAGGATGACAACAACCAACTTGGTAGCCCTGAACATGCACCACTCAGATCTGCTGCAGACCCATAAGCCACTGCCCTCTGGACCCACATTGTGCTCAAATGAAGTCACAATCCCCGTGGGCTGCTCTCAGCCAGACCAAGCATGGCTCATTCTGGTGAGACACGGGACTGCTCCCACAGGTGACATGACAAAAGGACTCACCCACAGCCTGTCTGGAATTTTGCCTAGAACTAGGCTGTGTTCCAAGGCTCCTCCTGCCCAATTCTCCTCCTTTCCCCTTCTCCTTCCTCACTTGTCAAACCTTCAAGGTGGTCTGAAAATGTTCCATAACTCTGGATGCCTCCCCAATAAATCTCTTGGACATCTGATCCCATCCCTTTTCTTCTCAGAAGACATAAACTAACATAACCAGTAACCAAGACTGTATTTGGCTTCAAATTGGAGCTGCGTTTGACAGTGTAACCCATGTGAATTTGGAGGTTCGTGTGTCTCAGGCCCCCAGACATCTGCTGGCCCCTGGGCTGCCCTGGTAGCTCAGAGCACCACGTGGACTGGTGCAGTCAGAGCAGAGTAAAATCTGGTTTCTTTTTACGGGCATGTTTCCTCTATTTTCCGTGGCAGCTGTGTCACAGAAGGGGATGTTAATATTTAGCTGTTCCCAGACTGGGAGTCTGACTTTTCAGGGGTACACTGGAGGCATCTCACCTGGACCTCATACGTATTCCATGTGGTGTTACACAAGACATTTTGCTATTACTGTTTGGCACCCAAACTGGTCAAGAGCTTCTGACAGTAGCAAAACAAACAAAAAACTAAACAAAACAAGACCCTACAAACACCATGTTTGGGAAACCTTGAGAAAGGCATAACTTTGGTCATTGGCCTTTTAACAATATACTGGTTGTTTGAGAAGGCAAAATAAAATTCCACCTGTGTCTGTAGCTATGCTGGGTACTCTGTGCACAGATAAAGCATGAGCCCAGAGAACCATCAACACAGGGACACCAAATAATTGGGAAGAGTTTTGTTTCCATAAAGCTATTCAGAATTTTGTAATCAAAATGATAAAGACTTGAAACTTGGCATACACATTTTTTAATATATAATTTAGCATAGTTTTTATTTTGTAATGTGTTTCCATCTAGTCCCTAGGCATGGCTCTGGACAACCAGTTCCTCTATAGCCTGAAAATGCATGAAAAGGTATATCAATCAGTTGTGTGTTGGCAAGTGTTTACCCATCACATCTCTGAGAAAAGGGTATGTCTATGTAGTGTCTGCTGTTTTCCATGGTGAAGGTACTACCACCTTGGCCAGGTTCAAGTCACCAATGTATCACTGAACATGTTGAGAAGAGTTGGTGCCACGAGTGGTAGGGGCAGGGTCCAGCACCTCTCTGGTTCTAATTTCCCCTACACATCCTGGTTTCTACCCTACACAGCAGGCAAAGGCATCTCTGGGGGTGAGAAGACCACTTTTGCAAAATTTACCTCAAGGACCCCTTGTCAAATTAATGTCACTGCCTGTGTTTACCTAAAGCTCAGGTTTCTTTAGAATTCTAGTAAATTACATGCTTTATTTGCTAACTTAAAACATCTATGGTCATCACAAGAAAGTATTATAGGGACAATGAGGGATGTAATGGAGGAATAATGACTTTCTCTGCCTCAAAATTCTGATCTCGCCCCTCTGCTATGAAAAGCTGTTTCAACGATCATTTGGGATGATCATATTTAGAGATTAGCTTCATGGTTAACTCACCAGTCCAATAATAGCAAATAGATTTGAGAAGATTCTTACTGGGGCTCTGAACTGCTTTGAGGATCTAATAAATGCTATCATTCCTGCTACAGAAAAAGATACTAGCACTTAAAAGCATGCCTACAATTTCATGGAGGGTACAGATTCATCCTCCTCTCTGCCTCAGGTCATTCACAAACCCTAAATCAAGAACACCTACTTTAAAGTGATGCTACAGAAACCCTGTTCTTTATACCTAAAAGGCTCCAAATATAAGCTAGTGGCACCCAAGAGAATTGTGTATAGGAAACGCACTTGCCCTGTACATGAAACCGCTCTTTGTAAGATGTATTCAGACCAAGCATGTTGGATCCTCAAAATAATTTTTTAATATATATAAAATCCTAATATTAGACTCTGTAGAGGCCTTACTGCATGCAGAGGTCTCTGACTTCCCTCGGGATTGTGTGGAACTATCCAAGTAATTAACATGAACTGGGGTTACAATATTTTGGAGCTGTGTATTTCACAAGGGTGAGTGCTGATTAATGAGCTGATATGAGTGGAACTGTCAGGACCGGCAATATGCAGGGAGAGCGGTGGGGAGGAGGGCTGGAAGACGAGGTCCTTGGGTGAGAAGGGCTGTAAAATACAAAGTAGTCTCATTAAAAATGCATGCTGTTAAGCAAGAAACCTTTAAATGGCCTCCTTCTTGCTCCCTGCTGAAAGATTTCCTAATCCAGCCAGCCTCTGATGAATGTATTAGGTCACGTTCTCGTTTCTCTTCCAAATGTCCCTTCTATTTCTTTTAAGTTCTGCTGAAATCATCACCACCCTTGGGTCATGCGTGGGTGTCTGCGCCACCTTTGTACAGAAACAAACTATAAACGAGGCTGCAGCAGAAAGAGAATTAGCCCTAGAAGCAAGCTGCTTCTGCGTTCTCAGTTTCCTTCAGTGCTGGGGAACAAACCCTAGCACTCTGACCTTTCAGGGTCTGTGTACGTGTGTTGCACTGGTTATCTCTGACACTGAGTTTTACGAGGATTTTAACAGTTTATTTGTTTGTTTGTTTATTTTTTGGTTCTGCAGTGTGTGACCAGAGGGCTCTGACCTTTACATTTTTATAAGAGCTTCCCAAAGAACCTAACATTCAGAAAAGTCTTGTCCCTGTTGCTTCGATCCAGATCAAGTGCCTTCTATGTGAGAGGCATGGAGCACAGTCCCGTGAGGAGTGCCCAGTGAACACAGACACTGTCCCCACCATCACTGTCCCCAGCATCATGGGGACATCTATTTATGGAGAAATTGCACATATAAATGTAAAATCACCGTGGAGGTACCTGGCACCAGGGGAGGGCCAGGCGCCCTGAGCACTTGCAATATGGAGCTGACCCAGTGAGGGAGGGCACAGCCGCTTTCCAGAGAAGGTGACGTGGGGTGCAGCTCCCACCTGAAAGAAAGCAGCAGGGGACAGGGGCAAGAGGGGTGCTCAGCAGAGGAAAGACTTTGTGATAAGGGGAACAGTGGTGGCAGTGGGAAGGCACAAAGTGTTTCAGGAGGAGGAAAGGGTATGAGTGCTCAAGATATGCCAAAAAACAGGAACAATAAAATAATGGAAACTATAAACACAGACCCTGGGACTGGGGCTCTTGTTGGTGGGGAAGGAATGGTGGAGGAGGTGCAGTCTAGGAGGGGAACACAGGGCCTCCCAATATATTTTAATACTTGTTTTTTTAAGCTGGGGGTAGGTACATGGCAGTTCATTGTAACACTTCTTATAATTTTTGATTACCAAAAATATTTAACATTAATTTTTTTAAAAGAGGCCAGTGAGCCTGAAGTGAAAAGAGAGGAGAGAGAGTGGCAGAGAGATGAAGCAAGAGGGTTAGAAAAACTATCAGTTAGAATATGCAGTCCTCTGTTGCTGACGACAGGACATGTCCTGAGAAATGCGCCATTAGACGACTTCGTCACTGAGCAAACATCACAGAGTGCACAACCGAGACGGCACAGCCTGCTCCACGCGTGGGCCCTGTGGGGCCACCTGTCAGTCCCAGGCTACCAACCAGTGCAGCACGTTACTGCGCTGAATGCTGTCAACAGTTGTAACATGACAGTAAGCGTTTGTGTCTCTAAAGATATAAAAACATAGAAAAGGTACCATAAAAATACCATATGAAAGATAAAAAAAATGGTACACTTGAATAGGGCAGTTCCAATATAATCTTATGGTACCACCGTAGTATATGTGGTCTGTCATTGATCAAAACATTGCGATGTGGCCCATGATTGTATATAGTTCAACTTAGCTGAATTAAAGTAGTGTGGTGATTATTTTCACTGTACAGTTTTAGCAACACAGTCATGATGTTTTTATCTTTGTAGTCACTGCACTAAGGTGACCTGAATAATTGCTTACATAATGTTTTTAACCAAGGGCTTTTAATACGCAACTCTTCTACCATAGAGGGGATATTGTGTTAACCTATGGATAGATATAGAATGTCTCCAATTTGCAAGTTGTGTGGGACAGTTAAAATGGCTGTGCCATCATATAAAGCCTTCTTAATAACCAACGGGAGAAACTGCAATTGTTTCATGATCTGTAAAATTTTTTCCAAAATATTAAAAATTCTTTTACTATATGTTACAAATACACAAGAGACTGAAAAGCGTAGTAAAACTAATACTTATTTAGTACACTATAATTGAAATTATTAGGCACATTGAGAATTAAGTTTTATTTTTTGTAAAAAACTTACAGAGAGTAATTTGAACAGTGCGTGCCTTCTTCATCGTGTCGCAGAACTTACTCCGTGCACCATCTTTCCCATGCGTTGGCAGACGGCACGCTCCTTGTTAAGTTTGGGTCAGTTTGAACTTTGAATGTCAAAAAAATCTCCAAGAGTTCCTTTAACATGGATTTTTATTTTTTGTTGATGTCACTTCCTCTTGGAATCTTTATTGTCATCCTTTTCCTTATCACCACTTTCCTAACTTTTGTGTACAAATTCACCTTCCTGAAGTTCCCCTGGCTGCACATCTAGAGTCTGGCCGAGGAGGGCAGCGTCCACATGCCCACGCTCAGCTCTTCCTTCTGTAACTCCATTTACTTTCAGTCTGAATTTCACTATTGGTGTTTTCACTTCTTGTTTCTTTGCTATACTTTCATGTTTATTGACTAATTCCCTCTTTTGAGTATGCATTTTTTAAAATGTCATGTGGGTTTATTACTGGGACCCATGGGGGCAGCACAACTATACACTTTGCTGTCTGTGAGTGAACTAATGCGGTGCGGTCACTGATGGACTTTGGAGGGAGTGACCTGGCTGGTCACTGATCATGACACACATCCGCTGCTACAAATGGTCATGGTGATCTGTGGACTGAGGAGCTCACAGCAAAGTCTGTGCTTTATGGGGCTACTCAGAGTTGATGTACCGTGGGGACTGCAACTGGACTGGTGTCACTTAACTGAACTATGGTAACTGAAATTCATGCATATGTCAACTGCTTGCATCTATACATGAGCTGGAAAGAATCATTCAGTTTGGAGAAAGCAGAGCAGAACAGATGAAATACAGGACAGTTTAGGTGAGAAGTAGGTAAACATTTAGAATCTGAGGGTCTCAGTAGTGAAGTGCAACATTGGAAACAGTACCAGATAAGTATTGTTAAGAACATAGGCAGCGGAGGGTGAGAAGCAGAAATACACAGGTATTGGCTGGAAGAAGAGGTATCCCAACGGAAAAATCAGAGAATAACCAAGACCAGTTATTCTTGCTTTAACATTTTGCTAGGCTAGCCAAGTGACGCATCAATGCTGGCGTGGAGAATATCTGATTCACTTTTGTTTCCCTCGTTTTTATTCCCTGTACATGATGACTGTTTTCTCTTATGTTGCAAAAGAAGAAAGTATTATAAAAAGATTAGCGTCATCACACATCATCATCAAACATTGAACATCATCATTAGCATCATATTTGAGTGCCCACTGTTAGGTATTGCACATATTTTCACGTAAGGTTTATATGTGAGACCTCCTGTGCAATGCAAGCCTGCTAGACAGTCATTCCTGTGCAATGCTGCCAAGAGCTTGGGGTTTGCTGCAAGAGAGTGATGGTTAATGTCTGGACGTGAGTCAGTGAACAGGTTGGGAAGATGTTAGAGGAAATTGAGAGTATTCATGAAGCACTTTACCCTGCCAATGAAATGAGCTCTAAAGTAATCTTTTCTTTAAATTTATGGGCAACTTTGGTTTTGTCATAGTTTTCTTTCTTTTTTGACACTGTAGATGAGTCAAGATCTCTTAGCTGCTCCTCTTGGTTTGGAAAAAGTCCTGCCTGAAGATTTCTGTGTCTTTTTCTAACTGCTCACAACAAATGATGACACAATGTTTTTGGAACAGAGTGAAAGCAGTGTCATGGGAAATCAGAATGGATCCAAAACCAGCAACTAAAAGAGCATTCCGGCATGGGAAAATAAGTGCTTGCATACAGGTAAAAGATCCGAGCCTTGGGACCATGCTATCTACAGTATTTCTTGGAAATTGCTGTTGCTTAAATACAAAGTCACCATAATATTTTGACACAGAAAGTCTCTGCAGATGTCAGGTTTGCATCCTTTATGGGGTAGGTAACAAATTGGGAGAAATGTCATCTAGTTTGGGTTAGGTACAAAGCATGATTAGCAATTTTATTACTTTCGCTTCCCAAATCTGCTGCCTAATTGTGCAATAAACTCAGTAACACTGGGTATGTTTTGAGTCATGCAAATAAAACAGATCCAGCTCTCTGGTTGCTCCTGAGCAGGCCTTGAGAATAAACTGAACCACTTTCAGAGTTTCAGAATTGAGCTTCTTTTCATGGATCCATGGCTTTTGGAGTAGTTTTAGAATTTTCAACTTAGGCTATTTCTGCTGGTCTCGAACTCCAGACCTCAATCAATCCTCCCAACCTGGTGTCCTAAAGGGTTCCAGTGGAGTTATTTTCATTTTTAAGAAAAGTAAAATTAAATCATGAAGTTTGAGTCACCCTCATAAACAGAATGAAAAATTACTCCTTTAGTATGGGAATTATATATTTCAGTTATCACTTTGAAAGTGCTTTCTACTCTGTTAATATATTTATGGTAGTAAGATTGACCCCGTTTGTTAAAAAAAACATTTTCTACTAGTTGAGCTGTCTGAAACAGAGCAAATCCTTAAACAGAAAAAGAGAACTTGTGGGGTTTTTTTTGGTGACTTTATAATAATTTCAACTTAGGGTATATTTTTGAAAAACACAACTTAAATGTCACGATGGTGAAAGAAATGACAATAATGTATTTTTTACAGAGAAATATACATTACAGTCTTTATCTTTCTTCACATACACAAGAGTGGGTTGGTATTATTATTACTGCCATTTGACTGATAAGATACATACTGAAACTTGAGACATAAAGTGTACTTTTTCTTTTAGAGACAAGACCTCACTGTTTCCCAGGGTAGAGTGCAGTGTGATCATAGCCCACTGCAGCCTCAAACTCCTGGACTCAAGTTTTCCACCCACTCAGCTGCCCAAGTAGCTGGGACTGCAGCCTTGTGCCACCATGCCTGGCTAATATTTTTTATTTTTTTGTAGAAATGGAGTCTCACTATGTTTCCCAAGCTGTCTTGAACTCCTGGCCTCAAGCCATCCTCCCACCTCAGCGTCCAAACAGGCTGGGTTACAGGCGTGAGCCACTGTGCCAGCCAAAATACATTTTCAGTGGGGTTTGTCTAATATCAGTAATGGTGAGCAAGACAATTTGAACAAACCCTCTTGTTGAGAACAAGTGAAAATGTTAGATGAAATAGGAAAAAATAATCTTTCAAAGTTTTGCTGTGAAGGCATTTGCTGATTCAGAGAAAACAGCTGAAAAACTGAACCAAGGCTGGGTGCAGTGGCTCACACCCGTAATCCTAGCACTTTGGGAGGCAAGAGGATTGCTTGAGGCCAGTAGTTAAAAACCAGCTGGGGCAATTTAGCAAGACCCCATCTCTACCAAAATAAGAAAAGTCAGCTGGGCATGGTACAGTGCCTGTAGTCCCAGGTACTCGGGAGGCTGAGGCAGGAGGATGACTTGAGCCCGAACTTTGGAGGCTGCAGTGAGCTATGATGATGCCACTGCACTCTAGCCCAGGCAACAGAGCAAGACCGTGTCTCAATAAATAAATAAATAAACAAACAAACAAACTTAACTGAGGTTTTGGCAGAATCCCAGGGCAAGGGGACCAAAAGTCAAAGTCCACCCAAAGTGAAAAGTCTGATATACTCCCACTCATATTTAAAGGTAGGCACCCAAAGGTCTTCAGCCTTAGGATAAAGTGAACCACAAGTAAGCCGGCATTCATGTTGACTCACAGACCATCTTCTCTTCCCCTGGCTGGTCTGAGGAACTTCAAGATTTGACTTGGATTGAAGTGGTCTTACACTAATGGTCTCCCACATAATGGGCAGAAGAAAATAAACATTCTCTTTGAAGGAAGGTACCTCTATCCTAGGCCTCAAATTATATCTACAACTTAAAATGCATATATTATGGCCAAAGATAGGAAGATACACAAAGGAACAAGATAGCATGAGCAATTATCAGCAGAAATAACAGAAAACAGAAAAAGTTCATACTGACTTCAGATGTTGGAATTATTAGACACAGACCATAAAACAACTATGCTTAATAAGTTTGAAGAAGTAAAAAAGGAACTTAAAATATATAAGTATCTAAAGAAAACTTTAAAAAGTGGCATAGTTAGTATAGAAGAAAGAAGACATAGAAATTATAGAATTTTAGATTACAAATTTAGACTACAATTATACAATTGATTATATACAGATTATATATATATTATAATTTACAAAACACTGTATCCAAGAAATAAATAATATGCATTCTTTTCAAGCACGTATAGAACATTAACAAAATTTGTTCATGTAGACTAAACCACAAAGTCAAGTCTCAAAATACTACACAATATCAGGGAGTATGTTCTAGCAATCATGCTAGAACAAAGCTTTAAAGAAAGGAAGACTAGGAAATCTCTATATGTTTTGAAATAAAAAGTATATTTCTCTGTAAGTAATGAGTCAAAAAAGAAATCATAATAGATGTTTTAAAATATTTTAAACAAAAGGTTAATGAAAATATTAATACTATATATTCAAACTCATGGGATATAGTTAAGGACATGATCAGAGAAAAACTTATATCCTCAAGGTGAATGTATAAAATAAAAGAAAGTCACAAAGGTAATGAGTTAAGCATCATTTCAGGAAACTAGAAAAAGAAGAGCAAAAGAAGCACAAAGTGAAGGGAAAGATATTTGAGGTTTTTTTTTTATATTTCCCCATAGCAAATTAAGATAGTTACATCCTTTTCCAGTTTACTGTGATATTTTATTATGAATGGATGTTGAAATTTATGAAACATTTTTTCTGCATCATTAACATTGTTTAAATCAGCTTTTTCCTTTGATCTGTGAATGTGGCTAATCACAGCAACAGATTTTCTTATGTTGAAACAACCTTGCATTTCTGGAATAAATTCAATTTATACATGATTTTTTTCTTTCTTTAAATTTGCTAGATTACATTTGCTAATGTTTTGTTTATAATTTTTGCATTTATATTTACAGATAAAATTAGTCTGGGATTGTTTTTCCTCTTATTTTACTACTCTTATTGAATTTTCTTATCAAGGTTTTGCTAGAATCATAAAATGAATTTGAGAGTATGCCCTCCTTATCTGAAGATTTTGAGAAAATTATCAGTATTTTTTTAAAAATATTTTATAGAACCTTCTAGTGAAGACTAGTAAATGGCTTTGGGTTATCTTTGTGGAGAAAGTTTAGATTATATATTAAGGGTTTATTGATGGTTATAGTACTATTTATTCCTTTTATTTATTCTTGAATACACTTGAGAATCTTTTTAGGTATTTGTCTATGTTATCTAAACTTTCAAATATATTGACACCAAGTTGTTGATAATATTCTCGTATGTTAAATGTCTGTGGGATATCTAATTATGTTTATTTATTCATTTTTATGTTGATTATCTCACTTAATCTTCACAAACAAATATATAAGGTGGATGCTATTATTATTTCCACTCTATAAATGAAGGAACTGAGGCACAGAAAGTTTAAGTCATCTGCCTATTAATGAATGAGTCATAGACTTGAATCCAGACAGCTGGACTTACCTCCTTGACTCCTAACCAACCGTGATGTTATACTTTATCAATCACAGTAATGATGACAATGAAACTGCAAAGACCCGAGAATCTATATTTTGGTAACATGGGCCTTATATAATTTTACATTTTTGTCAATGTTTTGTGTAATGTTAACTCAACTAGTTGGAACATGGTTCTAAAGAGGTCAACATTCTAAAATCCATCTCTGAAAGGGCAAATGTTTTTCACCAATTCCTTTAGTCCAAGCTTGTAGCACCAAGGCAGGCTTACCAGCTTAAAACTGCAGGCATTTGTTGATGAGAAGACTATGCAAAATCCAGACTCACTCCTGGAATTAACGAGCAATATATCTCTACTGCTGAGACCCTGGGCCAAGCCACCATCATCGCTTGCCTGGGCTGCTGCAGTTGATTTACCATTGGTCTCCCGTTGATCAATTTTCCACAGTGAAGTCATTATTTTGTTTTAAAAACATAAATTATACCATGCCATGGCATTCTGTTAATTATAAACCTTCTTTGGGGGCTAATATTTAAAAATGTATTATAATGCTTTGTTTTTTCTTTTATTGCTAAGGAAATAACTTCTGCTGTGATCTGCTCAAGACACTCAACCCTTGGGGAGTTATTTGGACTTATTATAGAGGGAATTAGGGGGGCTGAGGAAATGAGATGAGGAAGGTAAGGAGGCCAATGTGGGCTACATTAATGGCAGTCACCTGTGGGCAACTGGGGCTCTGTCCCCCTGGAGGGCCTCTGAAACACTGAGGGCGAGGTGGATTGGTTATTTATCCACCCAATCTAGACATTAGTTGAGGTCTCCTCAGGGAGTTAACTTCCTGGCACTTTGGACCAGTCCTGAACACAGGCCAAGCATGCCTCTGTGGTTAGAGAATGCCCTCTATAAGAGGGCCACAGGTAGCTGCTCTGAGAGCCACCTGCATGTTGGGGAACAGTGGATGTCAAGAAGATACAGGTGATAACTGACTCTTCAAGGTCACATCGAGCCATAGTTTCTTTAAAACACAACAAAACGCACTTCAATAGGAGGATTAATGTAACCAGCCACAGTCTCTGCTGCTTCAATTGATCCCAAGGATATCATAGACATTCATCTCCTTCTTCTACTACCACTCAAGGTTCTCCTCAAGCTCGTCCAGAACCTCTGCTTCCTTAGGTTGCTTGTGCAATGGGTAACCCAGACATTACAGGGCTAGGAAACACAAATTTCTCTAAGTGGGTCTCTGAGAGTGATTATGGGAAAGGCCACTCTGTCCTAACCTCTTGGTTCCTGGACCCATGTATTCTAGCTATCATGAATAATGCATCATATAATGGTCATATAATGGTTTTAAATGTATACCATATCTCAAATTTCCATCCTCCATTCCAGTCCTACAGAGTATCTCAGCTACGCCAAGCTCATGCCTCAGTTATGCCTTAGCAGGCCAGCCAAATTCCATCAGCCTGGTGGTTTGAGTGGTGTGGCAGAAGGTAAGGGTGATGGATCTCATGGTCACGTACCCAGCAGCACATCTACTTAGCTGCCTTCAAGTACTGGGTGGTTGAGCTGCTGGCCTTGACTCAAACACTCTTATATGCCTTATGCCCAGTCCCACAGGTCTTTCCAGTATGTTCTTCCCCATGCTTCTTTGTCTCTGATCTCTTAATCTTGTACTTCTTTATTTTATTTATTTGTTTATTTTTATTTCAAAATATCAAGGGGGTACAAATGTTTTTGTTACACGGATACATTGTATAATGCTTAAGTCAGGGCTTTTGGTGTGCCCATTACCAGAATAGTGTTCATTGTACCCAATAGGTAAGTTTTTGTCCCTCTCCCCTCCCTTACCCTTCCCCCTTCTTGGTTACCAATGTCCTTCACATTTCTTTGTGCCAGTGTACACCCATTGTTTGGCTCCCACTTGCTAGTGAGAACATATGGTGTTTGGTTTTCATTCCTGAGATATTTCACTTGGGATAATGGTCTCCAGTTCCACCCAAATTGCTGTAAATGCCATTATTTCATTACTTTTGATGGCTGAGTAGTACTCCATAGTATATATACACCACATTTTTTTATCTACTCATGAATTGATGAACATTCCACTCTTTGCAGTTGTGAGTTGTGCTGCAATAAACATTCACATGCAGGTGTCTTTTTTTATAAAATGACTTATTTTCCTTTGGATAGATTCCCCAGCACTAGGATTACTGGATCCAATGGTAGGTCTACATTTGTTCCTTTGAGGAATCTCCATACAGTTTTCCATAGAGGTTGTACTAATTTACAGTCCCACCAACAGTGGATAAGCATTAGTTTCTCTCTGCATCCATGCCAGCATCTATTGTTTTTTGACTTTTTAATAATGGCCGTTCTGATAGGGGTAATGTGGTATCTTACAGTCGTTTTAATTTGCATTCCCCTGATGATTAGTGATGTTGAGCATTTTCTCATGTTTGTCAGCCATTTATCTGTCTCCAATCTTGTGCTTCTTGACCTCTGACCCAGTCTAGCTATTCATCAATGTTCAAGAGAACTTACCTCACATGACTTCTTCCACACAAGTGTGGTGGCCAGGATGTCCCTGTCTATGGGGAGGATTTCCTCTTTTCACTGTATATCAGGGAAACTCTTGAGTAAGGCTGTAGCTTGTAAGTAAGCCAGTTTTGAAGCTTATGTAGCTGAAGAATGAGGGAAAGACATTAATCCAATAGAGACATGTGGCAATGATATTTGGCTTACCTGTGCCTTCCAGACTTACTCAGGCAGGCCCAATTTTCATTTGAATTATGGATTGCTGCTGACCCTTGCAAACCTCATAACTTGTTGGGTGTGATGATACCTGATTCTTGATGGGCAGCATCTGTCACATAGTCTCTTGGTGTTCTATAGTAGGCACTCGATCTCTATCTGGTAGACACAATAGCAGGTAAGGAGCTACTTTTTGAATAGCAAATAGTTCTCTGATGCAGATGGCATTAGCTTGTTCCAGAACCAAGTTTTGACTGTGCCTCTACTACTGAGATTTATTTGCCTGAGACTACACACAGTGTCCTTTTCTACCTTGGTATTTCTAGCACTATTGGATCTGCTGGGTCATGTGGCCTAAGTAGTAGGCTTGTTCATACTGTAGAGCTATTTCTTGCTCTGGACCCACCAGAAACTTGCAGCTATCTGAATCATCCAATAAATGTGTAAGGGGAGGATTTCCAAGTGTAATATATGATATCTCCAAATTCCAAAGATGTTTTTATCAAACATTGTTCCTCTTTCTTAGTAGTAGGAGATGCAAAGTATAATAGCTTGTCTTTATCTTGAAGGACATGTCCCGGTATGTTCCAGACCTCATAATTCCTAGAAACTGTACTGAACCTCTGTGAGTTTTTTCTCCAGTCTTATGGTATGCACAGGTCATCCCAGAGCATAGAGAATACTTGCCCTTTCCTTCTCCACAGGTCTGATTAACCCAATGCTGTCAGTATACTAGGACAGCATGGTCTTCTGTATAATGTCCAGATGATTAAAGTCCCTTTGGAGTTTATTGTGACAAGGATTAAAAGAGGTAGAGATGGCAACTATGTAAAGCTATCTGTCCCAGGTTATTATGAACTGCCTTTGATTTTTCTTCTTGATGGCCATAGAAAAGAATGCATTATCCATATACCAAGTGCAAGAGGCTATGTTGATCGAGTTCTAAATCTAGTAGAGATATCACATTCAGCACAACAATTGTAATTGACATTATCATTTGGCTAAGTTTATGATACACCCTCATCAGCTACCATGGTCCATCTGGTTTTTGCAAGAGCCATATGGTTGAATTTAATGGGGATCTGATGAGAACCATCATCTCCGCATGTTTTAAATCTTTGAAAATGGTGCTAATCTAAGACAGTCTCCCTCAGATGCAGTACTACCCTGCATCTGATTTATTGTCTTGGTTGAGGGAGAAGGACAGTTTCAGGGACTCCCACTTGGCCTTGTCTATAGTTATAGCTCTTACTTCACAGGTCAGGAAACCAATATGGAGGTGCTGCCAGATGCTATGGGTATCTGCCCCTATCATGAAATCTGAGACCAAGGAATGGCCACAGGGCAGGTTCATAGACCCCTTAGATTCACCGTGAGATGAGATTTGACCAAGATCCCACTTATCTCCTGACATCTGTGAATCCCAACTCTAACAAGTTGCGGTAATGGTGTTTGGGGTTTCATGGCTTCCTTATCAGTAGCTGTTGACCCTTATCCAGATCTTTATTGAGAAGCTGTTAAAATATTTAGACATTTCCCTTTCCTGAGTTTATATTCACTCTGATAAACAGCCATTGGCACTTTGGGGAAGGATTGGAGTAATGGCACTGATAATCCTGCTGTATGTTGTAGGGTCTTACCTCAAGGAGACCCCCTTCAAATCAATGGGTCCTGGTCTATTATCCTCAGGTTCCTGCTTTTACATGTTTTCCAGATCCCACAGCTTTTTTGGATGAATACCATCTTTCTTCCCAGAGAAGAGTCAATACTTCTCACCTGTGTCATACAGAAACCTGAACCTGGTTATTGGTCTAGAAGCAAAGAAGGGAGGCAGGGCCAGACCTTGAGGAGGGTAAGTATATCGTCAGACATTTGTCAGGTGAGACATTTCCCATGGTCTCCAGATAATGAGAGACTTCTCTCCCCTAACAAGAGGGAAATGGATGTTCATGCTTATTAGAGTAAATCTAGAAGGTTTAAGGTTCTCATGTGTATCTACCCCAAATTCCCTATCCCATGTCTCAATGTCCCACCCTTTCTAGATCATAACCCTGATTTTAGTGTAGGCAACTTGTACCTACCACAGTTATAGTCAAATGTTGTGTCTGATTATTCAACATGGTCTGTCTTCAGGCTGCAGAAGATGTAGGTCCCTGAAAACATTAACCTGCAGACTTCTGGCTTTCATGCCAGAGGTTAGAGTTGATAGATATTGTTTTATTCTTTCAGGGTCTCTGTGATCATTAACAACAGAAAAGCAATACCACCATCCTTATAATTACTATTGCCTACCTAAATTTCAAGTGCTAGAGCTGTTGCACAAGCCAGTGTATCCCCTTTCACCTGTACCCCATCTCTACCCACCAAAGGTAAGAGTCTTACTGTCTGTGATATGACTTGCCACAAGAAATGGGGTGCTTGCTGCCATCTGGTTGGTAAGCAAGCCAATTACAGAATCTCATCATAAAGATTTTCTTTCTGGGACCATCTGTTTTAGGTAGATGTAATAATTAGCATTTGCTGCATTATGAATTCAAAAACTTAGTGGCTTTGAAAAGTAACCTTCTTTTTAGCTCATGATTTAGGTCAGCAATCTAGGCTGGGCTAAGCTGTGTGGTTCTTCTGGTTTGGGCTGGGCTACCTATGTGTCTATGGTCAATAATGAGTCAGTTGCAGGTTAGCTTTGCTGATCGTGGCTAAGTTCTCTCACATATCAGAACTGAAATGACTTCCCTGCCCAACGTGGTATCTCATTGTTCTATGGGCTAGTCTAAGCTATTTAACACAGAGGGGCTGAGTCCCAAGAGAGCATTCAGAAGCCTGTAATGATCTTTTAGGCCTTGGCTCAGAACTGGTACACTGGCACTTTTGTTGCATTCCCTAAAGTAATACAACTTATAAGACCAGCACAGATTCTGGAAGTGGGGAAATCTCTTGATGGGAGAAGCTACAAAATAGCATTGCAAAGGTGGTACAGTGAAGGGCAAATTGCAGCCATTTTTGCTACCAATTTGTTAGAGTTGGTTCCCCCTAGAAGCAGATCTGGACAAAAAATTGATTACAAGCAGTTGAATTGGGAGGAGCACCACTAAAGGTGTAGGAAAGTGAGGCAAAGAAAGGAGGAAGTCCATACAGGTTTGTTCATAAGAAGGTTATCACTGTGGGAAACTGAGCTAAATCCCACTGGAGGCCTCTGGTAACCTCTACAGAACCTGTGTCAGAGTTGCCCCATGAGAGGAAAGGGAAACTGGGGCATTTATACACCAGCTCCTGTCATTGGTCAAGGGCTCCTCCTGTAAGTGTTGACTCCCTAGAACTTCCAGCCCATCCCTAGCTGGCCAAGCTTGCTTCCATGAGAGAGTCCCAGGTAGTTAGGGTCTGGACCTCTGTGTGCAAGGGAATGGTCAGTGACAGGAGATGACTGAGCACTGATGGTGAAGCGAGCACAGAGAAATGACCACAGGTTTTGGCCATCTGATGCTCAATGGGGATCTTGACAAGAGCAGTTTCATTGGAGTGGTGGGAATAGAAGTCTGCTTGAAGCTCATGCAAGAGAGAAAGGGAGAAAAGGTGGAGGAAAAATAATAAAAACATTTGTTAGTGAACTTCTGCAGGAGAGGAGAGTGGAGCAATGAAAAGGAATAGAAGCTGGAAGGGGAGGTAAGTCTAAGGGAGTGTTTTTATGGGGGGGTGGGAAGACTACTATAGACCTGGGTCTACTATAGACCCATTGTACACAGATGGGGATGATTCAATAGAGATGGAATATGTGGTGATACCTGAGGGAGAATGGGAAACTCTGGGAGTATTGTCATTGGGACATGGTGACTACAGAGCATGCAGAAGTCTTTCATGTCATTCAATATCACCTCCTCAAGGAGATTTTTTCTAATGTGCAATACAAGATAGCTCTCTTTCACACTACCCTGTGTTATGTTGCTCTTAGTGTTATCTATATCTGAAATTATCTTATTCATCTATTTTTTATTGACTTACTATAATATAAAGTCCCTTTCTAGCAATGATCACGTGGGTCTTATTCAAATGCTTAGTCACATCCTCATTGCTTAGAACTAGACCAGACACATTGGAGACATGAATGAATGACTCAGTGAATGAATGAAATAGCATGGCTTCCTGGTGTCTTCTTCATAGGATAGGAAAGTTCTTCTTTACCAGGTTCAGTTCTACCAGCCTTGGTCCCTGCCTAAGCATGAGCGGTGTTGGCCACACTGTACATGTGAATGATGATAAGTTGCATTTCTATGCACACTGCAGGGTCAACCACTTCTTCTAATTAGGAAATTTGACCTTTCAAGTTGGGATCTTGGCAAAAGCAGTTTCAGTGGTGTGATGGAGACAGAAGCCTGTTTGAAGTGGGAGAAAGGCAATGATCAGAAAGATTTTGCCAGCTAATAATACAGCAAGTCACCCCATTAACTCCACCCAGCTAACATTCCATCTCAATTTTCCTCTTTCTTGTTCCAATCCTAACTCTCTTCAGCATGTCCTCAGCAATAATTTGAATTCTGGACCAATTGAAAACGAATTCAGTAATCTGATTGATTGATTGATGATTGATTGATTGCCTCTGGTTCTTTTTTTCTGGTTACTGTGTTTATTAGCCTTCCTTAGCAGTAATTCCAATGCCTGTCTCTGAAGGGGAGTAGTACAAAAGGGAGAACCAGTCTTCCCTCCAGCTAGCTTGCCTGTGAACTCTCTGTGGGCGTGTGGCATTACAAAAATAGAATGGCAGAGCAGTACTCTCAATTACTTAGGATTGCAACAGAGCAAAACGTGAAATTTGCTTTTGCAGCTGTTCTTTACAAAATGGCTACCATTCAAATGTTTTTCTTCTGTCTTTCTGGTTTTTAAAAATTCTCTATTGTTTACCAAATAACAAGTTCATAAGATTGGTGAACTTGGCTATAACACTGGCCAGTACTTTCCGGTATGTGAGCAGGTGCCTATACTCCTGTCGAAAGCCTGATCAATTACAGGGGCTAAAATGAATAGAACGTTGGAATCATTGACATTTAGTTGTGGATATCATTTTTGTGATTGTAGTGTAGGAATCAGTATTTGTTATCAGTTCAGGATTCAGCAGTGTTACTTTTTAATTTAGTTAGGATGCAAAATTTATATCTAGACATTAGTATTGAAATTGGTTTGCCTACTAACGTGATAGCCAAATGGCTAGTGGTCACATATGAAAAGCTAGATCTGATATATATTGCATCCTAGAAATTAATGCTGTTAATTCTTGATTATCTATCTACATGTGGATTAGAAATATCATCAAATCCTCCCTTTTCATATTCTGGGCAGTAAACTGTGCTAGAAAAACAATATTCACAGTAGATGAGTTACTGGCTATGCATAAAGTCTTTGTATCCAATATACATGTTTTGGAGCATTCATTATGGTTCACAAACACTTAAAGATTGCTTGCTCTATATAAAGCATAAATAAGGTAGCTTGGTATAAGTGGAGAACACAACATTGGATTCAAGGGCCAGTTTCCCCACTGACCAGCTATGTGCTCTTGGACGAGTAATCTTCCATTCTGAGCAAGCTTTAGTTTGTTCTTCATTAAATGGGGCATAATCTAAATATATACCTTTTATACTTTTCAGGATTATTGTGAACTGAGGGCAGGCACTGTGTCCTATTCAACTTATAGCCACATTGCTACAAATGCTATGTCATTTTTAATAAAAATATATTGTGTTAAATAGCATGAAGATGTCTTACAAACTGCAAAGCAATATGGACACATAAATGGAATTGCATAAAGTGTTTGTGTAAGTCCTTCCTATTTCCCTTTCTCCTCTTCCTTCTCCTTTTCTTACTCTATTTTTTGTCCTTCTCCTCCTCTTCTTCCCCTTCTTCTTTTCTTGTTACAACAGAGAATGAAAGAGTATTTTTCCAGAGCAGCTCATAAGTTTACTCCCTGATATCCAGCCACAGTGCAACTTATGGCTTACATGGTTCACTCATCTGGCTTTCCTAATTGTTTCCTCAATCATTTTCACTCGCCAAATATATCTTAGTATCTCTGCAGTACTAGGGCTGACTTTACGGCTGATGGTAAGAGGTCAAGAAGTGGTCCACATCTGTGGAATAGGCTTGTTTTGTAGACAGGTCAGGAGAACCACCTCGCTTTGTTCATGCACTGCAGCCTGTTTAATCACATCAAGAAAAAGTGAAATAAGAATTCCTCCTCCTGACCCACATGTCCACAGTAGTAGGAAATCAGGAGAAGGCAGTAAATTTTTCTGTTTCCACAGAAATGGATCTGATCAGAAACGCAAGAGACATTCACAGAAACTACCTAGATGGTGGAATACTGTCCTCCTGCCTCCTGATTAGTAGAGCAAGGGGCACCAGGGAGGTGGCTGAACACCAGGGAGAGAAAGAAAAACTAACATTTGAGATCATTTTGTTTGTAAGACACTGAATGTGATTGAATAGTTGCAGAAACATTGTTGGTTTGTTGGATTAAAGAATTTTGATTTTTTTTTTTTTGCAAATATTCATTCACAATGACACACAAATCCACAAACCACAAACGCTATCAGAGGTACTAGAAGTCTCTAGTGGAATGTGCTGCCCTCGAGATCCTTAGAACTGGGGGAGTTGTGTCCAGGAATGCCAGCAGGAGGCTGGAAGGGATGACTTCCTAATGATGAAAGTAGTAATAAGGATGAAAGCAAGAGCTGCAGAGATTGAACACCTCCTGTGTGTCAGGGACTGTGCTTCCTGCTTAACGAGCATTACCTCCTTTAACCCAAATATGTGAGTGGCACAAAGCTTATATAGATGAGGAAAATGAGGCAGCCAGGCTGAAGAAGTCGCCTAAGATCATGTAGTTTAATGGGCTAAGATTTCAGCCTGTGTCTGTTGGACTCCAAAGCTAAGGCATTTAATCATTACATTATATTACATCCAGTGAGGTCTTGGACACCCAGCCATTCCAAAAGAGATTTTTAGGGTAGCACATTACCTATGTATTTATGAGATTTGGTTCTGCCATTTGACTGCATCTCCAAACACAGAATCCAAGTGTGTGGTAAAGGAATACGTGCGGGAAACCAGGGATGCCTGCAGCTCCTCCCTGTGCCTCACGCTATAGTTGCCACCACCAGGCAGCACCTGCCATCAGTATGTGCAATTCCACTAAGGTAATAGAATTATTGCAGTCATAGTGTGTTCACAGCTGTTCAGAGAAAGCAGAGAATGTACAAGTTAAAATGAGTTCAGAATCCCATTCATTCATTTGTTCAAGAAATATTTATTGAGGACCTGCGATGAACTGAAGACCTAGCAGTGAAAGATATGGCTTCTGCCATGAAGGGATTTACAGAGGAAAACAGATCAGAAAATCCAGAGTCCCGCGTGCTGGAATAGAAGCCTGCCCTTGGTGCCGTTAGTTCCAAGGGGGCGGGTCCAGTGCAGCCTTGAATCTGGGAGAAGGGACAGGGAAATATTGGGAAGTGCTTCCAAGACAAGTTTGTGCTTCAGTTAGCCAGAAAGACTCCAGAGATATCTGTGGACATCCTTGTGGAGATGTTCAATGCGCAATTGGAGTTTGCCAGCTTTAAAAACCTCTCTGTCATTTGATGACACACAGAATTGAAACAGGACTACTACAAAGGTGTGGCGCTTCAGCACACATAATTCCTGCAAAGGGCTGGGCAAGACATTTGGTAAGATTTGTACCACTTACGCACTGTAGTTTGCTTACCAGTAAACAGGGCATATTCTAAATATCATCTCATTTGATCCCCCTCAAGACAGACATTATCTTCTGTTTGCATATGAGGATGCTGTGTGATTTGCCCAACTTCCCACAGCTCTAGTAAGTGGGGCTGAGATTCAAATTCTCATCCTCCACTCCAGGGCTCTTTTTATGTACAGTGTGGCCTCCCTCCAGCTTGAGTGCAAGTTTGCAAAGAAGCTCGAGTCTTCTGAAAAATGCCCTAAGGACAAAAGATGCTTTCTTGGGTCTGGGGGGCTGCCAGGCAGGAGGAGCTGGGAAAATGGTGGGGGACAAGCTTGGAGGGCCTGTGGGTGGCCAACGGTGGCAGGAACAGGAAGGCAGAGGCAGATTCAGTGTCTGAGAGGTCAGAGAATCAGCCAAAAGGCAGGTTGTGGGTTGTGAGTTGTGGCTGGTGGCGAGTTGTGCAGCTTTAATCTGAATCCTCAGAGCTTGGGATCATTACCCCTGTTGGTCCCACAGGTGTTGATAAATCCACCAGCACTTATCACATGCTTTCCTCTCCCCTGGCTGGGTTGGATTCTCTTCTTCTGACCAACCAAAATGAGCCTTAGCTATAAACAACCAGACTAGCTTGGTGCCAGCATGCTGGATTTGAGCCTCACCCATACCACCCCTAACACGACTCATGTCACACAGTATAATTGCCTATTACTTGTCTTCACTCCCGAGTTCTCCAGGTCTGGTGGCTGGCATGGCATGGCCAAGTAAACATGCAACACAGCACTGAAAGGAATGCAGGCCAGGCTGCGTTTACCCCTGACTGAGATTGGAACAGAGAAGCCCAGTCTCATATATTAATACTTTTAATTTCAAAATCATGTATTGGCAAATTGGAGGTGTTGCAGACCTCAGGGGAGTAGCATCCAATACGGATCCTGGATTAGGTCATCTTCACCAATGGAAAAAAATTGCAAACAACTGGCCTTCGGGTGTTGCAATTCTTCTTAAGTGATTTCCAGAGGAAATCTGGAAATGTGTACAATCATCTGTGCAAACAAAACACCCCAGGAGGAGGTGACTGTCTTTTGTGCAGCCCGGCACAGGTGCAGCATCGCCCCGCTGAGGGCCGCTGACTCTCGGGAAAGACACTCTCCGACGCTGGAGGGGCTCGCTGGCAACGGCTTACCGTCCGAGTCTTTTAAGGGATGTGGATGGATAGATAACAGATAGATATTTTAAGATCCTCAAAAGATTTTTACAAATATCTTTAGGAGCTAAAGAATGAAGACATGGCATTGTAAGTGTAGGAACATATTTGACTTTTTAGACGGGAAGTACCCTCCAAAGTAATTCTGCCAAAAAGGCTGCCCAGCTAACAGCGGACGGTGTTTAGAGGACCTTGAGGACCAAACGGAAGCCGATCTCTTTCTGGAGCTTTACAGCATCTGGGTTCTGGGAGAGAGGTTTCACGTCCTGGTTGGAAGCAGACTTCAGGTGGAACGGCAGGAGCAGCCGGGGGAGCCCAGAGGCAGCTCGCTGGGGGGAGGCTGCCAGGAACCCCGCTCCAAGGGCAATGATGGCGCCCTCTGGCTTCCTTATCCTGCGCTTGGCAGTAAATCTCAGACAGGGTTTCCTCCCTGCTTTGTGGCGAGATGCTTGTTTCCCACCTCTGAAGCCGTGGGGCATCTCTTTTCTCTGACCGACGTGCATTTTCTGGGCGGTGAGGTGGGAGCCGCCTCCCCAGGCGCAGGACGTGGCTCTGGGGACAGGGTGGCAGGAGCAGCACCTGCCCTCTCGGAGCCTCACCGGCTGCCTCCCCCACCCCAGCTGGCTCCAGGGAGAGATCTTCTGCCGCTGCTGTGACGGGAATGGTTCGCAAAACTCTCAGAGGGGCCACGTTGCCGAGAACAGCTGACAAAGAGACTAAGCGGGAGACCCGAGGGCTGCCTGTGGGGATTTGGAGGACTTTGGCAGGGAAGCGGGGCAGGAACTGAGGCCTCTTAGGTGGCTGGACGAGGAGGGACACTCGGGGCCACCTGGCCCAGCCGCCTCATGTGGCCCATGAAGCCACTGGGGGGGCGCCTGAGATGGACGGATGGCAATGGTGGAGAAACTAACTGCGCCTCCATGTTCCTTTCACTGGCTGCTCCGCTCCAGTGGCCGGTGCTCTCTGGGACAAAGGACTCCTCTTCATGGCCAAAATGTGACGAGGAGCTGAATGTCCCCCACAGAAGGATCCATAGCAGCTCTGCCTAGTGGAAACTGTGTGAGCTGCATGTGTGATTCTAAAATTTCTATAAGTCACATTAAAAAAATGAAAAGAAGGTGAAGTTAACAGTAATAATGTATTTTATTTAACTCAATATATCCAAAATATTATCATTTCAACATGTAATCAATATTCAGCATGACATTTTTAATGAAATATTGTACGTTGCATGACTGGAATCCAATGTGTTTTTTATATTAATACTCAGAATGCATCTCAGTTCAGGCCAGCTGCATATCAGGTGCTTAACAGACGTAGACCTAGGCCAGAAGGGATATGGGACTGGATGACTTCTGAGGCTGTTTTACTGCCTGAAAATGGATTTATCTCCATTTATTCAACAAATAGTTATTAAACATCTACTATATTTAGGAAACATGCGAAGCTCTTCAACTAGGGGTTTAAGAATATCTTAATGATTGGGAAGAAAAACCCAGATTGGATAGAACTAGCTTGCATCCTTTTTCTCATTTCTTTGTTATTGATGAAGAGAAGGTGACAATTATGGATGTATTCATTAAATAGTCATAGAAATTTATCTTTGACCACAAGGATCTTTCCCCTCACCTGTGCGCCAGGCCATGCCTTGTGTCTGCACAAGCCTATGGGTCCCTTTCCACCCATCATGAGCTCCACTCTGCATCTCTGCTCAGAACCTGAGTGCTGCTGATGCCTTGGCACTGAGCAGCCGGGTGGCTGGAGAGATGGTTGTATTAGCACAGAAGCAGGGAGACCAGGGAAGGCCTGGTGGGTAAGGAGAGGCGTATGGGTTTAGTGATTTTGTGATAAAACGGCAATGACAATTCCAGATAGAAATATTCAGCAGGGAACTGGAACTATGGGCCTAGCAAAAAGCCTCAGAGCTAGAGGGACCTTTTCCACAGGGGAGCAAAGGTTGGACCGTGGCAGTGAATGAGGTATCAGAGGGAAAGTGCAGTGAGAAAGCAGCTGGATGGGCCAGTACTCAGGTATGGGATCACGCACACTTATGGAGAGAAAAAACCGTCAGTGCAACTCCGCACGCCATTCCTGGAGCGCTTACCATGTTCCAGCTGCACTGTTAGATGCGGGAATTTGGGTGCCAAGGACAGTTAGGACTTTCTGCTTTCTTGGGACTTCCGGTCTAAACTTACTGAAAAGACCAGGATATCCGAGGTGTGGAAGAAAACCCAAATGCCACTCATGTCCACCTTAATGTTACACGCAACATTAGCACGTTTCTAGGTCGACCCCTCCACGGAGGACAGCAGTCCTTCCCTTTCTGGGGAGGCACTAAATCAGAGAGCCCTCTGACAGCCCTCGGCAATATGAAGACAGACTCCAAGCCCTGCCCCACCCTTAGTGCTGCATCCACCCACAGCACAACGTGGATTTCCATCTCCTCACCAAGGGCCTCTCCCCTCTGAGAGCTTTCTGTCAATGCCCATCTTAAAGCACACCCCCAGGAAGAGTTCGACAAGCTTGGCTCTGGTCTGGCCAGCAAAGAAAGGAAGACAATGGCCTTGCATTGAGCACATAGCATGTGCCATGCGTGCACTCCACTAGATGCCACGTGGCATTAAATCAATCATTATCTCCTTAATCAATGAGAAGAGTTAGACTACCTTGTTCCACAACCCAAACTCCCCTTTTCATACCCCAACCTCACTGACAGAATTTTCCTGATTAAACTTACAACCATTTTACATTGTTCTATTTTTTATTGTATTTTGTTTTATTTTCTTTTCTTATGATAAGAATACTTAGCGTGAGATCTACTCTTTTAACTATAAGTACAATATTGTATGGTAGTTCTCTAGAGCTTATGCATCTTACTTGAATGAAATTTTATGCTCATTGATTAGTAATTCCCTATTTTCCCTTCTCCCTTGGCCCCTGGCAACCACCATTCTACTCTTCGATTCTATGAATGTGACTATTTTTAGAAAACCTCATGTAAGTGGAATCATGCAGTATTTGTTCTTCTATGTCCGGCTTATTTCACCAACAAAATGTCCTCAAGTTTCATCCATATTGTCACATATTGAAGAATTTCCTTCTTTTTAAAGGTAACAGTATTCCATTGTATGTATACACAACAATTTTTTACATCCATTTGTCTGCTGGTGGACATTTAGGTTGTTTCTACAGCTTGCCTACTGTGAATAGTGCTTCAATGAACATGGCAGTGCTAATATCTCTTCAAGATCCTGATTTCAATTCTTTTGGATAAATATCCAGAAATGGGATTGCTAGATCATATGGTAGTTCTATTTTTAATTTTTAAGGAACCTTCATACTGTTTTCTATAACAGCTGCACCATTTTGCATTCCTGCTAGCAATGTTCAAGGGTTCCAATTTTTCTACATCCTTGCCAATATTTGTCTTTTGTCTCTTCAACAAATTTTGCTAGGAAACCAGATATCCATATTCAAAAGAATGAAGTTGGACACTTATCTTATACCACACACAAAAATCAACTCAAAATGGACTAATAACTTAAACACAGACATGAAACTGTAAAACTCCCAGAAGAAAACACAGGGGAAAAGCTTCATAACATTGGTCTTGGCAACAATTTCATGGATATGAAACCAAAAGCACAGGCAACAAAAACAAAAATAAATGAGTGAGACTACATCAAACTAAAAAGCTTCTGCACAGCAAAGGAAACAATCAACAGACTGAAAAAGCAACCTACAGAATAAAAGAAAATATTTGCAAATCATATATCTGGCATGGAGTTAACATCCAAAATATATACAGAAATCCTACAACTCAATAGTAAAAAATAAAATGAATAAATTGATTTAAAAATGGGCTAAGAACTTGAATAGACATTTCTCAGAAAAAGACATATAAATTGCCAATAGCTATATAAAAAATGTAATGTCACTAATCAGAGAAATACAAATCAAATCCACAGATATCACCTCACACCTGTCAGGATAGCTATTATCAAAAAACCAAAGACCTCTTAACATTGTTCACAATGTTGCTGCCCAACCTAGTTGTGCTGTCCTCTGCACAGAGAAGAGCCAATGTCCTGAGACAGTTGGGGTTGCAATGGAGAAAGTTTTATTCTGCAGAGGGCTAAGTGGGCATATGAGAGAAATTTCTTAAATCCACCTCCCCAAGAATTTGCGAGATAGAGTTTTTAAGGGTAGCTTGGCAGGCCAGGGATTAGGCAATTAGGCTCGTTAATTGGGACAAAATTATAGGGGTATAGAAATCATCTTCTTGTGTTGCTCCAGTCCCTGGGGTCACAATTCCAGTCGAATTGGTTTCTTAGTGTGGGCCACTGGTGTGCGTGGGTCAACTGATCCACTGGAATGCAGGGCCTGGAAGATATCTTAAAAACTACCTTTAGGTTCCAAAAAGGTGATGTTATCTATGGAGAAAGTTAAGGATCTTTATGGACACCAGCTATGGGGATAAAGTTAAGGATCTTTATGGACACCAGCTATGGGGATAAAGTTAAGAATCTTTATGGACGCCAGCTATGGGGATAAAGTTAAGGATCTTTATGGACACCAGCTATGGGGATAAAGTTAAGGATCTTTATGGACGCCAGCTATGGGGATAAAGTTAAGGATCTTTATGGACACCAGCTATGTGGCTCTGGAGTGGCAATTATAGAGAAACAAACGGGAACAGTAACTAATTATTATTGTTATTTTTAGCTAGGCCTTTACCATAGTTCTTGCTTTGTACCCCATTATTGATTTGTGTAAAGAGTGGTTTCAATAAGCCTGCCTCTTTTTCCCTATTCTCAATCTTGATATTGTTTTGGAGACACCAAAGATGAACTCTTTGCAACTGGTCCATTGTTCCAATCTGTTGATTTCCTATTGCCTTTATTGCATAATCCATCAATTTATATAACTTTCTCAGCTTCGCAGCATCCAAAAATGTACATGCTATAAAGGTCTTTATCTGAGGCACTATTAAATTTTCATAGGACAGCATCTGTGAATACTCCAATCTAGAGAGTTCTGAAGGCCAGGTCCAGAAACAAAGCTGTGAGTATTGGGGATACATTTTCACAGAGGATTAAGGTAGTTAACAATGCCAAACAGGGAGATTGAACTGTGAGATTCCTTGGAAGAACCAAAGAGACATTTTATCAAGATGAGTGGAGCAGAAGCCAGACTGCAGGGGATACAGGCAAGAACAAGAACAGGAGCAAAGGTAACCTTAATGCACCAAAGAGTTTTCTAAATGCGAGCTCGCCCCATTATGCTGACTTCCTGCCATAGCTGAAAACACGCTCCAGAGAGGATCAAGTTCTTTAAGTGCTTTGAATTCTTTGAATTTCTACTAAGTTTAAAGTACTTCCAGGTAACAAAGGTGGTGTTATTTTTCATTATCAATTTTGTTCTTGTTCCAATGAAGTCACTCAGAAAAGAAATGAACAAGACAGAGGGGGCCAGGTAAACTTAATTAGCTTCATCCTTGGTGGGCGTTCTAGAATGGGCCCCGTTCCTTTGTAAAAGAAGAGGAAACATTTTCAGAATCTAATTTATTTGCATGCTCTCTTGCTACTGTTCAGCTTACTCATAGTTTTTATCCAGGGAGAAAAGGCAGCAAAACAAAGAACAGGAAATTTCACCACGTTCCAGGAACTGTTGAAATGGTTGTTCTGGCAAAAAACAACGCATTCGCACTAACCACAATCCCAGTCCTGCATCTTCATTTCCTTTGAAGGATGATTGGCCAGAAAAGAATTGGACTTTAAATATCACCCCTTACCAATGATGATGAAATTATTAATACATAGGCTGATGATTAAAATAACATGCTAGTCCATTTGGCAGATGACAGCCTCTATGTTAAGAACTGTGCATGCTTTGGTTCATTTAATTTTTCTAACCCTACAAGGTCCACATGTTTGTTATTATTTTACATATAAGAAAATAAGGGATAGAGCTAGAAAGCGACAAATCTGGTAGTGGACACCACAGCCCCAGATCTTAAATATGAAGTTATGGTGTCTGTACTTCACATATGGCACCATCTAAGCCTGGAGAACACACCCTCCATAGTACTTGGTGAATGAATGAAGAACAAATGAATGAATGTAAACAACAGGGAAGCCATTGCAGAAGCAGATTAAGGTTATTAATATAAATATAAATATTAATATACATTCTATTAATCACACAAGCGAATTACATCTGTGAAATAACAAAGAAATCAGTCAAAAACCTGGCAGGTACATTTTCATTGTAAATCATCATGATAACAGCAATTATAACAACAATGCAAATTAAACATATACTGCAACCAGTGATCTGTCTTTATTAGACCAAATCCAAGTGTTTGGTAGGAAGGTCACAGGGCCAAGAAGCAGTTGCATTTCACAGTCCAAGGTCAGAAATGGAATAGTTGGATCAGTGCTGTCTACCAGAACTTGGTGGGAAGATGGAAATGTTCTAGGTCTGCTGGTTCAGCATGGTAGCTGCTGGCCACATGTCACTGTTGAGCACTTGAAATGTGGCCAGTGTGACTGAAGAACTGAATTTTAGTTTTACTTAACTGTAATTACTTTAAATTTAAATTGCCACATGAGGCTAGTTTTTGCCATATTGGGCAATGCAGAGATTGAGAATGCAATGTTCTTTTTCCAGAATCATGTTGTCCATTAAAAAAAAAAAGTAAAAACTTGGTGAACTAATTTAGCACCGAATCTGAGCTTGACAACTCTGGATCTTCTTGTTCTGGCTAAAAGGGGCAGGGCTGTCTGCACATCGATGCCCCACCCAAACCTGAACAGAGTGGGGCATGATTCCAAGCTACTGGAACAGTATGTGAAATCAGCAGAAAGGGGTTCAGACCCCAGGCTGGCTGGCTGGGGAAAGTGTTCTGAAAGCCCAGGGCTGGCGGCCACCTGGAATTAAGCAGGCAGTTGGTATCATTTCACTGCAAAAAACCCTGAAAAGAAGTGAGCTTGCAAATTCAGGCCCTCGGCCAACGGTCAGACTGTGGAGGGATAAAAGCAGCTGTCACTCCCACTGGCTTTGGGGGAAGAATGTCAGAAATGCAGTTTGTGAGAGAAGACAGCCATACCAGGGCTGAAGACAGTGCAGGTTTCGAGCTGCTGTGTCTGCTCCGCAGCAGTCCTCAGGCTGCAGGGTGGCCTGGTGGGCCTGTGCAGTGCGTAGGCCCTTTCCCCCTGAGCGGTGGAGGCCAAAGAGGCCATGGGACGCCACGTTCAATGGCACTGGAAGCCTCCCTGCTCGGTCTGGCTCTGTTCTCTCTTGCTCTTCCTTCCCTCCCTCCCTCCCTCTCTGGTTAAGCAATACAAGTATGTCTGCCCAAGCTCGGAGCCCGCTTCTGCACGAGGATGACAGATCTCAAGCAAGCCTAGACTGCAGGGCACCACAGGTGAATGACGGTGACTGTGCCCCACCTGTGCATCAGCACTGCCGCCTCGAGGCAGGGCACCCACGCTGGGACCAGCTGCGGCCCGGCCTCCCTGCTGCCAGGACTGGCCCCAGAGTTGAGGGGTGTCCTGGGGGCTGCTCTGTCCCACACTCCCCAGAGGAAACAGAGACCCGGGGAAGGGCCCTGGGAAAGAGAGAATTGGTATTTGGGTGGGAATGTCTGTGTTTTTTTGCCAAAGTACACAGTGTGGCAGCTTTGAGACAGAAAAGTGTCCATTTCCTTGTGGTGGTTTAGTGCCGCCTAAAATGACAGGCATCAGCCCACAGTTCATCATAAGGAGAAAACGAATCCAGAGCATTCTTCAGCGGCCAACAGAAAGGTAACCCAGACAGTAAATGATGCTAGTGGCATGGCTGTGTCCATGGGCCCTTTGTCCCAGGCAAAGGGCCACTTGGCAATCTGCTACTTTGCTACTTGCCATCGAGTTCACAAGTATTGATCAAATCCCTGGTACATGCTCATGATTTTCAAATACAAATCTGAGGGCTCAGGGTCTTTTGTCAGAAGCAGCCAAAAGCGAAGGGTCAAAGCATGATCTCCAGGTTCAGATTCCTTTGAGAATGCTGAGAGGCACCATGTGGTTTCAGGAGCACCAGGACAGCACCAAGAGTCAAAACGCCCCCAGCCTGGGCAGGTGTCCCCCTGCCACTGCCTAAAATGCACCTGGGGTGGCTGTCTTAGGACCAACAAGCTTTCCTGTGGGAGACCCTCCTTCTCTCCTCCTTCCCCACAACTCAGGAGCTCGGCTGAATGTAGGGGAGTCTGTATTTGGGGGTGGGGGGAGGGGCGATTGGGGAGCATGTGGGCCTAGGACCCACAATTGGAGAGAGAACATGATGACAGATGGAAAGACATCAGGGACAGATTTTCCTACTCCAAAGTTTGCCTTCAGCCAGCTCTGATGCTTATAATAACATATGATTGCTGCTGATGCCTGACTCCCTGCTGGTGTCATACATACACTTCAAAATCACGGTCATGTCCCAAACTAAACTTGGCCTCCTCCCCTTCACCCCATCTCAGTGACTGCCTCCCCCACCTACTCTGCCACCTCACCTCAAAAACCTCAGGATTGCCTTCAAGTCCTCCTTCAGCCCCCCCCCCTTACCAAATTAGTCACCAAATGACGGTCATCCTACCCCATAGTGTCTCTTGGATTTGTCTTCTACTCTATTTTCTACTTGTGTTTCTATAGTCACTGCCCTAACTCAGATCAACGTCACCTCTTGCCTGCACCAAAGCCACCCTCATCCTTGAGTTTCCGTGCTGCTGATGCATCCCACACAATGGCAACAAAGGACCAGTCTGCTAAAAACTCACAGTTCCCATAATGTTTTCCCTGCTCAAACCCTCTGTCCACCTGCTGTGTACAGCATGAAACACAAACTCCCTAGCCTAGATTTTAAGATTCTCCCTGTTATGGCCTGAGGTATGTCCTTGCCCCACCTTCCTACCCCCAAATGCATATGTTGAAGGCCCAACTCCCAATGCCCCAGAATGTCACCATATTTGAACATAGAGCCTTTACAGAGGTGATTAAGTTTAAATGCGGTCATTAGGGTAGGCCCTAATCCAAAATAACTGGTGTGCTGTGCAAATAGGAAACCCGGACTCACAGAGATGCCAGGGACGTGTGCACACAGAGGAAAGTCCACCTGGAGACACTGCGGGCAAGGCGGCCATGCCAAGCCCGGGAGAGAGGCTCAGGGGAATCCAGCTCTGCCACAGCTGGATCGTTCTCTTGTACACTTGAGCACCATGAGGAAAACAATCTGGCATCTAAACTATCATGTCTGTGGTATTTGTTGTGGCAGTCCTAGCAAACAAATAAACCCACCAGTTGGCCCCATTTGTACGTGTTATGACCTTCTAGTACATTCTATAACCTGCCCACGTACCCTAAGCCTGAGCCTCAGTGGGTCTTATGTGATTTATGGTCTCTGACCTTCCGTCTTTGCGACAACAACCCCTGTGCATAGACTGTCCCCCCTTCCCCCACTTGCCTCCAGATTCAGCTCACGCCCCACACCCTCTGAGAACACGGAGTGGGCCATCCAAGGTGAATGTACCTCTTGTCCTCTATTTGTACTGCCCACCCCAAATCCATGTTCCCTCTCTCCTCTCCTCTCTTTTGTGGAGGGGGTATGCACTTCTCAGCCTTCGTCTAGGGCAGGGGGTCATGTAGCTCCGTTCTGGTCAGTGAGATGTCACTGGAAGTGGGAGTGGGATCCAAAGAGAAAGGCCCTTTAAAATGGGCTACAGATGCAGCTGGCATGCGTCTGCCTTCTGCTGTTTTGCTCCTTCCTTCTCTTTTCTCCCTGGAACATACACAGTGGCCAGCACAGCCACCTCGAAATCACAAGAGACCATCAAGATTGTTGCAGATCTTAAACGTTCTTACCACGAAAGCAATACGTATGTGAGGTGTTGGAGATGTTAATCAGCTTGATTTCATCATTTCACAATATATACATATATCTAAACATCACACTGTACACCATCAATATATACAAATGTTTATTTGTCAATTATATCTTAATAAAGCTGGGGGAAAACAGCTGTTCTCCAGGGGCAGGAGGCTCTGGTTTTGTTTATCTTATACCTCCCGCCACTTCCAGCATATGAATATGCTCACAAATACTTGTGGAATTTTCTGAGTCTTTGTGAATCTTAGCTAAAGGAGAGGAGCCCACTTTAGCCACATCTTCTCCAGCATGAGGTTTGTTTGACTGCAGATTTTGGGATAAGAAAGTGCAGACATGCTATGCGGTAGTGGTGAAAGGTCAGCTCTAGACCACACTCATGTGGATTATCTTGGTATCCGGGTGAGGGTATTCCAGCTGCACCAGTTGGCTCCAAGTCGGGCCCTTCCAGACGAACCCTCGGTTCCTGCCATGTTGCACGTGCAGTTGGAGTTGGAGCATCAATGCAGATCGTATTGACAGAGATGGGGCACATTAATCTTTGTATTATGTTAGTCTGCTAGGACTGCTGTAACAAAATACCACGGCCTGGGGGCCTAAGTAGCATAATTTTTTTTTTTCTTGAAGGAGGCTGGAAGTCTAAGATCAAAGTGTCAGCAGGATCAGTTCCTTCTGAGGCCTCTCTCCTTGCCTTGCAGCTAGATGCCTTCTCCCTGCATCTTCACACGGTCTTTGCTCTCTGCACGTAACCCCTGCTGTCTCCTCCTCTTCTTATAAGGACACAGGTCATGTTGAATTAGGGCCCCACCCTAATGACCTCATTTAAACTTAATTATGTATGTAAGGCCCTATCTCCAAATAAAGTCAGATTTTGATGTACTGGGGGTTGGGATGCCAACATATTGGTCTTGGGGGGACACAATTGAGCCCGTACTCTTCATACGTGGTTTCATCGTGTGTGTGTGTGTGTGTGTGTGTGTGTGCGTGTGTGTATCAATTAACGTAGAACATTATTAGAACTGAAGAGACATTGAAGAATGCCTCATCCCAAACTCCTCCTACTGGAGAGGTGAGGAGATGAGACCCTGCAGTGGATTAGTGGCCGTGACGGGCCTGGAACCAAAGTACTTCCCCGAGTAGCACCCTACCCAGGAGTGGAGGGGAAGATGTGGCCTGGGGTATTCCACCGGGTGGGGGGGCCACGGTGGGTTATTAACCTCCATTCAATGTTCAAGACAGTCTTTCCCAAGCTGTCTTCTAAGCAACATTAGTCTTGCGGATTGTTGATTGGCATTTTATGATATAAGTTTTCTGCACTCGAATGAGTTTGGGAAATCGAAAGAAAGAAAGAAAAAGAGAGAAAGAAAGGAAGGAGGGAAGGATGGAAGGAAGGAAAGAAGAAAGATAGAAGGGGAAGGGAGAATGAGAAAGAAGGGAGGAGGATAGAAAAAGGAAGGGAGGGTGGAGGAAGGAAATATGTTTTCGGCTGGTACTTACTGAAACTTGGTCTAAACCACAGAAAAGCACACTCCACGGGTAAGACACTCTTTTGGGGGGGAGGCAGCCCTTGCAGTGAAATAGCTGTGTAGGTGGCATTCACACCTGTGATTTCTGTTTTATAAGGGAAATAAATTTGCCTGTTATGTGAGAAACAGTGGAAAATGAGCAGTTTTTCCTGTGTGCTGAGATCTCACCTTGAAGTCACGAAGGATAATGGCTAATAAAGCTTCAGAGTGGGAGCGCCCGGAGCCAGCGTTCCCTGACAAGCTGGGCTGGGAGCGTCCGCACAAAGGAAGGTCTCTGTACCTGTGAGGGCTGATTGGGCCTGAGGGCACGAGGCAGGGGTTGCCCTCAGCTATGAAACACAAACGCAGCTTGTTTGGGTCCATCTGCCTGTGCAAAGGTGGCTTCACATGTATAATGTAGCTCTTGTTGGCCATTTAGGGAAGGAAGACGTGAGATCAACACTTACTCGGACCTCATTACTTCTGCCTTGAAGAAAGCCGTAATCTCCGGTTTATGCCTGCCCTGAAGCCATCAGATTTTCGTTTTTTTAAAAAAACTTGCTACTCTCAAAATATGTTTTCAAAAATCTATTTGCTTACTCCACCTAAATTTGGCTGAATGAAAGTTGCAGAATAACAAGAATAAACACCCTGACATTTTTCACTAAGAATCCTAAAATAAATATACTGCATACTGACTGAATTTATAAATGGATTTTAAATATTTTAACATTCACACCAAAAAACTCTGATTTTTAATGGTTATAATTGAAAATAGTCTTGTGTATGAAAGTCTCCTTTTTCTGTTTTTACATGAGAAAATGTCATAAAGAGAATTGAATTGGTGGAGTGTGAGGGTGAGCATTGCATATTTTTATGTGGTCATTTCTTCATTTATTCACACAGAAAGTGTGTATTAAGAATCTGCTAGGTACTATTGTGTTAGAGGAAGGGAGTCCAGCAATCTTGACTTCTGGAGGCCTGAAGAGTTAGTGCTAAAACTAGACAAGTTGGCTGGTTATTCCTGGGGAATAACTGATAAATAAAATGTGGTCAAAACGTTTTTTACTTCAGTCTTAAAGATCCTTGAGTGATTTTTGTTTTGGTTTGGTTTTTTGAAGGTTGAATTCCAGAGCTACTTGGCTGTGAGTGAATATTGTAATAAAAAAACCTTTATATATAACTACTCTAATGGTTTTGGTGTGATTGGGGAAAAAATGAGAGAGAGAAAGTAAGAGTAGGAGAAAAAAGAGAGAATGAAAGAGAGAGAAGAAAAGGAAGGAAAGGAGGAGATGGAGAGAGGAAGGGGAGAAAGAGAGGAGAGAGAGAAGGAAGGAAGGAGGGAGGGAAGGAAGGAAGGAAATGGAGGGGGAGAGAGACCGAGAGAGAGAGAGACTGAGCTTTGGTGACCAGAGTTTACAGGACGTAGGCTAGAATTGTACTCCATACATCTGCTCTTAGGAAAACTTTAGCATCTTCACCAAAGTCCTGCAAGGGCCAATTCAGCCTGGCTGAACTGCAAACACCAGACATGATAGAACAGAAACCAGGTGTGATTTGCCACATCTTCAGCTATTCCAGTTGCATAAGGGCCCAGGTCTGACGTCTTTTGTTCAGCATCTAAATTAGCTCCTGGCATATTATGGGAGTTCAGTAAATGTTAATGAAATAAATGAATAAGAATGAATCCTGTGATTGTGTAACTGATGCCCATTGCATGTTAAAAACCTCAAACTTAACTTTGCAGAACTTATGATTTATTAAAATGGCTACTTCTCACCTACCCACAGCTAATGATGTATTTGTTTTAATATATACACATTGTAGTTTCTTTTTGTTGCATCTGACTTTCTCAGAAACGTGCAGGCTTATCAGTGAATCTGAGCGCCCACCTGAAAATGGATGCAATCTTTAGAATAACGATTCCTAAGGTTTAGTATGCTTCATGTCACACTCCGGTCCACAAAGGAGAAATAGTTTACTTTCCCAGCACACATCTATTTTAGGTGCTGGCCGGTCCACAGAAAGCAGAGCTGCGTGGCAGGTCGGGCCCGCTGAGGCGCCTCGGGGTGCAAAGGCGCTGTCACACACAGACCAGTCCAGTCGGGAGCTGAAGGGGAGGGGTGGCAGCGGTCTGCGGATCACAGTTGTGACATCGTGTCTAGCGTTCCTTCTATCGACTCAACTTCCCCCTTCATCTTCACTTCTGGCAGCTCAGTGCTTCCAGGCATTCTGGCTCCTTCTAAGACAGTGCCCTCAAGATGTGATCAGGGGGCCCCTAACATACAGGCACTTTTAAAAACTGCAGATTCTAGAGCCTCCCAGCCCCGAGACCTGTTGTGCTGGTTATCCTGTTTGCCTCTCCCAGCTCTACTTCCCCACAGGAAGAGAGCTTGTCAACGCCGTCCCTGGCTCCTTTGCTGTCTGGGTCTGTTGGCTTCAGTGGCTGGAGTTCCCGGAGGGAGACTGGAGAGCAGGAGGGATGAGGAGCAGGCACGCTTCCTGCAGCGCCCCGAGCTCTGCCCGCACAGCTCTGGCCTCAGCTGCACCCCACCACTGCTGCTATACCCCCCCACTGCTCCTGCACCCCACCACTGCTCCTGCATCCCCACCACTGCTCCTACACCCCCACCAGTGCTCCTGCACCCCCACCAGTGCTCCTGCATCCCCCCACTGCTCCTGCATCCCCCCACTGCTCCTGCACCCCCAACACTGCTCCTATACCCACTGCTCTTGCACCCCACCACTGCTCCTGCACCCCACCGCTGCTCTTGCACCCCACCACTGCTCCTGCACCCCACCACTGCTCCTGCGCCCCACCACTGCTCCTGCACCCCACCACTGCTCCTGCGCCCCACCACTGCTCTTGCACCCCACCACTGCTCCTGCACCCCACCACTGCTCCTGCGCCCCACCACTGCTCTTGTACCCCACCACTGCTCCTGCCGGACGCAGCACCTCTCAGACCGGCCCTCATCAGGGCTCCAGCTCTCACTGGGCTTGGGGACCACAACCTCCACCCTTTGCCTCTTCAGCCCTAGGAATAGTAATCGCTTTCTGCTGTCACTAGTTCCTGGGTGCTTTGACATTCTTGCTGGTTCTTAACCCTGCCCACATCCAGTGAGGGGTCCCTCCTCTTAGCACCTTCATTTTAGCCACCTGGGATGAATTCTGCCTCCTGGTGAGTCCATGACAGACAGGCCTGCTAAACCAGGCTTTCCGGCAGCAGGACCCAGGAGCATGCTTTTATTATTTTTTCTTTTCTATTACTATTTTTAATTGTGGCTAATGCATATAACACAAGATTTAGTATATTAGCCATTTTTAACTGTACAGTTCAGAGGCATCAAGTACATACACACTGCTATGCAATCCATTTCTGGGACTTTTTCACCTTCCCCAACTGAAACTCTGTCCCCATTAAACACATGCATCCGTCCCTCCCCCTAGCCCCTGGCAACCACCATTCCACTTTCCGTCTCTGCAACTTTGACTACCCCAGGTACCGCGCACGAGTGGAGTGCAGTAAGCCTTTGTGACGGGCTTACTTCACTGAGCATATCGTCCTCAGGTTCACGCATGTTGCAGCAGCCGACTGGATTCCTTCCCTTATGTATTTCATTGTATGGATACATCACGTTTTGCTTATTCATTCGTCCCTGGATGGACACTCGGGTGCCTTCCACCTTTTGGCTATTGTGAATACTGCTGGTTTATACAGGAACATACAAATATTAGAACCTGCTTTTTCCATAGGCTTCCCAGGTGATTCTAATGCCCTTGTAATTCTTATGCCCTTCCAAGAATCATTGCCTTTGGGAAACTGGAAAAGATACGATGTCATCATTTGTGTTCTTTGGCCCAGAGCTTATAACCCTTAAGAAGTGACCTCTCCAGAAGCATTTCTTTCTAATTACGGACTGGCATATTTGTTCTCCCAGTTAGCCACAGGCACTACTGCACAGATAGGGAGAGGGGAGTCCAGTGAACTTTCCCCTGGCTCTGACGCCATGCTGTCCTGCAGCCTTGTCTGAGGACAAACCCATTTTGACCAGTTGCTGACATTCAGAACATGTTGAGTCAGAGGGGACTAGAAGTTGTCTTACAGGTTTCTTGACATGATCCCTTCCTCAGACTTCTGCATGGAGCACTTCCCCTCCCCCTCTCTTTGCCTGGAGCTCTCTCCTTTTAATTTTCAGTTAGATGCCTTTTTCTTTAGGAAGGTTTCTCGGTGCCCAGTCACCAAGACAGGATTAGCAGCCTTTCCTGTGGGTTCCTGCCCTCCTGTTACTGGGTGTTATTATCGCTGGTTTCCCCGCCTTTGGTCCTCACTAGATCACAAGCTTTTTGAGGGTGAGTCTCACGTTTTTCCAAAGTCCAGCCCTCCTGCAGCAGCTTCCCAAGACCTCTCAGCTCACAGGTGCAGGCGGGGTGGCCACACGGGGTGTGTGGATATGGGTGAAGCACAGGGAAGCACCAACACTCACAATAAAATTAGCTAAGTCAGAAGAAAAAGATAGTTGCTATTTATTTGACAGCACAGTTGAAGTCATCAATAAAAACTGACTATTCTAAAATTCTATGCAGTATCATTATATATATGTATGTATATAATTCCTTTTTATGTTGTTGTAAATTTGAACCGATTACATCAGAGTACTCCAGACATGTTTCGCTGTTTGCTCCTGAACAATGTCTATTTGCAACTCAGAAAAATAGGCTGCTCTAAGAATGACAGATACATTCCCATGATGCCGCCAGGCCCTAGACTGAGACTATTTAAACCCAACTGGGGTCGAGGAGGTTGGAGATGATTTCTAGAGATAACTGACCTGTGTTTTAGAGGACAAGAGAAAGAGAATGCCAAGCCTGAAGGCCAGCATTTGGCATCTCTAGCTCCCACAGAGTAATGAGACCTGGTTCTGTAAGTCTTAAGTGAAAATCTATTGCATTACTCTATTGCCCCATCTTGTATCCCCAAATTTCCTGAATAAATACCTTGTGTGCCATCTCTATTTAATGTCACCACATTTGCATATTACTCCAACTGTCTTGTTCTCTCTTATTCTTTCTTTCTATTTCAGAACAGTACCTGCTGATGCTTAGGCAAGGCCCAAGAATTGGGTGGACACATTTAAAGCAGAAAGGGATCTTTAGTTAAGGTGTCTAGGATGAGTTCAGATTGGGAGGGCATGAACCTTCTGGCAGTGGGGGCTACTGCAGGGTGTCTTGGTTGAAGGTGGGTGAGAGTCTGGTACAGGAAAGGGGGTGGGCTGTTCTAAGGGCAAAGAAAGGAAAGTCAGGGGAGCTGAAGAACGCACAGTGGTGGACCCAAACCAACGTCACTCGTCTCCCCGGAACCACATGTTGGGTTGCCTAAGGGTGTGGTGGCTGTTAGGGGATTTGAAGATACTCAGTCTTGAGAGATCTTCAAGGACTATAGGTCCTGAAAACAGCACAATCTTTCCTGGGAGCAGAGGGAACGGAAGACTGGGATGCAGGGAAGGCGTGGAAGCCGACAAAGGGCTGTCGTGCCCCAAGCAGCACACCATCCCAGGAGTTTGGATCAGACCTACAATAAGTCAGGTAAGGCTGTAGTTCTGGAAAGTATCCACTTAGATCTAATGAGCTCTCTTTAAAGGGGCTGTATTTTCTCTTTCTTAACAGGATCCGGTGATATGAGATTTACTGTTCTCAAGAACTAAATAAGGGCGTCAGGGAGCAGTCAGAGGCCTGGTTTCTAATGAGAGCTGCACCGCTTACCTGTGTTGCCGGAAGCAAGTCCCAAATTTCTCTGGCTTCAGTGCCTGCCTCTATGAAATGGATATTGCATAAATGATCACTTTGCTCTCTAGACCTTCTAAATCAAACACTATAGGGTTCAGTTACTAAGTACCCAAAGACAGTGGTTCCAACTGGGCGTAATTCCCCATGCCGCAGGAAACAGTTGGCAATGTTTGGAGACATTTTTGGTTGTCATAACTGGGGCGGGGGGCGATGGGGAGGAGGGTGCCACTGGCATCCAGCGGGTGGAGGCTGGGGCTGCTGTGACACACTCCGGCAAGGCACAGGACAGCCCCACGACAGAGATTCATCCAGCTCCAGTGTCCATAGTGCCGAGGCTGAGAAACCTGCTGGCATAATTGATACTCAAAGAGGAAACGACAGTCTTTCTCTCTGGAAGTGTGGCCAGGGAAAGTTACGGTAGGTTCCACGCTGTGAGCGACGTGACAGTACCACGGCATGTTAGAGACACCATGTTGACACGCCTTTCCCCCTTGTAGAGTGTGCACTATAAACATGAACTGTCTTTCTCAATAGGTTTCATTTAAGATGATGAAATAAACTCTAATTGAATGTGCCATCTGGGAACGGTGAACTTCACGGAGAGAGCAGTGAGCCCGATCCACATCGCTCCACACCCCTGCTGTGTACGTCTGAGTGCGAAATGCCTTTTACTCCACGGCTGTCACACCATGCATTTTTAAAACACTTTTCTATAAAGAAGCCCAGAGTGCTACATTTAACATGGTAACACTAATCCTCTGCTGAAGCATGTATTGCATTTTTAGGGCAACTAAAGCACAAGGGGTATCGTGGTGGATCTGGGATCATGACTTGGCTTTGCTGGTTCTCGGCTCTAGGTTCAATCCATTAGCAGGTTTTGCCTGTCGCCAATGTTTCTGCACACACACGTTTCCCCTGTAGGTTGTGCCTCTTCAAGAGAGGCTGCAGCAACTCTCCTTGTGAGGATTAAGTGAGATAACGCGTAAGAAAGCAGATGCCCAGAGAACCTTTGTGTTCTCTGAAAGGGCTGAGCTAATGCTGAGCGGCAGTGGGGGGACCTGGAGATTGAATGTCACCTCCACGCTATTCCCTTTCCTCAGTCCGTTTCCTAATTTGAAGCAGGTGGTGATCGAAAGTTAAGGAGGTTTGCTCTGCCCCACTCTGGATGTGTTCCATGTTTGGGTAATGCAGGAGAAAGAGACAAGGGGCGGCCTAACTGCCTTGTTTCAGTGCTCCACGATCACAAGGACTGATGGCTGTGCTAACAAGAATGACAATTTATTTAGACCTGCAGGATCAATGGACACATTCCATGTTCTGCGTGCACAGCCCAGTCCTGTTCCTGCGCCTGCATGTAATTCCAAAGAGGCCCTGAGCTAGGGAAGTTCCAGATGGCTGCAAGTCCCCACTCCTTGCTGTGGGGTCCCCTCCTGCAGGGGAGAGCGCTGCAGGCTGCTTACAGCCACTGTTGTCCTTTGGTATTCACCTCCAGCCTCTCTTCTGTGGCCTTTTACCCATGCAGTTTTAATCTTTTTCCAATTCAAAATCGATATGCCATAAGAGGAATAAATCCTGAGAGGCTCTATGAAAATCTAGTTCTGTTCTTGCTGGGAGACTATAGGAAACAAGATCCTGAAGGGTGGTGAGGATGTCACAGAAGAGAAAGCGGCTAGCATGCAATCTACAGACGTTTGCTTTTCCTTTGTAGAGGTGGACTTCAGTTTGGTTCCGGATGGGTGGTGCAGCTACTCTGCTGGCAACATTTTTCAGGGCAAGGCTTCTGTTATTGGATTGATTTCAGGGAGAGCCCTCAGTGTTTCATGGAGTAAAGATGTTTCTAAAGAGTGTCTGTGCTCATCTTGAAGATTGATTTTTCTGGGTTGCTCAGATATCAATGTCAACATATACTGTTCCATATAAAATCCATCTTGTAGTCATAACTACCAGTTAAAATGCTGGTGCAAGTGAAATTTCATAAAAGAGATGACCTGAGCAACCTTCTTAGTGTAGCATGGAGACCACAGTGAATTTAAGCTGTTTACCCTGCACTCAAACACTCTCAAGTGTGCTTGAGACTAGTAAGTTGTGTTCAACGAGGACCTACTTAAATAAGGGAGACACTAATCTGAATTCTTTTCACTGAAAATTTCAGAAATGTAACTTAAACTTTTTAAAGAGGGTAGGGGTTGGGGAATGTGATGACTGTTATAATTATTGTGAGCTTTAAGGTCAGCTGGATCCAAGCGCTCAAACAATGTTTTAAGAGATTCCCATCTTGGCTCTGCTTAAGCCTTTGTGGGCTTTATCCTTTGACCCTAAGTTAATGGCACAATGAGCATCCATCATATTCACTGATCTCCCAGCTTCATGTCTAGTAGAAAGAGATGAGAAATGAGCAAAAGTTCTGGGCTTGACTTTCGTTAATGTGGTTCTCATCTCTATATCTCTAGCACTACACTTCCCTGACACTATTCTACTCAAAGTCACCAAAGTCTAGGGTGACCATACATCTCAGTTGCCTGAGATGGTCTCGGTTTTTATCGGCTTCCTGGGTATAAGTGGTAATAACATTCTGTTGTAGCTATTCTCGAGGATGACCCCAATTATCCCAGCCTCCCATTGCTCACACTCTTCCGTGGCCCCTCGCACACTGAACAGGGCCGACAGTGTGAGCAGCCTTGCTTTCCAGGATCTCCTGGAGGGAAGACAGCTTCCACGCTGGGGGCCCCTGTGGGGAGGCACTAAGTCCCCAGCCACAACTAGCACTAGGTTGTCAGCCATGTGACTGAGCCGCCATGGGAGCAGATCTTACAGCCACCGTCAAGCCTTCCAGTGACCGCAGCCCCAGCCAGTATCCGACTGCCATTTCACTACCGGGCCCCCACCAGATGGCTCAGCAAATCCACTCCCAACTTCAACACCCACCTAAACTGTACGAGATACATGTTTGTTGTTGTGTTAAACCACTGAGCTTTGGGGTAATTTGTTATAGTAATAGATCACTAATACACATCCTCTTTTACTTTAAATAATGTCCCAGCTTAGGAAATAAATTAATTGTTCACCTACCAATGACTTCCATGTCAGCAATGCTAGTCTTCATTTCTTAGCCAGTCCTCACACTCATTTACTCAAGGTGTCAACAGCATAAGATGCAGTTGACCACTCCCTACTCTTGGACACACTTTCTTCCCTGGGCCTTCAGGGTGCCCCCTCACCAGCTGCTCCTACCTAGGGTTTCTGCCGCACTCTCATCCTTCTCTTAGCTGCGGTGCAGCAGCTCTCCAGGACCCTTCAGAAGAAGTCCTCAGAACTTTTCTCTTATTTGTTAATGAGTAGTACCTGGATGATTTCCCTTAGTCCAGTGACTTTAGAAGATGAAGACTCTCAATTTTAGATTCCAAGTCCAGATTTCTTCCTATGCTCCAATCTCATATTCTACTGACTAATCAAAACCTCGACTGGATGCTTAATAGCCATCTTGAAATCAACATGCCCATAACCAAAGTTTTGATCTCACTCCTCAATAAGCCTGCTTCGTCCTGAGACTTCCACATCTCAGTGAGAAATGACTGGCTCTATTCCTCCAGTTTCTCAGGCTAAAAACCCCAGAGTCATCCTTAACTCTTTTTCCCTCCCACCTCACATCCAACTGGCCAGAAAACTCTGAGCCCACCCATGTTCTCCCACCCTACCACCACCACCCTGATCCAAGGTACCATCATCTTTCACCTGTAGTATTTCAACAGCCCCAAATGGTCTCCCTACTCCCCCTCTCAGCCCCTTCAGTCTATTCACTACACCCAGCCAGAGTGTGATGATTATAAAACCTATATCAGATTGTGTTTCTTCTCTGCGGACCCTCCTACAATGGCTCTTTGTTTATCTCAGAAGAAAATCTAAAGCCCTTCCCAAAGCCTGCAAGACTCTAGGTAATCTGGCTCCTTCACTACCTGACCTCATTTTCTCCTTATTCACCCTGTTTCAACCATACTCCCTTCCTTGGGGTTGCTTGAAGATGTCAGGTGCAATCCTACTTCAGGGCCTTTGCACTTGTAGGTTTCTTCACCTGGGATGCTCTTCCCTCAGATGTCCACATGCTACCTCCTTCACTTTATTCAGTCTCAGCTGAAAGATCAACTTGTTAGGGTGGCCCTTGCTGATAGCTAGATCCTTCCCCAATTTTCTCCCTCTAGAATGTGAACTTCTTGAGAGAAGAACTGTTCTTCACTGCAAAGGCTATTGATAAAAATCTCTGTGGGTCATGGAGAGGACACGATGTCACCAACACAGGTGCTGGCAACTTCTGCTACAATGGAAAATGGCGCCATTGGCTTCAGCTTCCTCAGCCAATGGCAACCTGAACATGGACCTCCACACCTTTTACAGGTGCATTACCAGCCATGGAGCAGTTTGCTGGGCATCAAGAGAGAAGCAGTGTGATGGCTGGGCACTGACAGCAGAGCTGGGTGGGCATGGTTAACAGTAAGAGTCACCCCAAGGAAAATGGGATGAGGAAAGGAGAACAGCAGATATCTTTTGGAGCCAACAGAACTGACACACAGAATACAAGTGAGACAATCTCTAGGAAAATCCAGAACCCCGAGCCAGGTCGTCAGCACCTCAGGCAAGGTTCATGATTATCCTGCTCACAGCTACACTCTCCATCCCATGACCCATACCTCTCAGTGGCTCAGTAGATACTTGTTGAATTTATACACACACAGCTCTGCATAAAGAGTTCAAGGACGGCCAGAAATTCATCAGAGAATAGATGAGTGGAGACGCAGGAATACCCACCTGTGATTGTTAAAATCCTATTTTTATCCCCCGATAGTTTGGTCAGGAGTATACCTGTACCCTAGGAAGGTGCTTGTAACATGTCCTTTGTATTCAAAGTCTCTGCCCTTGTGGATCCATGAACTGTAGAACCCCAACCTAATGCTACGCTTGTGGGTCTGCTTCACAACTCAGAGCTCAGAGAGCTTCTAGCTTGTTATTCTAGTTGCTCTTAGCCTAAAAATCATTTAGAATTTATTCCTCTTTCTGCTATTGTCATCTCTTGGTTTTGCTGGCAGTAGAAATGGAGCTGGCTCACCCCCTTTCTTAAAATACTGTGAAATTTTCTGATGTTCACTGGGTGAGTAGTTGAGTCATGCTGCAGGAAATCTGGGAGTTGAAGATACGACCAGATAGTTAAGTCCCAACTCTCTCAAATAAACCTTCTTCTCCGTTTCTATTATTCCTTCCTTAACTTCTTATTGTCAACTATGTGCCAAGCACTACGTGATACACTGGGACAATAATGATAAAAGATATCTACTTTGTTTTAAATGTTTCTGATAAGTAAAAACAAAAGATGGAGCTATAATGCTTGAAAAAAACAAATTTTTGTTTAGCTTAGACTCTAAAATTTTTCTCTGCTTTTAGCCTGTCTGTGTCTAAGGTTGGATATTGTTATCTGAGGGAGAATTGTGATTATATAGGGAATGAGGATCTTAAAGAGTTTTCCATCCAGGTGTTAGATCAAAGAGATTATGATTCATTCAACTGAGGAGCTGGACTTTTGAAGGCCTATCCAAGTCTTGGTGCCTTGGAGATTTGTCTGTTACTGTTCAAAGCTTGGTATGTGTTATTCCATGTAAATATTATGCAATGAATCAAAAATGAATACCAGGTTGAAAGATGTAATAAGAGTTCCTTGTACCACTGAAGTCTACCTTTGTGAATAGAGGTTACCATAAAGACCACACTGCGTGACCAAGAGCCCACAGACCAGACTGGGCGAAATGCTGCTGCTATTTCCAGAGCTTGCTGCTATTTAAGCGCTCTGTGGGTCCAGCTGGGTTACCACCCTTTCCCGATTTATTTCCCAGGGCTGCTTCATTTATTGTCCTTTTCTCTTATCCTTCATAGTAGGCCATTTTTTGAGGTGGCATTTCTGCGCATTCCCACTAAAGTATTTTGGGGGCCCATATTTTCTACTCTATTTTAAATCACAGTAACCATGATAATGACAGGCCATCGTTGTGACGTCTCTCCAGAATGGTGTGAACACCAGCCAGTTCTTACCATTTCATGGTAGATGTGGCTGGAGTGACTGCTTTCCAAACCAAGTTAGGCTAATCTGTAAGACATGAGATGAATTTAAAACCCTAGAAGTGTCTAAATACTGGAGTGGGCTTGTCACTGTTACAGGTTTAGTTCAAAAGACATCAGGCTAGAGTATGCATGTCTGGGCTTTGTGGACAGGGAGAGCGTGAACTTCACTCTTGTGTTCACAAGCTTCATTCTCTGCTGAGGGCTTCAGAGCCTCAGGTGGGTCTGCCCCCAACCCAGGTGAGTTTTTAATTCTTTGCCAATTAGTGCTTTCCCACAGATTGTATTATCTCTTGGGTAAATATATTATTTTCATCAGTGTAATATAACTAAAATATTTCTAGAGGATCAGCTAATTTGAGTGTGGCTGTGTTAAGTCTTTCCTTTAATGGAACTTGACTAAGTAGGCAGGAAGCTTTAGTAGACATTTTACACTAACATTGGGACTTTCTTTTCTTTTTTCAAGTGGGTTAGAGTAGAATAGCAATTATTTAAAGTTAATGACATAGGAACATTTTATGTAATAATGTTTATTTATGTTTTTCATTCTACAACATTCAGTGTGTGACAAAGGAATCAGGGAAAAGATCAATTAAATTTGGAGTCATTCAACTAATGCAGTCTGTATATTTGAAGAATCATTTTATGTAACTCCCATGCTTCTGATATTTTCTGAAACATGTTGGAATGAGGTCATTGTGCATTATTTACAAGGCCTTGGTTATTAACAATAATGCACACTGGCCTCAATCCAACATGTTTTCAATGAATAACTGACCATCGGGCTTATAACATCCTCACTATGCTTGCAAATATTTTCCTAAACTCTGATCTGTTTGCAGATGCATCATCAGTGGCATACAAAGAACTAAGAGTGTGCCAAGTTTAGGATCTTCTTTCTTGTAAATCCCTGTCATTCTGCTCTCCAAAGATAGGTATGGCAATGTGTAGGCAAAGCCATCTGTAGTGACACACACAGGATCAGAAACACCAACTCTTTAGCAACCTGACTTTTTTCACTGAAAAACATAATGTGGTTCTACTATAATATATTTTGTAATGATTTGATTAGCTTTCCATTGTATGCATGTGCCATAATTTATTCCAATAAACCCCATTAACTGACACTTGGGTTGTTTCCCTCTTTTCATTATTTGTAAACAATGATAAAATTAATATTTAGTAGAACATATCTTTGACTACTTGAACAAATATTTCTATAGAACAAATTCCTAAAAGGGAAAGTTTCAGTTCAAAAGAAATGTACATTTAAGCTATGGTAGATATTACTACAAAATAGTTCTTGCCAACTCTGGGAATCAGCATTTTTACTCTTCACCAATCTGATGTGCCAAAACCCATATTGTTGTCTCAGTCTGCATTTATTTGAGTAGTAAAGAGCCTGAATATCTTTTCATGTATTTATAGGCCATTTTATTTTTTCATTTGAAAAGTGCTTTATTCATGAGCTTCGTTCATGGTTGTGTTGTATTGCTCGTTCTCTCATTAAGTTACGCAAACTCCTTATATGTTACAGGAAAAACCCCACATTTTGTCACATGGATTGCAACCATTTTTATACTGATCAAATATTGATTACAATTATTATAATCAAAACAAACATTGATTATCGATTATTATCAATCAAATGTTGATTAATTCCAGTAATTTTTATTCCACTTTATTAGTCAAGTTACTCTCACTTGATTCTTTGGAAATTCCTGTAAATGTTTATAAGGAATTTTAATAAGAAAATCTTTTTGATATTATTATCAAAAAGGAGCAAGAACCATTGCCTAAATATAGAATAGATAAAGAAATATAAATAATTTTATATTAAGTATGCAAGGCTTATGGATGTCTATAAGGATAAATGTCTATAAGGATAAAACCTATTATTTTCTAGAAGATTTTTGAAGCCTCGAAATTCTTGGAGACCAAAAGTCTTGCCCCATTAATGGGGACACTTGAGGCATGAGAGAGAGAGGCTACCTATATGCCCTCAAAACACACCATTATCCACTATAGCACAAGTGGGGTGTATTGTAGAAAGAACATGGGTCATTCAGACGTTTTGGTTCATCATTCGTCAATCCTGTGACCTTGTCTTCCAGAGCATCCATGACCTCATCTGTTAAATGCACACAATTATACCTGAACTATAGGGTTACTGTGGATATTAAACGAGGTACAACATGAAAAATGTCTATGCATATTAGATGCTCAGTAAATATTACTGTCCTTAATCCCATAAGTTGTCTTATGAAAAAATTGTGCCTATAGCTACTCAACTGTAACGGGAACATTTAAAACGTAAAATCACCAAGTCAATAAAAGTTCAGCTTTTTCTTGAAGCACTCTATTGCTGAAATTTCTCACAAGTAAATCAAGATTTACTTGAGTTTATAGAACAAAGTTGAAACTGTGTTCTGCACAAGATAGCTCATAGCCTCTGTACATTTTAAATATTTAATGTTAATGCATAAACCACATAAGTAAACTGAGAGGCTGGTCATGGTCCAGGAAGTGGATCGAGGAGCTTGAGTGTATAACAGATTCCTTTTAGGCCTACTTTGCAGAAAAGATCTCAAACATTTTTAAGCTATAGTCTTGGGGAGAGAAAACATGGCACCTGTGATTGGCCATGCTGATGTATGTACTCTGGATTTCATGTGATGAAAAGGACACTTCAGCTCTGTGGCCTTTCCCCTGAAAACACTATAACTCCCATGAATCATGAGGAAAACATTAGACAAATCCCAGCTGAGGAACATGCTACACAATATCTGACCAGTGTGTCTCAAAACTGTCAAGATCCTCAAAACTAAGGAAGTCTAAGAAACTGTCACAGCCCAGAGAAGCCTGAGGGAGACACGATGACCAGATGTGACATGGGTCCTGGGTGGGATCCAGGCACAGAAGAAGGACAGTGGACAAAAACTGAGGAAATCTCAATTTAGGAACTTCAGTTAACACCAAGGTATTGCTATTGGTTTATTAACTGTAACGAGTGCGGTAGGGCATTACTAGCAGGGGAAATGAGGTGTGGGGGAGCACGTGAGAACTCTATGCACAGCCTTTACATTTTTCTGTAAACATAAAACTGTTCTAAAATAGTTTATGTAAAAAAATAGCTCATTGGATCAGCATGCATTCCACTCCCACTTACCACTCCCAAAAAGCAAAAAATTAAACTTCCCTAATGTACCTGAAAAAATCGTATGCTTTCGAGGGTAAAGTCTCCAATCTCACACATCAGCATTTAATCTTCTCCCAATGTGTCTCGGATACTGGTCCTCTCTCCTCATCCACATGGCCCACGTCCATAGGGGCACTAGTGGATACTCGCTAAGTGCCCTCGGATTGGTAGAGTGATGCAATAGTTGGGTCTTTGTTAAGTAAATTTCAAATTCTAGCCAAACTGGGCAGAGTTCTTGTCATAAAGTCAGCTTATTCTACAAGAAGCCTGTCTGGAGCTCTGGAGGCCACACCCGTGGTCGACCTGCACGTGAGCAAGCCAGCCCTCCTCACAGTCACAGTCACACGTAGCAGCATGTCTTACCCCTGGACAAGAGAGCAAGACTCAACAATGAGAGCTGATCTTTGCACGGTGACCATGGCAGCCCGCTCTCCTGGCCTGTAAATTTGGGTTGGGTGTTACACTGTTTTAAAAACAGCCAGTTAAGGCAGAAATCACTGATACAACATTTAAAAACAAGCAAACAAAAACACATCATTTCTTAGCCAGCTAATGAGCTAGGAATTTGTCCATATTTTAGCTAAATTAATGAACCAAAGCATTTATCAGACTAATTGACTAATGTAAATTTGCACATTCAAATGGATGCATATGCCAAGCTAATGTGGCATCTCCTCTCCATCTATACACTCCAGAGTCCTGTACCATTTGCAGAGCATGTGGAACAGAGAGAAGTATCAAGTTCATATCTCAGTGCATGTGTATCTGTGTATGGGAGAGCATGCTATCCTATGTGTGTATGCATTGGTTTAATGTTGGTTACTAATAAAGTTGAGCCAGAGGAAGAAATGGGCTGAGATGTCCTATATTTAGTAGTCTTTCCAAATCCATTTTAAATGAAATTGTTGCTTAGAGTTTTCTTTTATGTCAATAATGAAAAATGGTGCGGGTGACAGATTAGTCTTGACTTTTCAGGTCCTGAGGATGGTAACAGAAGGGACCCAGCAGGTCTGCCCACTCCCATTGTTAATTAAAGTATTTTCACATTCTCCAGGGTGTAACACACACCGGGCACTGAGCCCCAGAGAGACTTGCGCAGTCTAATGATCACACATTCAAATAAACACAGTAGGGGGCCACCAGGGAACAGATCGCTTCCCCTCCTCATTAACGTCGGCAACGCTCTGCGAACATCTGAAATGCACTGGCTCCATTGCTTATGAATAATAAATGTTAGTCAGGCTCCCAGTTGCTCAGGGGCTCAAGGCAAGGCGGACACCTACCTGCTCAGCTGAGGTCTCCCCGGGGCAGGGAGTGACATTTGCGGCTCAGAGCCTTCTCTATTGCATTCACCAAGTGGTTCTTGCCAAAGCAGATTTCCTGGGATTTGTTACACCCTTTGTGTGGATTGCACTGTAATTCTCATTTATTGGCACTGTGAACCAGTTTGTCTGTTCAAGAAAGATGAAGAGCTTTACAAGACTGATTTGGAGCTGTCAGAGGGTGAACCTGCACACCCCCAAATTATCTTGAGGTGCCAAGTCTTAGAAAACCAGGACACATCTTAATACTCAATTCTTCCAAACTGCTGAACCAAATTGTATGTAAGTCTCCTAAATACTTCACATTTTAGTTGAGAGAAAACAGAGGTAATGTTACTTCAGAGAGGTAAAAAAATCAGAGTCCAAAAAATCAGGATAGGCACTGGATGACAGAAATAATGCTAAGATTTTGATACTTGTGACCATTCATAGAAGATTTGAACTCCTATTTTAGCTATAATACCAACACAAGCTCGGTTAACAAGAATAACAACTTATGTTTTGTTGTACATTGCCTTTCACAAAGTGCTATATATGTATATAAACCACATTTAATCCTCACAATAGGCTATATGAAACAGAAGGTTATTGTTTTTATTGTATAAATAACAAAACTGAGGCTCAGAGAGGTTAAAGAACTGGCCCCAAATTATGTGGTACCTGGCAATGTTCATTGTTATAACCATGTTTTATCTTCCTTTTTTTTTTTTGAGACAGAGTCTCACTTTGTTGCCCAGGCTAGAGTGAGTGCCGTGGTGTCAGCCTAGCTCACAGCAACCTCAAACTCCTGGGCTCAAGCGATCCTACTGCCTCAGCCTCCGGAGTAGCTGGGACTACAGGCATGCGCCACCATGCCTGGCTAATATTTTGTATATATATATTTTAGGTGGTCAATTAATTTCTTTCTCTTTTTAGTAGAGATGGGTCTCGCTCTTGCTCAGGCTGGTTTCGAACTCCTGACCTTGAGCAATCCGCCCGCCTCGGCCTCCCAGAGTGCTAGGATTACAGGCGTGAGCCACCGCGCCTGGCCAACCATGCTTTATCTTGAATGGCGATTTATATACATGTATTTCAGCCTTTTGCCTCAGTGGGTATTGACGCCATGCCTTTGTTTTGTAAAGAAACCTACTTGTACATCTGTGGCACGGAAAGGTTTAACATCTTTTGATGCATGTTTGGTTGGTCATGAAACAGCCTAGCTGTTCTAACCTAGAAAGGGAGTTAGCAAAACATCAAATTCTGCTGTCATTCGTTTAGTGATAGCCTGAATTAAATTAGTTAACAATAGCTGAGGTGATCATAGTGATAAGACATTCTTCAGGCATGAAAGATGCATCAGATGCTCAGGATCAAGGAGATAGATACTGAGGAAGAAGAGTAGAGAGGTTCCTGCTCTTCCTCCTCACCTTCTTCCTCTGAAAATAGGTATAGTCGGCGAATGTGATTATGACACCATGCAGTATTTTGCACTCTCTAAAGCACTTTTATAGTTGGTAATATTATTTAAGTGTCTCAAAAACCATCATCAGTAGGAAGAGATCATCACAACTTGACAAAGACAAGCCATAGTTAGCACTTGACAAAGTCTTTGTTCTTTTATCGCTTTCCTACAAGAGGCTGACTGGTTGGAGGGGTCTGCGGCATGGCTTGACTTCAGCACTTCTGCCTGCTGGCCTCTCCCATTTCCCACTAAGACTACCTGCTCACTCGTGGCTGGGCACAGACTTCCCCAAACATACCCATACCCTGAGTGCACAAAAACATTAGTTTATGATACTCATCTGGGCAAAGCAGTCAGCGAACAAGTGGCCTCAGTATTCTTGTGCCATCCCTGCCTCCCTGGTAGGGTTATCAGATAAAACACCAAATGCTTGGTTAAATTTGAATGATTTTTAAGTACAAGTATGTCCCAAGCCCTAGTTATACTAGATAATTATTTGTTGTTTATCTAACATTTGATGGGTGTGATGGTGAGCACTCTGGACTCTGAAATTTGAATTTAACTGGCTTTCCTATATTTTGCTTTGCTAAATTGGGCAATCCTACTCTATGGGGTCTGGGCTCTGCCTGCCCCTGGGCTACTCTGGACACCGATGTCTATTCTCTTTACGTCTTCCTGGGAAATTGCGAGCTCTGTCAGGGCAATGGCTCTGGGGGCTATGCCAACAGACACCATGAGGGACTCCTACGTGGCATTTTCCTCCTTCAGAGGAGTGTGGTGAGGGCACCGGCTCTAAACCCTTGTCTTCAATCTCAAAATCTTGCTCCTGATCATCTCGGAATATCCTTGAGGCACACCACAAGCAGTCACTGTTGCGATGAGAAAAATACTCCAACTCTCAAATCTTTGAATGTTTGAGCACATTCTGCACACAAACAATGTTATGTAAGAAACAGCGTCAATGCAGAATTTAATACATGAGTAAAACATGCTAAAAAAGAACAAAATACAAGCAGGTAAAAATAGCTCCAAAGGCCAGTGATGACCAGTAATAACCAGTTAATAATGGGATTAACAAGGTGGAGGGCCAGAATTTTAGAACAGATAAGTAATGAGACGTTTACACTATAGCACATATATATATATATTTTTTTCTTTGCCTCATTTGATAGCACGTGTTTTTTAAAAAGTTGGATTTAGACTACTTCTATAATATTTTTATCTCAGGTAAATAAATGTATAGCTTAAATGGAATCTTGTGAAAGCAGATTCCCTCCAACTTTTCACACTATTTTTAGTATGAATTTACACCGCAGTCAACATTTGTTTGCAGTGTTAGGAAATTTGTTATCTGTAACACTCTATCTGGTCTGAGGCTTTGCCAGGCTGAATTTGAATGGTCAGAGGGTAGAGACGCAACACCCCCAAATCGTCTTACAGAGTCTGTGGCCTGAAAAATATCCATGGACAAATTCCGTGTCCTACCAAGCTGCTCAGCTGAGCATCTCCATGCTCTCCCTCCCAGGCACCTTCCAGATGAGGGCAGTCAGGCATGCTAGGAGGGCGGGTGGTGGCTTGTAACAGCAGCGCAGGGGTCAGGAGAAGGAGGGACAGTTTGAACCCTGCTTCACCACATGCCAGTGGGCGCCCTGGAGAACATTCTGAACCTCTCCCCGTCTTCAGTTTCTCCATCTGTAACATGGGGATAAAAAGGGCAGCTGCAGCATTAGGTTTTGTTGAAGGTTAAATTAAATGAATTGTCATTTATAAAGGTCTTGCAACACTGTGCGTAGGAATTGGTATATAAGTGTTTGTTAATTTTTTTTTTGAGACAGAGTCTTTCTATGTTGCGCGAATTGGTCTCGAACTCCCTGGCTTCAAGCCTTCCTCAGCCATACAAGTAGCTGCAACTAAGTATTAATTAAATAAAAGATACATAAATATATGTATGTATATATTATATATTAAAATATATGATAGATAATATATCATATTATTATCAATACATTTAACATGTAAAATATATTATACATATTATATCTTTTGTCAAACATACTCTATATCACATATACACACATATATATATATTTTTTAATGAAGCCAGAGCCCAGCGTAGCAAGGCAGTCCTGTATTCCTAAGGCATTTTGGCTCAGTGAGCGCCCATGAAGAAACCCTCGAGGCACCTGGGCACAGAGCAAGAGAGAAGGAAAGCTCGCCCGAGGGCAGAGCCCTGCCTGGCTGCGCAGCCCGAAGGCCTCGCCCTGCGGTAGGTGGACACCGCCACCCCTCACGGGCTGGTGGCTCTGCTGGCTCTGAAGCCCACAACTCCGCAGGACGCAGGCTGTGTGCTGGCACACACCTGCTTGCCAGGCAAAGGAGTGGGCTCCGCAGCAAATCCTTCAGTGCTAAAAACCCAGCGACTCCTACATTCATGGGCCCGTCACTGATGGAGAGACTCCACCCACTGCTCACTTTCCAGAAATGAACCCATGCCGTTGCTTATGGGTGAGAAGTACCCACGGACTGACACAGCTGCCTAGGGCCACTGTGTGTGGCAAGTGCATGTGTGTGATATGTGTATAGTATGTATGTGCAGGTAGCGTGTGCTGAGTATAGTGTGGCGTGTATGTGTGTGTGTTTCCTTTGCAGGTATTTCTGTGCTTTTCATCTGTGTGTATTTGGTTTTACCTTTTAGAAGCATCTCCCATTCCTCCCAAACACGCAGTGTAGTTAGAGGGCTTTTGTTGCTTTTCCTCATCTGTTTTAGGAACCCCCTCTGCACGGGTAGTAGGCCTTGACGTATCCACGCACAAGGCTGCTACCATCGCAGGCGTCCTCAAACTATGGCCCATGGGCCACATGCGGATGTTTTGCCCGTTTGTTTTTTTACTTCAAAATAAGATATGTGCAGTGTGCATAGGAATTTGTTCATAGTTTTTTTAAAACTATAGTCGGCCCTCCAATGGTCTGAGGGACAGTGAACTGGCCCCTTGTTTAAAAAGTTTGAGGACCCCTGACATAGAGGCTTGGCACCGTGGCCCAGGGCTTAGCTAAGAAAGCATTCAGAATCCTCTCAAAGCAAACGGGACCCACATTCACAGCTTTGCTGGGAGATATGAGAGCACTTGCGATGCTTTGACTCTCCTGTAAAATCTAGGCCCCAGAACCAAATAGCTGCCTGCTCACTGAAGGAATTGGTGGCTGGAGGTCATCCTAAATGCATGTAAATGCTTGCTCAGCACCTGGGAGAGAACCTCCTCGTATCAACGATGGCAGACCAAGACTAAAATAGTCCCCGCTCAAATGCTTGGATAACTTCCTTAAAGAGAGCTTAAGAGGGCAGCTTTGAACCTGCCAGTCAAAAAAGACTGAGCACTTCCAGCATTCACGTTTAAACACTACTCAGGGTAGGGTGTGTGCTCAGCTGGTACACTGAAGTTACCCTTCTGGCTAATGAGTCCACTTAACAAGCTCTGGACGATTCTCAGAAGGCAGCCCTGTGGCCTCTTGGTGTCATCCTCCTGCCTCTCCCCCTCTCTCCTGACTCCCTCCTCCTCACTCCCCCTTCTGTCACAGGTGGCGCCCGCCAGCCCAATCCTACACACAGACTGTGCATCCCTTCCTCTTTCTCTTGTGAACGCGACTTCAGAGATTCTCTTTGTAGGGTTTTCTCTTCCTTGTCAGAGACTTGATCAGGCCGAAAATACATGCTGACAACATTTGGGAAAATCCCTTGGGTCACTGCCACCTCTGCACCCATTTTCTTAGGACAGATGGTATTTTGTGACAGCTGCCAGATTTGCCAAGAGAAAAGACAATGTCGCATGATCTCCCAAACTCTCAAGAGGGTTGTGGTTGGAGATTCTCCTGGTCTCTTAAGTCTAGGAAAAGATTCCAGTAAAGGCAGGATGCTTACTAGGGAGAGGGGTAATGTCACAGGTTTCAGTTCTCTTTTAATTTAGCTGCGCATCGCTTTGATTTGCTGCCTGTTTGCCCCTCACATACCCCATCTATTTCTATGCATATGCGCTTGGGGAAAGGCCTTTGAAAAAATTCCATTAATGGATTTTTTACTGGAGGTAAATTTTCTTCATCATGTTTACCGTACATTTCCATTTTAGCTACTTGATTTGCTGTTCAAGATCAGTCCTAGCAGTTTTTTACTTCTGGAAATGAAGGGATCTCTCCATCTCCATTTTGATTTTTCTTCCCCCAAATGAAGAGTATTCTGAAGTCTCCAGTTAGCATCCTGACTCTCCAGTGTTCTATATTACAGATCACAATCATTTCTCACCCTGACCCTTTAATGTCCCAGGAGAACCTCCAACCATGACCTCTTTAGAGTTTGGGAGATCACGTAACATTGTTGTTTCTCTCTTAAGCCACATGGGGTTGGCCCAGGACTGGACACTGTTCTGAAACACTTCTTTGCATGTCATCGTCAATGGAAGTCCTTTCGCAAAAGTATGACTGCCTGATCTGATGTGGACAGAGATGCAAAAAGCACTGTCAGTTGATAGAAAGGCTGGACCTGCCCTGCAATACAGACTTGAGCACTGGGAACACCATTTGACATCCTACGTGCGGCGGGCGGGTGGAGGAAACTGGTGGGAGTGAGATAGAGGACAGCAGAGGTGAAAGGGATGGTGTGACCCCTGAGAGAACGTAAGAGTAGAAGGCTGGTCCCTGAGGTTTCCATTCTAGTCCCAAAGAGGCCAGGGTAGAGTTTCACTCTCGGCCATGAGATTGCCCACTATAACCTTAAAATAGGTGTTCCTCTTATGCAACTTTGTCTTTTATAACCAAATTTCCCAAGAACAAGTACTTCATGACAAAGACCACTAGTTTTGTTCTAGTGTCTATTTTCTCCTTCATCTTGGGTAGTAGAACTCTGATTGTTAACTGGCCCACGATATTTGGTACAGAATTTGAATTTCCCATTTTCCCCTCGTGGCTAGGAGTGGTCAGGTGACTCTGCATTGGTAAAACAGAGACATTCTTTTATGTAATCATAGTAAAAACATTAAAATCAGGAAATTTACATTGATAGTATTCTTTTATCTAATCCACAGGCCTTATTGCGATTTTGACAGCTGTCCCAGCAAGATGCTTTATGAAAACAAAAAATCCTGGATGATGTGCTCTATTCGTTGTCTGTCTTCTTAGTCTCCTTAAGTCTGGAACAGTTGTTCCTCTGTCTATCTTTGATTTTTATGACCTTGATATTTTTGAAGGATAGGCTAGACATTTGGTAGAATTTCCTTCCATTTGGGTTTGCTTGACGTTTCCTCACAGCGGGAATCAGGGCACACGTTTTGGCAGCAATAGTGCAAAAGCGATGCCATGTCCTCCCAGTGCATCTCGTGAGGAGGCACAGGATGCTGATGTGGTCTGATATGGGGCTGGGTCTGATCACTTGGTAAAAGTGTTGTCTTCCAGGAATTTCCACTATATAGTTACTGCTTTTCTACTTTTATTGCTTTAGAGCTACTGTTAGTAGGGGCTTGCTCATGTGGCCATGCCTTGTCTTATGACCAACAGATATAAAGGAAAGGTCATGCAAGGATAGTTTGCTCTGTGAACTTCTCTTCAATCATGTTGATGAGCTGTCTGAGTGATCATTTAAAAACTTTGACTATATGATTAAATAGTCCTTTTTAATGCTGCATTGACAGTAATTAAGCAAGCAAGGGGCCAACAGACTCTCAGAGAAAAAGCTCTTTATTTTTACAGAACAACTCTGAGCTAACTGTATATTAACTGAAGGCACCACAAATGTATGGAAATATTGACAGAAGAGAAAAAATTAGGAGAGAATGTCCCAGTAATCCAAGTGACCTAAATTACCAGTATGAACTGCACTTGCTTCTTTAGTTTAAATGTCTTTCAACCACCAAGGAGGTTCTTGATGGGGCTTGCTGGGAGCACAAGAGGGTGGAAAAATTTTTGAGGACTAATACTTTGCCCAGTAAGGAATTATTGTTTTCTAAATTCTGTTTCTTTCAGCTGTAAGACATGTAAGACATAAACCTTATGAGAGTGAAAGAACCCATATCAAGCCGCCTCTTAACTAGTAAAAAATGGGTAATTCTTGTGATTAAAATAGGCAAAATCCATTATAGGAAGCAGTGTCTAGAAGGTATTTTTGTTTTCAATGTCTTCATCTAAGTCAGAATTAAGATAGAAGCCCATGGGAGTTATCACTCCCGTTCTAATCCAGCAGGTCTGACTCTCACAATGAAGCCTGAGGTGAAGCCATGAAATCTACCTGGCAACTCGTCTAACAGACGTCCCCAGGGTCGTGCTGTGAGGAGCCTTTTGTAGTCTGCAGCATTTGTGGCCAGCCCAGTTGTTCAAGGAGGAAGAGAGGTTAAAATTTCGGCAAATATGCCAATTCACAAATTTCACAAACCTAATTGAAACAAATGCAAAGAATGTGCTATCCGAAACAATAGAAGGGTGTGAGCCATGTGTTGCAACAACGAGACAAGAGCAGTGATTATTAACGTGCACTTTGTCTTAGAAGGAGTTGGATTTGGAACTCTTTTGAGAATGTATCTATGCACTGCAATTACATATTTATTTCTCTGGAAAGATCTTGCAAAATCAATATAGAATCTTGATCAGTATTTTCCAAAAGATGTGCTAAGTTACCCAATGTGTACTTCATTTCCTTACAGGCTTTTCAACATCAGAACTACTTTTTAAAATTATCACATTCATTTCTTATAGTCAATTACTGGACACAAAATGTGCTGAAGAGTAAATAGGCAAGGATAACTATAGTAGTTGTAAAAGAGAACAACGAGGGAGGGAGAACTCTTCTGAGATATATATGTATATATATACACACATACAGATGTGTATATATATTTTTTTCATTTTGTAGTAATTGAACATGTCTGGTGGCATGCGAATATAATCAATAAGTCAATGGCAAAGAACATCAGATGGAGCCACAGCCACATGTCTATGGAAATTTGCTGTATGACAACAGTGGCACTTGGAATCAGAGTAAAAAGAAGAAACCATGTTAGGACACTTGACAATACATTTGGGGAAAAATACATTAAATTTTCTCTTTATTTCATGCTATCTCTAATGTAAACTTCAGATGCAAAGTCCTACAAACTAAATAAAAGATATAAAATATTAGAATAAAAAGTAAGAGCAATTTTTTTGTGATTGAGGTAGGAAAGGTCTTTAAAACAAAACAAAATATTTACAGATTTGAACTCACCTTATCTTCTCTATTAAAAAACACACTTAAAAAGTTAAATGACAAATTTTAATTAGATGAAAATATTTGTAGCATAGGTAACAGTTAAGAGATTAATAACTACAATGCATTAAGAGTTAACACTAATAAGGAAAACATAAAAGACAAATAATATGTGGATAAAGAATAAGAAACTCACAGAAAAGATAGAATTGTCTATTTAAACACACTAAAGTTTCCTCAACCTCAAGAGTGTTAAAAAGAATTAAAGAAACGAGATTTGACTTTTACAAAAATGGAAATGATTACAAATAAATTTAAGTTTATAGCATGCCCTGAGGGAACTGTGGGGAAGCAGTATTCTCATTCACTGCTCGTTGGTACTAAGTCAATGTGACTATCTTCATGGGCATTTGGGCAACATCTACTAAAGTGAGAAAGATGCACTCTTTTTGACCCTGCACTTTCTTTTTTCAGTATCTATCCCAGAAAAAATTGTCTTAGCACGTACTTTTAAGCACACAGTGGAGCACCCAGCGCATAGTTAGATGCTGAAGCAAATCTCTACTTTGGACCTTAATTCCCAGGTCTAGAAATAACAGAGGCTTGATTATGTAACCTGCAAAGTTTTCTTTAGTTCTAAATATTGCACATCTGACTTTTACATGAAATAGAGTGATGACTGGATGAGAACATTTTAAGTAATCTTTTTATAACTGACGAGCTAGGTGGTTTCATTTTTATCATTTTCTAGAGTAGTGATTCCTAGAGGTGTAAATTCCTTGCCATAGAGATTGTGCATTCTTCTTTGCACCGATGAATAACAACTTCTATAGAAAAAAGTAAAACTACTTAATTTCCAGCAAAATTAAATGTGAGTTAATTACCATTCTTAGAGACTATTTGCCTTTTTTTATAACGTGACTCATGAGCAGCTATTGTCCAATGTAACACTATTGCCTACTGAAACCCTGCAGCTGGAGACAACCTAGTCATAACTTCTGGTCATGGTCATCTGTTTCTGAGAACTGCTGTAAATTTTGAGTACCTTGTACTGGGGCCTTAAAGCATGTTACTCGAGACTTTTAAGTACTATGAATAATAAAAACTTCAGAATCCTACCTCTTTGATGGTCCTTTCTCCTGCAAAATTACTTTATACTGAAATCTCCCAACAGAGCAACAGTGAAACCATCTGGAGCTCAAGCAAGAGCTGGTCACATCTGGGCTGTTCTGCAGCCAACCTGGAATATAGGTTTATTTTTCTCTGCTGGATCTACTCCCTATAGCCCTCCACGCTGTATTATAGAGAGCAATTTTATTAAATGCTGCTCTTTTACCTTCTATGATGTGTGTTATAATAAATAATGTACTTTCATGAACTGGAGACTTTTCTTGGGGGTCAAATTTGGTTCACATGAGAAATACAAGTCGTCTAAGTCCAATATCAGCTAAAAGTCCCCCAAGCAATGATCTGTTTTATAGAGTTTAAGTATCTACCCAATGACTGATAAAAGTGTATGCACATGTGCTTTCATAATCTAACAAATTCATCAACCCCTTTAGTTTTGTAGAACAGAAGAGCTAGAAGGGACTTTTATTATTATTGTTGTTATTCTTTGAGGGAGGAGTCTCTACAAACTGAAGATCCCTATAAACTTCTATTCACGACCCTCTATTTATTGATAATTTGCTTTAAGATGGAAAAATACTTTTTGGAGCTGATAAATTCAAAAGAAGTAACTGATTAATGTCAGGTTTCCCATGTGTTTCCAAGAAGTAATTTAAAATAAAGGGTTTAGGAATTCTACTTCTTATAACAGATGGTGAGTTTGCATGAGATAGTTCTTTCTCAAATAACAATAAAAAAACATAAAACAAAAACTACCCAAAGTCCTTGGAGTGACTAAAACAGAAACGGAAGGAGAGTCCAGACTTGAAAGAAGAAAATGACAGTTCCTTGTTTTTAATAGCTTTAATAGCTTCTTCCTCTAAGGGCAGGTCCTGGTCAGTGACCTGTAGAGCAGTTAGAACCAGATAGGAATGAGTCATCCTAATCCCAACTAAATAGTGTCCTGACTGAGGGAGGGATCAGAAGGCACAGTTTGGGACTGTCACAGCAACTGGAAGGAGAGAGGCATAAAAGGAAGCTCAAATTCTGAAAATAAAATCTGCCCAGATCTTTGCCTTACTCTTGAAGTATTCATGCATTGGATAGACTCCAAGGCTCCAAGCAGTTTATTTAAAAGTTAAATAACTAAACAGATATTTCAGCCACTTCCCACCACAGTGGAGACAGAATTTAAACTTTGAGTTCAATCAAGTGAACTAACTACTCAAACAAACAAACCAATCAATACTATTTGGTGAAACATATAAAAATCCATGGTCTTTACAAAATATCATTCATGATGTCCAAGATGCAATACAGGATTGATACACATACAAAAAATGCAAACATGACTCATAATAAGGAGAAAAGAAATTAATAGACACCAACTTTGAGATGATGCAGATATTAAAATTACCAAGATAAATATTTTAAAGTAGCTATTATAACCATGCTCAATTACATGAAAGAAAAAAACATTCATAATGAATGAATATACAGGAAATCTCATGCAGGAACATATAGGACATCTCAACTGTAAAAGAAAGTATAAAAAGGAAACTAATGGAAATTCTAGAACAAAAATTAATTAATTAAGCCTCTGAAATAATAAATTCACTGATGGGCTTGACAGCAGATTGGAGATGACATAAGAGAAAGATAAACAGAAACAGAGCAATAGAAATTATTCAATCTGAAGAAGAAAGAGAAAAAAGATTGGGGGAAAAACTTAGCAGTGTCTTAGTGGAACAATATCCACAGTTTTAACATATGTTTAATTGAAATCCCAGGATGAAAGGAAAGAGAGACTGGGGCAAAAAAAAAAAATATGAAGAAATAGAGGCTGTAAATTTTCCAAATTTGGCAAAAAATGTTGAGTGTTTAACTGTGTTTCATATTGGAGACCATATTCATTTGCTTTCTAAGAGAACTAAAAAGTGGATTGAAACTCCAACTTGTCGGGCTAGGCTTCTTTTAAAAAAAAGATGTTATTCTGATTGCCTGATGATATTTTATTTGGGTGGCAGAAAAATAGGCAAAATATGAGTGATCTTTCAAAATGCATGATTTGGTTTAATAAAGAAAATCTAAATCAGATGTTAATAAACAATTAGAAAAACCTAAAGCCGAAATGAAAAACACAAAAAAAAAAACCCAAAAGAAATTAAAACAATAACAACAATGACAAAAACAATATGAAACTACTACTACTGAACCATAATGGCCTATAGAATATGTCCCAATTTACTAGCTTAAATTTCAAATTATCCTAAAAAAAAAATCACATCACTGTGGAACAAAGTCAACTGGGAGAGTTTGGTTTGTTAGTAAACTTCTTTAATATCTAAAGTAGACTCAGAATTTGAGATGGTAGGGACTTTTAGAGATGAGCAAAGTTGGTGAAAACGTTGAGGCCAGGGAGAGCTCAGAGCCAATTATTCCAATTCTACTTTCCATTTATATAACCTGGGAACGTTAGTTAATCTTTGCTAATCTGGGAAATAGGCTTTTAAGAGAACTCTATGAGGAATTTGGGCACCTACCACAGTATTTGGCCCAATTATCCACAAAGTTAGTACCTGTCCCTAGTGATTTAACCAAGGCCACGTACTTCTCTAGGCATAGATCTACTCCCCTCTGGTCTTGGACTCTGCCACGCAGCTCTTCCTCTCCGCATTTCCCATCCTGAAAATTTTCCTTCATCCCTTGGTTCCTGGGGTCCAGGAACATACTATTCCAAGAGAACTCAAATCAGGCACCACCACTTTTCCTTTGGATCCTAGAAGTGGATCCCTGAAAAAATAGCTAAATTCAACCTGAAGCTACATTCTAATTATATATTGATGTAATTATAATATCCATCACAATATCTCCTCTATCTGAAAAGGAGGTTGTGAACTCAATAGGAGGCGTTAAGTGGAAGCTACATCCAGGTGTGGTGAAAGGTGAAAAGAGCACTACGGAACTTCCAGTGTTACCCTCACTGGCTACGTGACCTGGTCAGAGACCTTCGCCTTTCTGACCTGAGGGGTTCTTTTGTCTGAAAAATTATAGGCTTGAGACTTCCTATTTCTCTCACAGAATTCTTGCAAAAGGCAGATGAAATGATGAATGTTTAAGGGGCTCTGCAAATGATAAAATGTTATGTAAATGTGATTTTATCTTATCAATTTATGGCAGTTCCTTTAAGAGTTAATAGCACCAATCGCACTGTGATCACTGTTGAAACTAGACTCGTTTGCAGTGCAATTCTTTCCTGTGAACGCTATCGGCATCTTTAGCTTATGTGACGATAAATCATGTATGTGGTGCCAGATGCTCTTTTGTCCCCGAGTCCTGCGAAGCACGTCAGGAAATGTCAGAGGTGACCACTGGAAGGCATTCAGGGTGACCTAGTGAAGCTCTTGGCGTCTAAGATTTATATCAAAGAAGGTAGACAGTCTTAGCTATTTAGTGTTTAACTTATTAGTTGATTGATATTCAAGCCAATGTGCATATTTGCAAAAGTCTGTATCGAAATACAAGACTTTCCAAATGAATATAAAAATTTTAAATAATACTTACCTAAATCACATCTACAAAATAACATGTAGCTGTAAGTCAAATAAGATTTGTTCCATGCTGTCCTCTTCCTCTCTTGAAGATTATGGTTGAATGGAATGTGCCTTCATATGCCGGTAAGTGGAAGGAGAACGATCTGCTAACAACTTAGTTGACTGCTTTCCCTGCATTGGGCAAACACATGAGGCATGTGTTATTAAACTCTTTGTAGTTACAGACTCTTTCTTTGGAAAAATGCTCAAGTATTCGAAATTGTTCATTCCGTTCATGGAGCCACCAGACAGCAATTGGCCTCAGATTAAGGAAACCCAAAGAATAAGGAAGGCAATATATTAATTTTTTAAAAAGACCATTTCTGTTCTCCTCTTAACCCACACATGCAGTGAGTGAAAGAAGGATTTCGCATTCATGTTTGACAGATTAATGCTTGTCCACAACCAGTGGGTCCCATATGCCATTCAAAGAGAATATCGTTTTTCCTGTTCCATAGTATGTTGAGGAAAAACGAGCATGGCCAGAGGCTGTGCACGTAGTAGGGCAGGATTGCATCCCCTCTCTCGTCCCTTTCTTGCCTTCTTCTACATTTGAGGAGAGCAGTGCCTTGTTAACAAGATAATTTTGAGGCTATCACATAAGAAGTGGTCAATATTAGCAAAAAGAGGTGGTTTTGTTTGTCTATCTGTCTTGCACGTGCTCTACCCTGAGGAATCTGAAGGACCTACGGCCTCCTCCGTGGGAGCTCGGTGAGGCCCTGCCTTCGCGCGTCCTGGTGACAGCGTGGGGACTGATGAGGTTCCTCTGAGATGGCCCTGGGACCGAGGACAGGAAGATCGAGGGTGTGCAGGGACACGGGAGAGGGGTGAAGAGGAAGCGATATCAGAGAGAGGAGGAAACCCAAAATGAGTTCTCTATGGGCTGAATAGTAACATGAAGGGAGTAGCAAAAAAAAAAAAAAAGATTTCCACCATTATATAAACTCTAACATATGTGCCCATCATTACAGTAAGAGAGTTTTTCTTTCAGGTGATAAACTGAACTAACACACCGTTCCAAACACTGCATTATTGGCGAAAAGTTGGCAACTCTTGTGTTTTGAGGAAGACTGGCTCTTATTCAGAGGGAATGTGTGCTTTCTTCAGCGGGAAAGTCTAACCATGAAAAAGTGTCTGCTGAACTAACCGTGGTGCAGTTCGAAGGCAGGCAGCTGGTCTCTGGGTCACGTTTTGAGCAACACTGGACCATTCAACATTTAAAGTAGTTGAAGTTAAACACCGAGAATTTGGGTTCTGAAATGAGGCAGGCCTAGATTCGAATCCTGGGTCTACTACTGACTAGGTGCGCACTCGGGGGGGCGGGAGATTGCTTAATTTTTCACTTTATCTGATCAGCGGAGATAATCACGGTTGCATCTCCTTGAATTGTGAACATTTAACAAAATTAACTCCTATAGTTTGTTTTAGCAAGTAGTAAGCACTTAATAAATGTTAGTTTTCAGTATTATTTTTCTTATTTATTCATTACACATTTGTTGAATGCCCACTCTTCAAAAGGGTCCTGTGCTAAGTGTTAGCGATATAAAGATTAATGAAACGCAGTGTCTGTATATGAGAACCTAATAGCTTAGGTTCTTTCCACTTCTGAGATTTTAGACTCACATTGTGGATCAATCACTCTTTTTTTTTTTTTTTTTTTGAGACAGAGTCTTTCTCTGTTGCCCCGGCTAGTGTGCAGTGGTGTCATCATAGCTCACAGCAGCCTCAAACTCCTGGGCTCAAGCAATCCTCCTGCCTTGGCCTCCCATGGCATGCACAGTGAGTGCAGAGGTTAAGATTCACAGGAACGAATACTTCAAGTACAATGGAATGGAAAATTTGAGCGTCTTCATCTGGAGGTTACAGAGAACCTCAACTCCATCTGGCCGGGGTAATGGAAACGTACCGGCTCACATGACCGAAAGTCCGGGGTGGGTCGGCCTCCGTGCTGACTTGCTCCTGTGGTTCCGGATCCATTCTTCCTGGCATTCCTTTGACTCAGCCTTTTGCAAAACACTGGCTTCCTCTCCAGAGTGGTAGAGAGATAATGATAACTTTTCAGTTTTCACAATTTGAACCTGGTCAGGTCCAGAGAAAGAAAGAAGAGTTACTTTCAAAAGTTTATGCATAAAAATAAAAATGAACTTTCCCCAAACCCTGGATTTCTGTGTCCCTAATTTGAGTCACATGCCCACTTCTGGGCCAATCACCAGCAAAGGAAATTGATTCCCCTGGGCCTGTGGTTCTCATAAGAAGGATAGCAAGGGAGAAAACAACAGTGTTCCCAGTAGGTGTCATGAGGGCATGACAGCAAGGCCCTCCAGGAATTCCTTAAGTAAAGAATCGCTATACTAAATGTCAGATCTTGAAAAGCTTTTACAGATAATCTATTCCAATTCTGCATTTTATAGGAAAGGAACTCAAGACAATAAATAAATTAAGTGATTTTTCCCAAGTTGCATAGCCAAAGGTGGCACAGCTGCGACTCTGACTTAGGTATCATTATTTCAAATCTATTATGCTTTCAACATCAGTCTATTTTTTTTATCCTAACCAATAAAGACAAAATCAAAGCATATAATTCTGATTGTTTTTCCATTGCTTTGGGATTCCAGCAGCTGTTGGGTACCATAACTTGTACAGAGGAGAAAGGTAAGTGCAGTTTATGTGATATAACTTGTTTACAATATCCTTTATTTTGAGGGATATAGATTACCTTTCAACATTCTGGTCTTGTGTTGTTGTTTTGTTTCTTATCAATAAAATTTTAAAAGGGCATCCAATGTTCTGAAAAAGAACAATATTACTTGGGGAGCAAAACTGTATTAATTTGTGATGGCTATTGTTTCGTATCATAACCTTCTGTCTCTTATCGAACCAGGTTTTATTGTGGGTGGATTCTTCGGTTTTCACTGTTTAGTTGTGCAGAATTTTACAATTATTAGAAAGAAGTTTCTGTTTTGAAGCTTTTCCTTAATGTATTATTTCATTGTACAGCATTTGGTGTGGCTCCCAGAATAACTCTTATTCTAGTGATCAACTCCACATATTGAAGGCTTTATACTTAATTATTCCAAAAATAGCTGTATACAGTTTATTGAACTTTTTTTGTTTTTTGTTTTTTGGTCCACATCCCTGAAACAATGTTCTGGGATGAAGAGATTCCTGTGGGAAGCCTCACTGGTGTTCTGTTTCAGGCCAGCAACTGAATATTTAAAGTAATTCTTTAATGTCCAGTTCTTAATGTAAAAAAAATCAGTCACCAGACTGGCAGACCAAGCACTTTATCTGGCCTGTGACAGGTCTCTTCCCTTCTGTAATGTGCGTAAGTGAGATTTTGGTTACCGTGTGAAGACATCTGTAAAGCTTTTAATATCTTTTGGGTACACAGTCCCATTGACTGTTTCTCAAATTCCCACTATAAGGTTTCTGTTTTCATAGGACAGTAAATCCAGTGTTTTAAGTGTCTGGCTTGGGCATATTTAAGCCATGGAACCTAAGCATTCCTTTCTTATTCTCTTAGTGTTTTCTAGTAAGTATCGCACCATTTCTAAATATTTGATGAAGGCGATGAAGCAGCTTAGCTGGCCACGCTCCAGTGACTTGTGGGTTTACTCCCAGTTGGAAGCATTTCTGTCCTGGGAATGTCAAAATTGGTGACCTTTTAGATGTCAATTTGTTTCTCCATCTGCCCCACAGTGTAGATGTGAGAAACTGGGCTGACGCTATCCAGCTATGCTTTGCCTGCCTTTAGAGGTCAATATGTTGATTCCTGTATATTGAACTTCTCTGGAAATTTTGCATACATGCTGTTTCTCTTCACTAGAGTGAAGACAGCTCACAGGGAAAGGGGGTGATGATAGAACCTAAGATTGGTGGTTCATTTCCTGCGTCTGTTTCTCGTATATCGTTTCTCATGGAATTAATATCTTCTAATGTTCTAGTCCTTTTACTGTCCCAAATGAAATTATCTAGTTTTTTTTTTCTAGCCAAGTAAGTTGACTGAGGTATAATGCTATACACTGGAAAAAGAATGATGTTATAGGAAAACGTGTTTTCATTTTCTGAATTTCTGTCAATTTTGTCATATGGGGAGTTGGACCAGTGTAAAAATAATCTTTTATATACTTGTCAATAATCAAATTAGAGATTGAAGGGAACAGATGTTGTCCTAATAATTTCCAGAATCATGTCATCTGTTTAAATTAAAGGGAATTAAACCAAGTAAGTAGGTCATTAACTTGAGGCATTGTTTTAAATCCTGATTTTATGTAATTATTTTTGACCCTTTTATTTTTGAGCAGGTAAGTGAGAAGAAGGACTATCAGCTCATCTATACATAGTCCTTCTTGTCTGCATGTTATTCATCCTTAACTTAACTCTGACTTTGGTATAGAACACATAGCACATCAATTTTATTTTGCTTCATTTAAAAATTGTTGAGATTCTGCTTCTTGTTCAGGTTACTTTTTTATGTGCTTCAGAGATTGACGGCTTCTGTCTGGATTTGCCTGGTTCCCTTGGTCTCAGCCCTGGCTGTGCACTTCCTTCCTTTGTCCAGTTTTGGTTTCTGGGTCTGGGTCATTCCTTGGCCTCCACCCCTCATGCCAAACTCAAAGACAACCTTCTCAGATCACAATCCCTGATCTTGGTGAGGCATTTCAGGCTCTGAAAGTCCCAGTGCAGACAGAAATTGTGCTGACTTATCTTGCCTTACCTTTATTTAAAATTCCTGGGAGCCTGAGGTCACGTCTTGCTTCACGAATGAAGTCTACTATAATCCAATGCAAATGCTGGTCACAATTTACCAGGGATACAAACTGGTGGCCCAGGCATAGGATCAGCTCACAAAAATGTCTTATTTGGCCAGAGGTGTGTTACAGAAAAATTTGAGTGTGTTCAGATGGAGCAAGGATGCTCAGGCTGTGAGTATGGGTTCCTGCCACTGCGATGGTCGTAAGTCTTACTGCATTAACATTACCTGCTTGTCCAGAAACGTATTTGAGATTGAGATTGCAAAGTCATACAATTATTTTAGGTTAACCGTGTACTGATTTTATTTTTTAAAGAAAACTCAGCTTTCTATCATGTCTAACGTAAGGTTTTCTTGGTGCTATGACATCATCACTGCTTTCATGCTTGACATTATTTTATTCTCAGTGATAACACAAAGACAAACAGGAGTGATGAGATATAATGACCTCTGCACCATCCTGCATGTGTGAGCAGTTCTAGTCATCAAAGACTGTGAGTGTGATGAGGTGCTATTTGTGGCCCTGGTGAATATGCATCCGGATGCACTTAGGCTGCCCCATTTATCATGAATGCTCTTCCCATTCTTTAAAAAACAGGCTGGGCACGGTGGCTCATGTCTGCAATCCCAGCACTCTGGGAGGCCAAGGCAGGACAATTGCTTGAGGCCAAGAGTTTGAGACCTTCCAGGGCAGGAGCAAGACCCCGTCTCTACAAAAAATAGCAAAATTAGCCAGGTGTGGTGGTAAACACCTGTAGTCTAAGCTACTTGGGAGGCTTAGGCAGGAGAATTGCTTGAGCCTGGGAGTTTGAGGTTACAATGAGCTATGATGATGCCACTGCACTCTAGCTGGGACAACAGAGTGAGACCCTGTCTCCAATAAAAACAAAATGCAAAATGTATCCCTTATGCTTTGATGATTCTGGTGTTAGTCAGGATTAATTCAGTTACAAGTGATTAAAAAAACAAAAACAAAAATAACAATGTTTTTAAAAAACTGTACACCTGTTTATTTCACTGTCATTTAAGAAGCTAAGGAGGTGGTCCAGGGCTGGAACGAGCTCAGGCTCATTCTAATTTCCTACTTCATACACTGTCCTTAAGGCTTCCCCCTGTGATCTGCATGGCTGCTTTAGCACCAGCCATCACATTCACATTTCAGCCAACGGGAAGGAAAGTAGGGCAAGAAAGGGCACATTCCCACCCTTTAAGGATTTGTGCCAGAAATTTGACACACATACACACATACATACACACACACACACACACCCCTCCGTTTATATCCCTTTATCCATAATCATCTGGCCATAACCAGCTACAAAGGAAGTTGGAAAATAGAATTCTTGCAGACAAGTGCCCGGCTATAAATTAGAGATTTGATTACTATAGAAGAAAGGGAGAGCAGATATTGAGATGCAGCTAACAATCTCTAATTTCAACATTTATAACAGAATCACTGTTTCAAAAACTTAATTTTTCATCTATTGTGCAACCAACACAAAGATATTTGTTCTCTGCCCAGAAAAAAAATGCATATGCCTGAACATACTCAACCTGTCTGAAGTCAAAAGTAAAAGAGTCCTAGCTCCTAGATGTATTATTTACTCTAATAATAGCCTTGCTTATTGTAAATGATAAATCTTTGCTATAGATTTTTTAAATGCTAAAATATTTAACAGTGAGTACCTATGGCCATTTTAGTTTACCTAATTAATCTAATATGTGATGGATTTACATGTTGCATTGTTCCATGAGAAATGAATGTAAGTTCAGCAAATAAGCAATTCATAAAAAATGAGAAAGGATGGCCCAACATGTGAGCCTCACTTAGAGAATTAATTAGGTGCTCATGGCTCACTAGACATCCCAGGAGCCACACCAAGAGGAGTTTCAGAGAGCAAAAGAAAACGGGAGAAGTAGCACTGAGCCACCTATAGAACGGGGAGGTGGCTAAAGGGTTATGTGCCATCAAAGAAACCAGAAAGAAGGCCGTCTCTGATGGAAAGCACAGTTGGCAGCTGAACGCCATGGCCAGAGCAGCTGCCGGCAGATGGTGAGAACAGAGCATCGTCCTAGAAGCCTCCACGTGGTGTCTGGGGAACACTGATGTGGAGCTGTTTTTAGCACTTGCCAGGAAAAGAGGTGACCCTGCTCGGTTGTTTGGGGCCCTTGGGCCCATAGGATGTTCACTTTGGCACCAAAGAACCCCATCTGCAGAGTGTCCGTTTCCCTGCACCATCAGAGGGCCCGTGGTTACAGCTGCACCCACCCAACGGGAACCCACAGGGCTCCCGCGACCGGGAGGCCTGGGCGCTTCTGCAGACAGCACTCAGTTGTCTTCTACGTGAGGTCAAGGGGAGACCGCGGCACTCAGTTCTAGAAGCCTCCCACGCAGTGCTGGTATCTTTTTTTTTTTTTTTTTTCTTTGAGACAGAATCTTGTTTTGTGGCCCTGGCTAGAGTGAGTGCCTTGGCATCAGCCTAGCTCACAGCAACCTCAAACTCCTGGGCTCAAGCGATCCTCCTGCCTCAGGCTCCTGAGTAGCTGGGACTACAGGCACGCACCACCATGCCCGGCTAATTTTTCATTTCTATTTTTAGTTGACTGGCTAATTTTTTGTCTATTTTTAGTAGAGACAGGGTCTCGCTCTTGCTCAGGCTGGTCTCAAACTCCTGACCTCAAGTAATCTTCCTGTCTCGGCCTCCCAGAGTGCTAGGATTACAGGCGTGAGCCACCGCGCCCGGCCAGTGCTGGTATCTCAATACAGGCCATAGATCCTACCCTGTGAGCAGCCTGAGAACCGCACTTCACTTTGGGGTGACTGAACAGTTATCTTCTCCCCCAGGAGAAGTTTACTCATCATCAGTCTCAGGGATGACCCAATAAACAGAATATAAATGGGCTCCCAAGGACTCAGAAAAAAGGAAGAAACACCCAGAAGTCATCAGTTAGGTGGACTGAGGCTACATGTTCACATTCCTGGAAAAAGAAGACACAAAATGTGAAGGGACAGATGACAACAGTGCAAACCTGCAAGACCTGGAAATGAGAGGTGGATATGCACATGGACAGTGGCCAGGGCATGCATAAAAACAGAACTCCTACGCTCAGCCTGCACCAACCTGCCCTGGAAGCGGCCCACTCTCTACGTAGCCAGTCGAGAGCCAGCCTGCTACTGGTAAGCCGGATTCGTGGGCCACTGAGGAAGCCAAGCAGTAACTTCTATAACAAAATGGCCAGAACTTGATTAACAACTAACAGCTTCCTTAACTTCTGTCCCTAATTCCAGCTTAGGACCAACCGGAGAAAGCCAAACATGCCCCTTGCCAATCACGTGGGATGCCCATGTCTAGAGCCGCCTCCAGCTTCCCCATTCCAACAGCCTTCCATGGGGAGACACTGGAGCCACCCTCTTACCCATGCTAAAGCCTCCCCACTCCTCTGCCTGCCTTTGGGTCTTTGCCAAAAGACAAGTGCCAATGACCGACTCTCGCAAGCTCTGAATAAGGAGAATTTACTTGTTCTCATCTCAAGGGTCTTCATTTATTTCTTCAGAAACTATGCGCCCCTGCAAAACTAATCTCATCGGCTCTCAGTGCCACTCCTCATTATTTGTTACCTTTATTTTCCTGTCCCAGAAAGCCTTCCTCTCTCTTCTCCACTCTTACACATCATGCTTTTCCTTCCAAACCCCGGTTGTGGCAAGTAACCCCACACTTTTGGTCCACAGTGGTTGGTGGTTCCCGTCACCTCCTCAAGGCCATTGACATTCGATATCTCTAGAGTGCGTTTTGGGACTTGCATTGTTTGGTCCTGTGTTATTGGTTATCCTATTGCCTGATTCAAATGGGTTTTAGTATCTTCCCACAAAACCCTGAGAATTTATTAAATGGTCTCTCAGCAGTGTTGCTCAAAGTGGGTGCACTGCAATTGAGATGTCTCAGAAACGCATAGCGATTGGGCCCGCCCGGCCTGCCTAATCAGAAAGGTGACGGTGGTGCACACTGTCGTTCGGGAGACACTGCCCTGCAGCCTCTGGCACTGTCCTGTGCGTCCTAGGAAGTGTTCAGTGAATACTTGCAGAATGGAATTGATTGCTTCCCTTTGAATGAACCACAGCTTCAAATAGAAATGCTGCCTTTTGTCCTCAAGGACTGAACACACGCAACTGAACGAAATTTCTTTGGCCTGAGAACACAGGGTAAAAACACATTGAAACGCAGCTCCTTCCCACACACTCACCTTCACGTGCTCAGACACTCCAAGGAGCAGAGATTTTTGTGGTCTGTAAAGAGTGAGTTGAATATTAGCAAATTCACAGACTATCAGCGGTGCCTGAGTCGCCTACTAGACAGGAGTCTTGCAGAAGAAAGGAAGCTAAGGACCATGGACGGGGCGGGTTCCTAACCAGGGGCTGCTTCAGATAGTCAAGAGAGTGCAGAAGTAGAGTGTCATTGGATCTTTTGGGTAGATGCCCAGTAATGGGATTGTTGGGTCAAACGGTAGAGCAGCACCTAAGTGGACACATAGGTACTACAATAATAGTGTATTGGGCAGGGGGACGGGGGGCGGGATGGGTATATACATACATAATGAGTGAGAAGTGCACTGTCTGCGGGATGGTCATGCTGGAGACTCAGACTTGTGGGGGGAGGGGGGAAAGGGCATTTATTGAAACCTTAAAATCTGTATCCCCATCATATGCCGAAATAAAAAAATAAATAAATAAAAAAAATATATATATATAAAAATAATGATTTTGGTGATCAAAATAAAAGAGAGTGCAGAAGTCTAAGGTACCCATGAGCAAGGGGAATATTGCCAACATGAATCCAAGCCACAGTTGTGCTGCAGTCAGGAAACTGGGAATGGTGCTGCCAAGCAAAACTGCCTAAAACAAAGTCTTTCTTCTCCCCCAAGTATAGCGATGTGCGCGAAACCTGGACTCTGTTAACAGTTGAGACCAGTTGGAGAAGGTGAGAGTGTAAAATTACGTTGGGGGTGGAATCTTGCATGCGGTGTGTAAGGATGTGTAGCTACAATCACTCCTGAAGAAAATTAGAAAATCAGCTGCCCTAGTCAGATCCTGAATACCTCTATTAGCTCCACTTTAAGGAAGGAAGGCCAGATGGCCAGGTTTGGTTTTTTTTTCTTTTTCTTCTTCTTTTTCTTATTGTTTAGAAGCACATGAAGTTGGCAAGAAAAAGGATGTCTGAAATTAATGAAAGAGATCGCTGCACTGGCCTTGCGTGTGCACCCCTGGCAATCCACAGCCCTGCGAGCCTGTCATTTTCCAGTCACGGTGTTTCTGAATCGTTCCTGGGGCCCTTTGGCAATAGAGGCTGCAGAGGGGACGCTGGGACAGACAGTGAGAGCCACATGCTGGCTTCGCTAAAGCATCCAGAGACAGTCTGAAACAAAACCCAGGCTGCTGCTGCTAGGCGAGAGGGAAGACACTGCTATGGCCCAAGAGGCCTCCTGCCATACATAACCAAATAGGCATGTTCCATGCGAATAGCAGGCTTTGTTTTAAATAGGCCTTACCACTGCTACGCAAGCTCCATACTGTAAGAATCAAATTAAAAAATAGAGTCTGATGTTTGTTATTAGCAGTGCTGCGTATGCTATGCCATAGGTGTGAAATACTGATAATAATACCCAAACAAAAGCAAGTATATTTAGTCCAATAATATCTCCATCTCCACTCTAAAGGCAATATATGATTGAAATTCTGCACTAAGACGTGGGCTTGCCTGCAGACGGGAAGGCTGGTAAATACATTAACGCCACCTTAAAATGTGAGTCTTATCATGGAACCATCTCAGCAATTAGACAGGACAGCGCAGAATAAAGAACTAAAAGCCAATTATGGGTCCCCTGGGCTCTAGAGAGATAAAAAATTAATGCTGGGTGAAATAGAAACCATCTGAACTACAGCTGGCAAACACATGCAGGGTACTTTGATCGCCAAGGCTAGCAACAAAGAGCATTTTCCATTATTGTTTGTTTGACTGGAAAGTTCTTCTGTCATATTTCCTGCCTGTGCTGAAAGGCACGTTTAGGCTGGAGAAGAAGTGGTGGGAAGTGAGGACTGTAATGAGGATGGCTTTGGCCTGTTGTGTTTGGAGTAAATGGGTGGTTCCAGCCTGCTCTGGGATGTGAGCAAACTTCCATCTACCCTGGGGGCGGAGGCGTCCAGGGTAGATGAGAAGTGTTGCTCTTCTGCTTCACTGGGAAGCTTAGGGGCAGACTGTAAGCCTTTGAGAGGAAAAAACGGTCTCGTTTTCTGTTCCCTACTGAATTCCCTGCAGCTCCTAACAGAGTCCCTGACCCATACAAGGGTCCAGTAAAAACTAGTCTATGGACTGACCGAGGTGGCAGAGGCAGCCAGCCGCAGGGATGGGCCCCATTAGGTACCAGCTGGGCACATGCTTTGGTGCTGCCACTGAGACCTGGGCCTGTGTCACGCTCAGGCCGAGTCAAGCGTGTCTTCCAGGAGCAACAGGAGCCCAGCTCTGGAGAGACCCTGGAACATGTAGGTTTGAAACAAAATTTTGAGAGAGAGAGAGAGAGATGAAGGCTTGGTAAGCATGCATTTTAGCTGAGACACTGGATTTGATTTTTAAAACTTTAGTTTGATTCCCAGATCTGTGACATACCAGCTGTGTGATTATGAGCGAGTCCCTTCCCCTCTCCAAGGCCCAGTTTCCTTTTTTGTGTACTAGATGCATTGTAGGGGGTTATTGTGGGAATTTAACAGCAGTTCTAAAAGTGCTTTCTAGGGAGGTATAGGGACTGGGCGACTGCAAGGTGTTAATATTGCACAATGAGTCACAACTGTGCTTTCTAGAATCAATCCCAATTTAAAGAGGGATAGAAAGTACAGTTGCTTTTTTTTAAGTGAAAGTATAATATTATAAAGGCAAAGTTTAAAAATCAAAGTAAAATACTTCTGGTTTCTCTGCCTTTCTCTAGACAGTTCAACTTTAGGACACCTATTATACATATATATGCATACATATATAGGTCTTATTTATTTATAAATACACTTTATATGTATATTTATATCTCTCTTGTAGAATTATTACATAATAAAAAGATTGTTTTCCATATGAAAATTAAAATATATGCTGTGATACTAAAAGTAGATAGATAGATAGACAGATAGATAGATAGAGGCGTAGATTTAAAGAACTTAGTACTATGGGAAATTATACAAATTAGTACTGAATCGGTCCTGAAAGAAACCATGCCATGTTAATTCTCCAGTTGATTTAATTAACTTGATTTTGTTAATCTATGGCATATTTTAATTTTAATTTTCTTTTCTTGTAGCAATTTCTCCCTCTCAAATTGGGTTCTTGCCTCAGGTTTCTGAGTTCCTGGGGTTGGGAACAACACAAGTGAAGAGAGGTTGCTGGAAGTGGCTAAGAGCATTGAGTGGAATTACCACCATTCATGTGTTTACCCAGTTTCTGTGCCAGTATTTCCAAGCTCAACCTCTGACAGACATTTTACAGAAATGGTGACCTCCATAAATGTCCCCCAATCAGAGCAGGGAGGACAGTGGTCTGCAAGGGAAGCCTCACAGCTCCCCAGGCCTGGTGGTACAGGATACTCTCTGTGCTCACGACATGCTTCATACAAGCTGGATTTGATGGATTCTCTGCTTCATGTACCGTCAGCTACAACTCCTTGGCTGGGGCGAGAGGATCCACCTGCAAGATGCTCACACGACTCCCAGGCCTGCAGGTTGGCAGGGACGGCTGACTCTTTGACTGCTGAGCTCCTCTCTGTCTCCTCACCTGCTCTCAGGACCTCCACCTTTCAGGTGGCGTCTCTGCATGGTCCCTCCACACGTTAGCTAGGCTACAGGAGTGTAACTGGACTTCTTAATGTTGGTTTAGGGCCCAAAAAGCACAAAATGGAAGCTGCTAAGATAACATATAGCTTACGCTGAGAACAGCACAGTGTTGCTTCCATTGTACTATGTTGGTTAAAGCCCAGATTCACTGTGGGAGGGGACTACACATGGGCGTGGATACCAGGGCACATGGGCAGTTGATTCAGCTTTGGAAACAGCTGATACTTGGTGAGTGAATGAGCATGATCATTAAAGAACCCTTCAGGTCTGAGGGAGGATATTTTAGCACAAGTGAAAAAAGTACTGAAAAAAGCCAAAGGCATATATATATATATCTGTATGTATATACACACACACACACATACATACATACATACACACAGTACCCTAGGAGGCTGCATACAAGGTAAAAATACAGTAGAGAAATACATGGACAAAAACCAACTTTAGTTCCATAAAGCACAATGTCATAAGACATCACATGGTTAAACTTATAAAACATTATTGGTTCTGTTCCCCAAAATGAAAGGTTTGAAAGGGCTTATGGATTCAAATAATCAAATCAAAGAATTTTTATAATCAAGGACAATGGCCTTATGGAGTAAGTCATAGCTGTTAGAGGACTTCTTTTTACTTACGGTCGATGCCAGATCATTATCACACATGGAGCACAGGAGTAGGACAGAGCACTCAAGACCCCTAATATAATTTCTCATATTCATGGGCAACTGTGCTGTCATTTTCAGAACACAGGCACAAATAACTCTTCTAGGTAAGTCATAATATCTGAATTTATTAAAATATATATAAACTATTTTTTTAAGTTAAAAATGTGTTGTGGGATATATTTTCCATGGATCATGATACAAATCCATATGGTATAGTGAAGTATTTCAGATGGCATTTTAACCACTTATAGTTACCATCATACGAAGAACAAAGCATTAACAAGAAACATTCACAGGAAGGGCCCTGGCACAGTTAACTGAAACCTCACTGCAAAAATTGCTAAGTGAGCATCACAGAAAAGAGAACTTGCCCTGTTCTTTGGCTGTTTCTTAGCACACACACATGTGATTATGCAATGGCTTTGGCTCACTTGGAAATTCACAGATCATTGTCCAGAAGTTCTGCTGTAAGGAAGATGCTGCAGAACATCACGTCCCTTCCATTTCCGGCCTGGCTTTACTACAAGCTCCTCTTCCAGTTTCCAAGTTTCAGAACCTGTCTCTGCAGTTGCTGCCTCCAGAAGAGCCCTACAGGCTGGTGATGGTGCTTCACCTGTCAGAAAGAAGGTGCAGGTGTGTGCTCACAACAGGGCAGCAGTCCCTTGGGCAAGGGCCTGCCATAACAAGGAGGCCCTGCCGGCCTGCTCCCTTGGCCTTCATTAGAGGAGTTTGGTGAGATGACCAGAAGATCTGCCCAGGAAGCCTGCCCGGATGTGGGCTCCCAGAGAGAACCGGCAACCGTGTGGAGACTGGTCCATTCACTTGGCGTACTTCATCTAAAATCCTTCTCCGACCCACTCCCCTGCAGCTTCCTTATGGAGCTTCATAATGGAAGAGTTTTCATTTGTTTCAGTTAGAAATAGACCCACATATATCCTCACATATACAACTACAACCAGCCAATTATAAATCTAATCCCTAACCCCCAGCAAGCATGAATTCTACATGAAACTCCTGAAGAGCTTAAATGCTGATTATGACACTTCGTCCCAAATTGTCTGAATCTATTAGCAAGGTAAATATTCACTTCCCTGGTAATGAGAAAAGACAAATAATAATTATTAGAAAAAACAAAAATATTCATTATGGATTTGGTAAGGTTCAGTCCATCCCTACCACTATTTTATTTAGAGCTAGCTTTTTGCCAGGAATGACACAAAGTGTCTTATAGGTATTCTCTTCTTTGATCTTCATAACCTTGTGAGGTAGACACTATTGTGACCACCATTTTACGGAGGAGGTTAAGTCAGGGGTCCTCAAACTTTTTAAACAGGGGATCAGTTCACCCTCCCTCAGACCGTTGGAGAGTGCAGCACACAGTCCACACATGCGCACTGTGGGCCCGGGATGAGTCGGCTGCTAAGCAGGACAGGCAGCGGCAGCGAAAACACCCAGAGGGTGGGATAAATGTCCTGGGGGCGGGGCACATGTGGCTGGCAGGCCGTAGTTTGAGGACGCCTGGGTTAGTAATGTACCAAAGTCACTCAGGTACTAACTTCAGCTGCCTGTTATCCTTGGGAACACTGCAAAGCTCTTACTGCACTTGTGTGTGCACACACACATGCACGCATGCATACACACATGCACACACGCACACGTGCACACACACAACTATTCAGCACTCTGGCAATCTTAGTGAGGCGAGCATTGTTTGTAGAGCATCCTCATTACCTGGTATTGGTTGTGGTTTTTGGTTGCCACTATTTTATTACAACTAATGCATTTGTAATAAATTTTCAGAATTATTAAGTTTCATTTTTGTTGATCATTTTATTCTGTTAAAAGAAAAACTTCAGACAAATTAATTTTAGAGAGTTTAATAGAGCAAAAAAAACAAAACAAAACAAAACAAAAAAACACAATTCAAGAATTGGGCAGCCCCTTGAACCAGAATAGATTCAGAGACTCCAGTGCTGCCTGGAGGTCAGAAAGGATATAAAGACAGAAAAAGGAGAGTGAGGTACAGAAACAGCTGGATTGGTTACAGCCTGGCGTTTGCCCTATTTGAACAAGGTTTGAGCAGTTAGCTGCCTCTGATTGGCTGAAACTGGTGATTGGCACATAGTTTGTTTACACATCCAGTTAGGAGACAGTTTACTGTTTACAGACAAAATTTCTGATCTGAACATAAGATGATGTAAGGAGGCAGCTTTAGGCTAAACTTAACAGTTCATATGCATTGCTGTGTTATCATTGTAATTTCTATTTTTTCCATAATGTTTTATTATCATTCAATGCTTTTTCTCCTGCAAAGTGAGATACATGGGATGAGTGAGAGTAGGGTCTCTCGATTCATTTCAGCGGTCAACTGGGCCTCGCCAGCAAATGAATGGAATTGAATGAAACCACCCAGGGGTCTGTATTATTTGTGGTACGGCTGGTTATGACTTCTTCTTCTTTTATTTTTATTATTTTTCTTTTTTGAGGCAGGGTGCCTCTCTGTTGCCCAGGCTGGAGTGCAGTGGCAGGATCACCGCTCACTGCAACTTCCAACTCCCGGGCTCAAACAATCCTCCTGACTCAGCTTCCTAAGTAGCTGGGACTACAGGTGCATACCACCATGCCTGGCTAATTTTTAATTTTTGTTGTAGAGACATGTCTCACTATGTCACGTAGGCTGGTCTCAAACTCCTGGCCGTAAGCTATCCTTCTTCCTTGGCCTCCCAAAATGCTAGGATTACAGCACCAAAGTGCGCCATCTTATCTGTTTGGTTATGACTTCTTAAGGCATCTCTCCCCACTATGGATGTCTTTCACAGTTTACATGAAAATCTCTTTCATTCAAACTTGAGAAGTCTTTATCTTCTAAGAGATACAGCAGTTTTTGTTGACCTCTGTCATGTTTTGTACAGTCTTTTCAAGCTTAAAAATCCCTGAAGTCTCCTTAAACTTTCAAGGTCTATCAGGACTCTGGAGGAGTTGAGAACCCAGTGGGGAATGTTTTCTGGAGCTAAACTCACGTCCAACAGACTCGGCATGGCTGGGACAGCCCCTTGGTACTTCCCCAGTGCTCCCCTCGGCCCGCACACTCTCACGCGTACATCACACGCACTCACACAGATGTGCACACACTCACACAGTCAGACACAAATGCACACAGACGATGCTAAGCGTGGAGACACACAGTCACAAATACCCTTACACGCAGATGCTAAGACCCACTCGAGGCCACACCAATGTGCACACCCTCACCTATAGACACAAGCACACAGGCACACACACAACCACATGCAGTCGTCTGTTGTCTAAGAGTTTCTGCTTTGCAAGAAGGAAATGTTCTGGAGATTGTACAATAATGTAAATATCTCTAAAAGACAGAGATATTCAGTCCGTAGGCGAGTGCATTAGTAAATCTCTCCTTCCTTTCATTCGTCCTGGGTGGCCCTGCCTTGTGGTGAGTCAGCCTAGCAGCAGACCCCAACTCCCAACTCCCCACAGGAGTGGGTTACGGAGCATGGCTTCCATGCTCCACAGGAAGGTGGGTTACGGGATGAGGATGGTCGTGGATCCCTGGCAACAGTGGGCCATGCCCAGGGAAGCTGAAGCAAAGGGAAAACTCCTGCCCTCTGGCGCTGCCACCAGCGTGGATATACATGTCTCCTGAAAGAAGGAAGAAAAGAGGCTCTTGGAGGAATGTACTTCTCTTAGCCCCGAACCGTATTGTGGTGGCAGCTGCAATGGTGCTTTATAAATTCCTTCCTGGAGCTTTAAATGTCGTTGTCGGACTTTGTGAAAACTCCCCCGAGGCGTCTATAAAGGTGTGAATGGATACTGAGAGCCACTCGCCTTTGCCAACTGCTCACTACTGTGGCTGGAGCGTGATTATAAACTGTTCCCGCAGCCTCCCTTCCATCCTCTCCCCGAGAACCTCTCCTCCTGGAGTGGAAAGTTTCCCCCAAGTCCTAGAGGGTCAAGGGCAATGGAGGAGAAAGACTCTCCCCAGAGATGGTCTAGGGTCATTCATGTCCACAGGCCTGGCATCTTTGTATGAAGCCAGTTGTTATTTATAGCCACTCAACTCCCTTTGGAACTACATCAATAACCAACAAAACCCAGGTCTTGTTCAGTAGGAAAAAACCAACAGTGTCCAGAATTGCCTATGTCCAGAATTGCCTGGGTTTTTTGTTTGTTTGTATGTTTGAGATGTGAACTTTTGCATGTAAATCAAATAGAGTTTGCTGGAAAATCTGTCGCCTGAGCAAATAAAGTCCACTCCCTGGGTGTTGCCAAGTAAGAAAAAGATGGTTTGTCTGGAGAGGAGAGAGTGTCAGTACCATAGAAATAAAAACTCATAACTAAAGGGTCTAGGTCAGGGAACCTGGAATCCCTCCTTCCATGTGTTTCCTGTTTTTCCACAAACCAGGGAGGTTGCTGCATCTTTCTGACAGGAGCCAGGATCCCAAAGGTGATGTGTTTGGGGATTCTTGCTCTGCCCCTTGGGCAGGAAGTGAGGGTAAATTGCAGCTTTCTCCAAGTTTCAGTCAGCAAAACACTGGGATCAGGACCCCTGCAGCTGCAGAAGAGTGGGAAGTGTGCCAGGGCCCCTGCAGGCAGAGGGGCTGCACATCCCCTCGGGTCTCATCCTGAGCCGGTGAGACCAGGAAAGCAGGGGCAGAATGGAATTTCCCCAGTGACCTTTCCACTGGAATCTCCTCTTGCTCTGGGCCACTGCTGACATGTCGACAGCGATGTGCAGAGGGGAGAGCGAGGGACTGGCTGTGTCACGATGAAAGTCCACAGTTTGTTGTGCCAGCCCTGGAACTGGTTTTCCTGAGAGCACCTCTTCACCCTTCCCCAGTATTGGCGGGGGATGGGAGGGTGTGCAGGAAAGAGTTAACATAGCAAACCTGAAACTGGCCTTAGAAATGCCGGCTTGCAACGTTGGCCCTTGGCTGGCATCTGGGAACTTGGATTGCGGGGGTCTTCCCACCAGTCCCTAACGGACAAGTGTAGCCCATGTGCTTAACCTGTACAACACTGTGGTTCACGCTGAACACCTGCTTTCCTTCAGGGAGTCTGGAATTTGGGTACCAGGCAGGCAGAGGGTGTCTATGTGACCAGCCCGGCCCCCAATCCCTGCGCCCCGAGGCCCGAGCGAGCAGCCCTGGCAGGCGACACTGCGCATGTGTTGCTGCAGCTCACGCCTGGGGAGTTGAGCGCATCCCTGGGACCTGGCCGAGAAATGGCCCGGGCAAGCTTCCGCCTGGCTTCCTCTGGACTTGCCCACGGGCCTTTTCCCCTTGCTGATTTTGATTTGTATCTTTGCACAATAATTTATTTTATATTATATATAATGTACGTACATTTATATGTGATCACAGCCCTGAGGGGGGCTGGGTCTGGCGAGTCCTCCTAGTGAATCGAAGAACCTGAGGGGTGTTGGAGTATTGAACGACCTGTTGTCCTTTTTACTTCATGGACCAGAACCCTATGGTACATAGGAGAAGGTGGTACAACTGCAGTTTTGACTTTAAGCTTTTAAGCAATCTTAGCATCTTTATTAGAATCCCACCATGTGAATCAGGGTGGGCAGAAAGGCCTTTCTGGCATTTTTATGTTTTTAAAATTGGTATAAAACAGGATGTTATCTTAGCCCCTCTCGTTTTTTTCAGTGTGTGCTTCATAACTGGGTCAGTTTTCAAGAACAAAGCTGCTTCCTTCCTGGGGTCAGTTTTGCCTGTCGCCGAGCGGTGTCTGTCACAGACACCTTCGCTGTGCGCAGGTGCCGACCCACAAAGACAGGCCACGGCCACACAGTGGTGGTCACAGCCACCGTCGCGAGCCTCCGCACTCGTCCCATCGGCTCCCCCTGAGACCCAGCCTGCGCCCCAGCCCCTGCCTCCGCCAGTGCAGGGAGACCCCACTCCGACCCGAGACTGGCGGGTTTCTGGCCGCACCGTGCCCCCTGCACAGGCGCCGCTGGCAGTCGCGCCCAGCGCTCTCTGCACGTGGGGCTTCTCGGTAGCACACCCGCGGCATTGGGCTTTCGCTCACTCAATAAATCCTTATAACACAGCTAATGTACGTCGAGCATCCTGACTTGACATCCAGTTCTTGAGTTTGTCCCTCATTCCCCAAAAGGGGGACCTAGACCACCGTTTTCCCAGCCCCTTCCATCTGTAGTGACTACGGCTTCCACCTGTCATTCAGTCACGCTCCGCTTGTGAGCCAACACTGCCCATGAGGAGATGCCCCACTGACGGTGGGTGGAACCTGTAGCAGGTCTTCCTGCTGTGGGCCCCGTGTCCAGCCCACCTGGAATGAACCCCCTGCACTGCGGCGCTCTCATACTCCCTGCTGTACCGCCCGCCCCACACAATGCGGTCTGTGGCTCAGTTTCTCAGCTTGCGTCCTAGCCTCCTTCCCAGGCCTGGGAGGGGCCTTACGCCAGTCCNCCCAACACTACCAGAACAGGCTGCTCTGGGCACCCACTCGGAGTCTTGTCCCGTGCAAAACTGGATCACAGGACTGGTTCTGAGGCACAGGAGGAAGATCAGACCAGAGGGACAGCAAAGCCTTGGAAAAGAAGGCGATGTGGAACAGGGTGCTGGGGACACAGAGCTCTTGGTTTGGAGAAGAAGCAGGAGGAGGGACCTTTCCCACTTTAGAAACAGGAAGAAAGAGGGAAAAGATAGACAAGGTCACAGCCAAATTCATGAATTTGGCAGCAGAAAACTGAGAGAATTCCTAACGAATGGCATCTTTTTTTTTCCTTTTATCCTTATGACATTAGGAGATCCAGTGTCAGGGTCATAAATTTGAAGATAGTAAAGAAGATTAGAAATAGTTATAATTGAAAATAGGAATATTTAGAGACACAAAGACTCAGGAAAAAGTATGGAAAATTTTAGGAGGGAAATTTTCTTTCCTTTCTCTCTAATTTTTGAAGATACACCAAAATGGTTTTCAGGGAGAAAAACAAAGTGTCATTCCTAATTTGTGTGGCACCCTTAAAGGTGTTTACTCATGTTCCCTGGGGCCAGGCGCCTGCAGGCAGTCTGGGTTAGGCTGTGGCCACAGCTCCCTGCCCCTCAGCCTTGTTTGCTCAGGAGGGACACGTTCCCCCAGCTTGATGCATGGGCACAGCTGTCTGTGTGACCTGTCTGAGGGAGGGCAGACCTCCCTTCTACCAAGTGCCGCCAGCCAGCCTGCCTGGCACAGCGCTCCTTTGTGAGGGGCCCTTGCAGGGGTGGGGACTGCCTGGCACTGGGGCTCCCAGCATCCAAGAGAGAAGGGGGAGGCAGAACTGGGGGTGGGCATGGGGGGAGCAGCAGGAATGGGAAACTGGGAGAAAGAGGGGGAAGGGGAGAAGGGGCACATGCCGGATGGCAGAAGTAAATGGAAAGTCCTCAAAGCTCCTCTGCTCCCTCCAGCTGTCAAGAGGGGGAGGAGAAACCCCGAGGAGGGGGGAGGGGGGTGAGGGCTCTTAGGAAGTTATTTAAGAGCCAACTTACTTGTCCCGTTTCCTGCCTGCCTGTGAGGAAGTAGCGAGGTGCACAGAGGAGCCTGCAGGGCCCTGCAGGGCGCGCACCAGGTAAGCCGCCCTGACCCCGCGCCCGCTGGGGCACCGCCGCGGTGTCGCCGCCAGCGCTCAGCGCTGCGCTGGGTGCCGGGCGCCAGGTCAGGGCCCCGCCTGTCCAATTCCCGCTGTTGGATCCCAGCTCCGCATCTGCACAGTCCCACTTCTGAGCGGGACTTCTGTCTCCGGCGCTCCACGAAGCTCTCCCGAGGGCGCTGCTTGCTGAAAAGGCCACCAAATGGGAATGGGGGAGTCGGGAGTGCTCCCCCCGGGACAGGCCCCCTTTCCTCAGGAGATCAAACGGTGGCGCAGGGACACAAAAATGTGGAGGACAAGGAACGGGAGTTAGCTCCCTATGTCTGCACACTGCCTGCCCTCACCCAAAGCAGAGCTGAACTTGAGTCCCCTGCCCTCCCCCAGACCCCCAGAAGGGGGTGCTCCTGCCCACCTGCGCCCACCCAGCCAGGCCTGCACCGGCTGGGACCTCTCTCGCCCAGCATGGTGCTGCGCTGTTCTGTGCCCTAGCGACCCGCAGCCCACCCTTCCCGTTAATATTTCTCACCAGGAGACTGCTTTTTCCTGCCTTTCCTCCATCACTGGCCTTTTTCTCTCTCCTCCCTTCCTCTTCCCCTGGGCTCACTGGTGAATGTCTGTAAATATATTTACAGATATTTATAGATACCCATTCAGCCTTAGCCTTACAGACACGCCTGCCTCCTTCCAAGACCAAATGCCCGAGGAAGTAGCTCTGTTGTCCCCAGAGTGTTGCCATTACTGCACAGGTGTCTGGAACAGTTTCTACTCTGGTGGCCTCTATAATTGTGACTCTTCATCGTTTGAGGGTGTGCCTGGTTTTTGAAAACAGCCAAGTTGCCAAGAGTCATGCCTGGGAATGCAGGTGATGAAGGGGGAAAACTTCATTTGGTCCAGAAACAAAGTCCCCCTTCATTCGGTCAGCTGGTCAACAAGTACTTACTGGGGCTGACAGGACCAAGGGCAGCGTGACCTCTCACCACACGGGGTCTATTGACAGCCCTGCTTGCAGTTGCAGCCGGCCTCCGTCCCACCTCCCCAACCTGCTCCATCTCCTTATCCTCCTCCATGGGGTTGGTTCCAAAGCAGTTCCCACCTCCTCACCCCAGCCAAGTTTGTTCATGAATCTTGGTGAGCTCTTTCCTCGCCCCACCAGACTGCAAGGTCTCAGGGCAGAAATCCTGTTCCGTTCTCCCATTTATCCCAAGTACCTAGATCACAGCTTGGCACATCGCAGGCCCTCAGCAAATACTGGCTGAATTAAATTGCGGATGCGAAGGCTTTAGAGAACAACACTGATCTGGACATGTAGTATGAGTTATTCTACCAGGGACTTATAATCTTGTAAATCTCTATGAAATGAGCACAGGCACAGTGCACGCATATGACAGTCAACGTTTCTTACAAGGATGTTGCCTTTAGAGGTACAGGGGTGGGGGGAATCTGCTCTCCAAACTCTCTTAAATTTTCCATTTCTTCAAATAAACCCTGCTTTCCATATGCTTCGACACAGATGAAATCTCCCCCAGCTCCTCGGGGAACTGCATTCCACCATTAGACTAATCTTTGCTTCCACTTCTCAGTTTTTATTTATGTGAAACTCAAAATGTGTTGCTCAAGTGCTACCACACATGGATATGTCTGTTTCTCTATTTTGGAATCCTGGTCTCCAATGTACTCCACTTCATGTGCCTTTTCTGCTGTCTTTTTATTTTTTTCCCAAGGATTTTATAAAGCTGAGAATGTCGGAAACCTCCACGCCAGCCCTTGGAGGCAGGAGAGCGGTGCCACCCAACACCTCCAACGCGGAGGAAGATGACCTCCCCACAGTGGAGATGCAGGCCCTGGTGCCGCGGGGCGTCAGTCTGCAAGGTAGGCGCTCACCTCCTGCCAGGCACAGTGCCGGCCTCTCTTCCCTGCAGGAGGGCACCCTCTGTCTCCACAGGAGCTCCCACTAAAGGAGGCTCCCTGGCAGTCTCTGAGTTTTATAAAGAAAGGACTCAAAAATCCCCTTTTAAGTGGGAAAGCACCAGAAACCCAGATCCTTGTCCCACTTCTGCCACTTACTGACCGTGTAACCTCAAGGAAGTCACTTTGTCTTTCTATCTCTCAACTATTTCCTCTACAAAACCAGGGTGCTGGGTTAGCTGGGGCCTCTTCCAGCCCTACTGTTCAATGCTTTGGAGAATTTTCTCTGGCTGGAAGATTCCACTTCCAAAATATTGTGGCTGTTTTGATTGTCTGGCTTGCACCTCCTTCCTCCTCCCTCCTCCCTCCTCCGTCCATTGCTGTGAATCTCAGAGCCGGGGAGAGGTGCCAGACTCTGACAGTAGCAGAGATGGAAGCCTCTATTTCTCTCCAGGGAAGCTGGTGAGCTGGCAAAGCAAGCTGCGTCCCTGCCTCTTGCCTCTGCCTGATCCCGAGAAACCTGCTCTGGGTGCAGCAGCCAGCAGCTGACCTCTTCTCAGCCCTGTCAGCTGTGACAAGGCCCAGGTGGCAGCGCTGGCTTGGTGATACAGACGCCAGTCCCTTGGGACACAGCAGGGACAGTCAGACTCATTTCCCTGAATGGCAGCTAGTAGGGAGCCCTTTTTGTCAAGAGCATTCGTGCACCAAAATTCTGTTTTGCTCCTGAGGGTGCTCTGTACTGGGTTTCAACGGGGACCAGACACCCATGTGCTGGGGCAGGTGGGCACAATCATACTGGAGCCGGGTGGCTGACTCGCCTCGTTGGAAGAAGAGCGGCACTAGAAGGCCTCAGATTGATGCAGCTCTCCTGGTAGCACAGGGAAGGGCAGGGCTGGTTGCTACCAGATCAGCAAGTGAGAGCCTGGCCCAGATACTGCAGGCAGGTTTGATTGTGTTACTATCATGTCTCTACAGTTGCCATCAAACTGCAGAAACAGAAAGGTATCCAGTACCATCACCAGGTACCGTCTAAGTTTGGGGAGGGAACAGAACAGAAAGCCATCGTCAGTCTAGCCATAGAGTGTGAGGGGTCAAGGCAGACCACTAGTTCTGAACTCTCCACCCAGCGGGCAGCCTCGCTCTGACACCCTACCAGGACAGCCACAGAACGAAGTTGGAGAGGACTTGCTGACCAACCAGCCTCCATCCCCACGCAGGTCAGGAAATGGAGGCCCACAGCACGTAGTGGATATTCACTCTTTCTGGCCCAGTCTCCCCTCTTTTTATTTTGTAAGAATGAAAATAAAATTAGAAAGCCTGCATGCATCAAACTATTAGGCAGGTCACCTTGGTGTATCCAGTCTTCTAGCAAAATTCTCCTCTGGCAGAAAGAACTCTGGGCCCCTGGGAAGTTCCCAATCCAGGCACTGGGAAAAGTGGGCAGGAAGAGCAGGAGGAGCCCCCCAGTTGGGGAGAGGAAGTGCAGGTCTGCACAGAGCAAAGCATGCCCTGGGCCAGGAGGCAGAGGTCTGGCTTCCTGTCCCTCATCTGCCTCTTCTTGCTCACTCTGGGACCCAGGGCACCCCATCCTCAGTTTCCCCATAAGCAAAAGGGAAACAGTACTGACTTCCCAGGTTGCCATGAGGGTCTAAGGAACAGTGCCTGTGACAGTAGCTGACCCACAGCACACAACCAGCAAGTGTTCATGGGTTTGGAATGTGCGACTTACCATACCCCAGCAAGGTCAGGAAAACACTCCAGTGAACACTCGCTTCTACGGGGAACATGTGCAACCGTAGCCCCTGCAAATGTGAACTCTGGACAAAAGGTTGCCAACAACACATCAAAACTGCCAGAGAACTTGAGCCAGTAGGTCAATTAAGAATAAATCTGGGATTACCGTTTCTGTTTGTTTATTTTGGGAGGCAGAAGTGAGGAGTAGCTACACTGAATTATTTTGAAACATCAGTCATTGTTTACTTGGCAGTCATATGTGTCCACAGCCCAAGTGACACTCTGGATATTCATTAGACACCCTGGCATGGGAGTGTGAGTGCGTGTCCAGTGGCCGTTTGTTGAATGAATGTGTGGACACAATCACTTGCGAATTGAATGCCTCATAAGCTCTGGCGTCATTATTATCTTATTATTAATACCAAGTTCCAGATTTCGTAAATATGCATATATTTAATACAGATGATCTAAGTGCCACATGCTGTGGGGATAGAGTCTCTGAACCCAAGAATCGTGACAGTAAGTCCCAGATGAATGGCGCAGGAGAAAATACCAGCACACAAACAAGGAGGTCTGTCTCCTGATTACCTGCATTTCAGATTTGGTTATCTGGTTATCTGCATTTCATATTTCTAAATTTCTAAATTATTCTAAAAACAGGTTTTCTGGCACTATATCAACTTTACCCCAAGTCACCAGCACATAAACAAGGAGGTCTGTTTCCTGGTTACCTGCATTTCAGATTTGGTTATCTGGTTATTTGCATTTCAGATTTCTAAATTTCTAAATTATTCTAAAAACAGGTATTCTGACACTATATCAAGTTTCCCCCAAGTCACCTGCTAAGGGACTAAACCTAGGAGGGCATAGTCACTCAATTGTAAAATGCCATCTTCTTACAGTTCATCCAGTGGCCACTAGTGGCCTCTCAGAGGACTTCAGCCTCTGATCCTTCTGAGGAAGCTGACTGCAGGAACAGAGGCCCAGTCAAACTCTCTCTCTTCATTTTTTTTCACTGGGGCTCTTTCCCTTAGCAAGCTGCCATTGTGAAACTGACTGAGAAACACAGAGACACAAGAAGAGGAAAAGGGGGCAAATGCCAGGTTTTTCATTTTGAATAGCTCTGAAGCAGTGAGTCCAGCCCATCCCTGTGTACGATGGATGTAATTATATTATATAAGCATAGTGAGTATATACAATACCCTTAAGTTATGGCTTTGGTGACAATTTCATTAAGAATTATTTTGGTAAAATCTCTATTTCAAAATGTATAAGCTTATGTAAAATTTCCTCCCATACACAACGTCACCATGGCATTTAAGAAGAATTGAAATAGTTGAGGTCACACTGGATTCCCAGAGGTGAGACCAGCCAGTCAGTGGTGATGTTCAACATTGTCACGTGGTTTTAGGCATTCTTAACGTCCCCCTTTGAACTCAGTTGTAGCCAGGAAAAGTATTGTGACAATCCCCTCAATGTGGATTTGCATCAATTTCTAGTTGATTTTTCAGTTTCTGAAAAATCTCTCTCTAGCCTTCCTGATCTGAAGGGTTGTGTGTAGCAAATGTAATGTTCCAGAAAATAACCCGATATTCTTGGACTGGTTTGACTCTATATCATTAACAACAGGTGGTCATTTGTAGCAGCAATTGGAATACTTATTTGACAGGTCTAATGTGTGGAATTCAGACTGGAAAGCAGGCCTGGTTCTGTAAAAAATCAAATGTAGGTGGGATCTAGTAGTTTTCAGGCTAGTAAGGTCTTATGCTTTTCTGAGAATCCCCTCCCTCCCACCACTCCTTGCTAGAACTAAATGAACCATTTAGCCAGTTAATGATCAACCTCTCCTTTGTGCAAAGTAAACCTGTCTGGTTTCAAGGTTATTAAGAGAATAAGAGAGGGATCCAAAATATGATTGAGAAATAACATTGTATAGCACAAGTTCATCCTTTCATTCAGTTCATGGAAAACACATACTGGTTGTCACATCTGTGTCAAGAGCTGCTCCAGGCTCTCTCTGGGAACACAAAGATGAGTAAGTCAGTCCCTGCCCTCAAGCAACTCTCAGTCTAGAAGACAAAATAAACAAATGAAAGGTAACTGCAGTTCAATGTAATAAATACTGTGACTGAGATTTATGTATTAAGAAGTTGCAGTGAGATAACAGAAAGGAATGTCTTGTGTGGCGTGGAGTGGGGAAGAGGGCGAGGAGGGCCTCGTGTGTTCTTGACAGACGAGCACGTGGAAGGTCATTTGCAATAGAGGGGACAGCGTATGTCAAGTGAGGCATGACTAGAAGACAAAAGGCAATGGATGATCTGGGAAAAGATGGCAGGGATCACACTATAACAGGCCTTAAAGACCTTTCCTTTCATCCTGCAGATAACAGAGGCCTTGCAATGGATTCCAAAAAGCAGAATTATGTAATCACAATCATGTTTTATAAAGTAGTAAGGAAACATGGAGAGAAAGAGATACATTTGGAAGCTATCCTGATACTCCAGGTTAAAAGAGGAGTAGACCAGAGCGATTTGAACCCCCGGAGAAGGTGTGGGTCTTATTTTTCTTGTTCTATCTTCCTCCAAGGAGCTGAGCATTTCTTCAACATAATAGGGTAAAGGACATCATAATAGCAACATTTTAAAAAATAAGTTCCTTAAGGAAATATTTTTAATCATTCTGATTAGTGAGACTTAAAAATTCTGGGTATCCAAAAGAAATGTAAGAAAGATCTCTTTTTTTCTGTTTTCTTTTCACAATAAACAGAATTAGTTCTTCGTGGATAGCATTTATGCCTGTAGTTTAGTAATATTACCAAAACTGCATGAAGAACTAAGTTCACTGGGGAATTCCCAGAGTATGAACCTAAATATTTACCTTATTTCAAGATTCCATCTGTGACAGGTATAATCATTCTCTGAAGAATATTTTTAAAACCTAGGGAGAAAATAATCCACTTTTTTTCATATTAGGGAAAGAGTAGGAGGACAGGGAGGCAGCTGCTCCTGAGGAGAGATTTTTTTTTTATCTTCAACAGTCCATTTCCTAGTGTTTTTAGAATTAGGCTAAATTGTGTTGGGCAGACATTTTGAAAGCTGTCACATTGAGAGAGCGAGCTGTCAAGCTCCCAGCCACAGTATCTCTTACAAAGGGCACCAGGGCTTAGCAATGAGCTGCTCCATCTTGCCAGGGCCTGGGCTTGGACAGGGAGAAGCAAATTCATTTCCTGTTTGTGGCAAATGGAGCCTGGATGATGAGAAGGCTCTTTCAGTCTAAACTATGTCTTGTTAAGCCAATAAACAAAGGAAAACCAATATGCTAACTTAGCCAGTGTTTGCTGAGTGCCCACTACATGGGAAGGGGCACTCCTAGGCAAAAAGGACAATAGAATGAACTATGATATTTTTATATTTATGCTCATATTTTGTGACAACTATCTTCAGAGTCCTTGCCACTGTCAGATATTATAAGAATCCAATACTTGCCTTGATCTTTGGGTGACTGACCATGACTAATGGAAATAAGTGTTGTTTAATCAGCAGTATTGGGGACCTCTCTTCCTTCCTTAATACTTGGGTCAATCCCCAATAAATCCTATTAGGAGATTACATGGGGAAAAGAACAACATGGCTGTAATTTCCTTCTTTTTCTAAGGAATAAGCCACTCACCCTTTAAGCTTCCAGATGTCTCATACATTTGATTACAGTCTAGAACATTATTTCTTCAAACTCCTGACCTCTCAGTGTAGATTTTGATCTTTCACATCTTAGCCAAGTTTTATTTTTTAATGAAATACCTTCTTATTTTAAATTATTTTCAGATGGATTTTAGAGATTAAAATAGGGAAATTTTACTTATCACTGCCTTAGTTTTTCTCAGTGTACCACTGTGATTTTTTTTTCTTCCTGAAGGCTTCCTATTGACTTGTTAAAGTGATATTACAAGAGCAAATGACAAGATAACTTACACACAATGACATTTTTGAGAACTTCATACTTAGAATTAAATGTCAAAAGTATAAGAATGTAAACTACATTATTTTAAAATAAACTATTTGTAGATTTAGATATAGATATATTTGTTTGTGTTCACTATGAAAAAAACTGTATACCCATGAGGTGTTTTGTTTTGTTTTCTTTTGGCTTAAGTTTTATATACTCAAAGGTATTTATTAGCACCCTTTTTGCTTACCCTTTCTTGTAAGTAGTACGAGCAGCTATGAAGACATGGCATTTTTATTCCAATATGAAACAAAATTGCTCATCTGAAGGCTTTGTGTTATAAATCTTTACTTCACCACCTTCAACAATATATATGGTCCGAAACTGGAATATTTTAAGAAAGAAGGGTCTGATAAATGACATTTAAAAGACATCTATGGTTAATCCTACAGAAAATGGAATAATCCATTTTAAAATGAATGATCGACTCCAAATTCTCAGGTAAAGGTTTTACTCACATCGAAGGTGGCAAGCTTGCTGCGGCACTGTTGCACATTGGCCCAGGCAGCGGTCTCCAATCTTTTTGGCACCAGGGACTGGTTTCACGGAAAACAGTTTTTCCCTGGACTGGGGGTAGGGATAGTTTCAGGATGATTTGAGCATATTATATTTATTGGGCAGTCAAACCTCTCTGCTAATGATAATATGTATTTGCAGCCACTCCCCAGCGCTAGCATCACAGCCTCAGCTCCACCTTAGATCATCAGGAATTAGATTCTCATAAGGAGCACACAACCTAGATCCCTCGAATGCGCAGTTTACAGCAGGATTTACAGTGGGGTTCCCACACCTATGAGAATCTAATGCTGCTGCTTACACTACAAGAGGCAGAGCTTACGCAGTGATACGAGAGATGGGGAGCGGCTGTAAATACAGCTGAAGCTTTGCTCGTCACCCACCACTCACCTCCACTGTGCAGCCTGCGTCCTAATAGGTCACAGACTGGTACTGGTCCTCAGCTCAGGGGTTGGTGACCGCAGGCCCCAGGTGTGATGACAAGGGTGCTAAAACATAGTCTAGTCCTCAAGGGACTTATAATCTCATGGCTGAAAAACCACCCCGATAAGAAGAAAATACAAAGAGGTTAATGATAATATACAACTTTCTTTAAAAAAAAAATAGAAATGTATTCCCTTGGTGGAATCTTTGGGGTTTTCTAGGTATAAAATCATATTGTCAGCAAAAATATGTGGAATCAACCCAAGTGCCCATCAGTTCACGATCGGATCAACAACAGGTGGTATACGTGTACTGTGGAATACTACTCAACTATAAAGAAGGATGACTTAATAACTTTTGCAACAATTTGAATGGAATTGGAGACCATTATCCTAAGTGAAGTATCTAAAGAATGGAAAAATAGACACCATCTATACTCACTATTAAATTGGAACTAACTGATGAGCACACATGTTCATAGAGGGAAGTAAAACTTAACGGAAATCAGACAGGGAGGAGGAGGGAGAAGGGGTGGGCGAAAACCCACCTAACGAGTACAGTGAACACTATCTGGATGATGGGCACACTTATACATGACTTAAGCACTATAAAAGTGATCCATGTATCCAAAAATACTTGTACTCCATACCACTTTGAAATAAAAAGAGAGAGAGAGAGAAATGTATTCTGAAAATTGAGAGGAGAAAAGGATTCCATTAACCTGCAGAAATACAGGAAAGGAAACACAAGCCTGTCTGGCTCAGAAGACAGCGTGTGTAAAAAGACTTGTTTCCCTGGGAGGGTTGCAAGTCCACTTCTAAAAGCTTCCCAGGGGGCATTCTTTTCCATGGTGACTCCCATTGCTCAGATTTCAGCCTTCCACCATGCCCTCTCAGTTACTAGATTTCTTAATTCCTTGACTCTACGAGCCCATCCAAATGTGCAGTGCTGTTATGATAAGTACTGCTGTCCCTGACCATGTGCCAGGCCCTGCGATAGAGCTCTTGATTCATTTTCCCATTTAATCCCCACACCAACACCATTTTACAGATGACAAAACTGAGGCACAGGACAAGGTACAAGTAACTCTCCACGGTCACAAAGACAATAAGTGACAGAGTTGAGATTTGGGTCCAGGCAGTCTGACTCAAGAGTCCATGTTCTTACCAACTATGCTATTCTACCTTAATAAATATTTATTAAGAATTTACCAGATGCCAGGCACACTATGAGGTAAGTACTGCATTCCCATATTAAAGATAAGAAAACTGAGGTCCAGAGATATTAAATAACTTTTCTGAGTTTGCATAATTAGTAATTAGTGAAGCATTTCCCAAAGTATATTCTATAAAGCACAGATCTCCCCCCCAAAAAAAAAAACAAGTTATCATGGAGGGGAGGGGGAGTAGCAGAGGTAAGTCCTGGGGTGCGGGAGGAGCAGTGCACTCCCCCCTGCAGGCGGACACCCCTCACCCAGAAGCTGCAGCAGCCTCCTCACTGGCCTCCCAGCCCCCAGCACTGTTCGCATCAGCCCCTTTTCTGCTCTGTCACCAAAAGCAGCTCACATTTATCTAGATATGTAGATATAATCAGGTCAGTTTGCTGTTTCAGATTCTTCACTGGATCCTCAGTGCAATTAAAATCCAAACTCCTTAATATAGTGGGCAAGGCTTACACGAGCGGGCTCCCCCGCTCTCCCTCTGTAGCTCCCACTGCCGCCCTCCAGCTACCCAGTCGTCTTTCAGTGTGTAAGTCACCACGCACTCCTTGGCCTCAGCCTTTGTGTATCCTCCTCTCTCTGCCTGGAGCATTCTTCCCCACCCACCGTTCCACAGGGACGACTTACTCCCATTTTGACCGCTGCTTCTACCTCGCTTCCTGTAGAACATTTCCTTAATCCCCCCAGTATGGGTTAGGGGATCCTTCCAGCTACCAGCCACCCAATACCCTCTACTTCCTTTATCAGAGTATTTACTACATTGTATCATAATTATCTGTTTGCTTTTTAGTATCTACCACTGTGCCTTTACTTACCTTGTAATTTTTAGGTGGTTGTGTAGTCAACATTTATATCCATATCCTGAGCATTGACACAAAATAGCATAAAATTCCTGGAGGACAGAAAGCTAGGGAGACTATTAACGGGATTAATTAATTAATTAATTAACGGGATTCTGAGATGAGGTAAAAAAAAAAGACTATTAAATATATTGAATGCACACGTAGGTTCTAAAATTATCTTAAGATCATGGAACAATGAACCAAATTCAATGAGAAGAAATGTCATATGAATACATGTAAGTCCTTAAAATTAAGCTAAAAAGAAGAAAACAATGTACAAATAGATATGGCCAAATAGCAACATGAGTGAGTGACTTGCGGGGGTATGGATTGAATTTTAAATGGATTAAAATCCATTATTGGTAGAAATGACATGAGAATGTATTTTTAAGGGTTTTGCTTCAGCAGATGCTTAATATAAATCAACAGTAAGATAAGAGTGTTGAAGACACTGATAATATTTTTAGCTGAAATAAGAGCAATATGCTATTTATTTTAGAAGATGTAATGGTCTCATTGTTTTTTATTGGAGAAACCACAACCAGAGTAATGTAAATAATTATAGAGAAAACACTTCAAGAGAGAAATTGACAAACAGAAATATTCCAAAACACAGTAATGGGTAAAAGTTCTGGAAATAATTTCTTAAAGAACATTTTAAGAAATGCGGAATGCTTTAGTCAGGGGGAACCTAATAGCAGTCTTTAAATACCTAAAGAATGCCAGATGAAATGAATAGGGGGCTTATTCCATGTTTATCCAGCATTCAGAATGAGGATCCATGGTTAGAAAAATTACAGCGAAGCCGATATCAGTTCATCTTAAGAGGATTTTGCAAATATTTAGAGTTGTTTAAAAATGGACTGTTTGTCCTGTGAAATAGTGAGTTCCCTGTTCAGATGGCAGCTGGGTGCCCAAGTATTAATACTAAAGCTTTGCGAAATGTTTCATGTGGTTCATAGCAGGTGTGCCAGATGGTCCAGAAAGTTCTGTGCCATCTGAGATCCTGTGAGGCTGTGACATCAGTATATTCCTTCCTTGGGTGCTGATGGAGGGAAAACTGGTTAAACCTGCTTCTGGGGATTTAATTTTTTAGCTTTTAAAAGAATAATAATGATCAAAAGCCAGCATGCTAAGAAAGAGGACCAGATGAGCTGTTCATGAAGGTCCCTTTAAACTGGGGCATTTATGATTCTCTAGCTCTGTAATAGGCTGGTTTATCACTGGGGATTGTAACCTTAATCAGACCAGAGAACTTAGGAGATGTCTAGAGAATTAAACATCTTTAGCCCACAGCATAATAGAAAGAAAGTGCCCTTCAGGGGGACATGTACTACGACGGGATTCTGAGATGAGGTAAAAATAAAACTGCAGCTTGCACTTTCCGTTTGCTGGAACGCTGCAGTCAGAATATCCCACAGAGCACCAGGCCATGTGAGATGGCTCCGTCAGTGTTCACAGCCCGTAAGCCACAGGTAAGCCTGTGGCCCGTCTGTCCCAGGATGGTACCGGATCAGTTGCATCGTTATCTCACTGACTCTTCATAGAAGTTCATTTTTATTTCGGAATATTTTTATTTTAAAATATTAATGTTTTTGTTACATGGCATGAGTCGAGGCTATAAATGTGCCCATCACCTCAATAATGTTCATTGTACCTCTGAAGTGGGTTTTTGTCCCTCCCTCCTTATCCATCCCTGCTGCTTGATTTCTAATGACCTTTACTTCCTTCTGTGCACATGTGTTCCCATCACTTAGTTCCATTTATTAGAGATTACAAGTGATCTTTGTTTTTATATTCTTGAGATACTTTGCTTAGGATAATGGTCTCCAATTCCTTCCAAATAGCTGAAAAGGACATTAATTCATCATTTTTATGGCTGAGTAGTACTCCATGGTATACATATACCATATTTTGTTGATCCACTCATGAATTGATGGGCACTTGGGTTGATTCCACATCTTTGCAATTGTGAATCATGCTGCAATGAACACTCTAGTGTAGGAATGACTTATTTTTCTTTGGGCAAATACCCAGTAGTGGAATTGGTGGGTCAAATGGTAGGTCTACTTTTAGTTCTTTGAGGTATCTCCGTACTATTTTCCATAGGGGTTGTGCTAATTTGCAGTCCCACCAACAGTGTAGAAGCATTCCTTTCCCTCTGTATCTGTGCCAGGGTCTATTGTTTTTGGACTTTTTAATAAAAGCCATTCTAACAGGAGTAAGGTGATATTGCATTGTGGTTTTAATTTGCATTTCTCTGATGATTAGTGATGTTAAGTATTTTGTCATATGTTTGTTGGTCATTTGTTTATCTCCTTTTGAAAAGCTTCTGTTCATGCCTTTTGCCTACTTTTTAATGGGGTTCGATTTTTTTCCTGGATTTATTTACATTCTTTATAGATTCTGGATATTAGCCCTTTATCATATGTGTAGACTGCAAATATTTTCTCCCATTCTATAGGTTGTCTATTTGCTCTGTTGATTGTTTCCTTAGCTGTGCACAAGCTTTTTAATTTAATCAAATCCCATTTGTTTATTTTTGCTGTTGCTATAATTGCCATTAGGGTCTTAGTCAGAAATTCTTTGCCTGGACCAATATCTAGAAGAGTTTTTCTTATGTTTTCTTCTAGAATTCTTATGGTTTCATGCCTTACCTTTAATTCTTGTCTCCATTTTGAGTTAACTTTTGTGAGTGGTAAGAGATAGGGGTCCTGCTTCATTTCTCTGCATGTGACTAACCAATTTTCCCAGCACCATTTATTGAATAGGGCTTCTTTTCCCCAGTGTATGTTCTTGTCTGCTTTGTCAAGATCAGTTGGCTATAGGTACATGGTTTTATATCTGGCTTCTCTATTCGGTTCCCTTGGTCTGTGTCTCTATTTTGTGGCAATACTATACTGTTTTGGTTACTATAGCCTTGTAGTAGAGCTTGAAGTGTGCTAATGTGATGCATTCAGCTTTGTTGTTTTTGCTTAGAATTACTTTGACTATTCAGGCTCTTTTCTGGTTCCAAACAAAGTATAGAATTATTTTTTCTACATCTGTGAAATATGATGTTGATGTATTGATGTGGATTGCATTGAATCTGTAAATCAGTTTGGGTAGTATGGGCATTTTTACAATGTTGAGTCTACTGATCCATGAGTGTGATATATTTTTCCATTTGTTTGTATCTTCTGAAATTTCTTTCCTTAGTGTTTCATAGTTCTCTTCATAGAGATCTTTCACCCCCTCATTAAGTATATTCCTAGGTATTTTATTTTCTTTGTAGCTATTGTGAATGGTATTGAGTCTTGATTTGATTCTCAGCTTAACTGTTATTGGTATATAAGAATGCTACTGATTTGGGTACATTGATTTTATAACATGAGACTGCTGAATTTATTTGTCAATTCTAGTGGTCACTTGGTGGAGTCTTTCTAGATACAAGATCATATTAGCAGTGAAAAGTGATCGTTCGACTTCCCCTTTCCCAATTTGGATATTCTTAATTTATTTCTCTTTCTTGAGTGCTCTAGCTAGGACTTCAGCACTATGTTGAATAGAAGTGGTGACAATGAATACCCTTATCTTGTTCCAATTTTTAGGGGGAATGATGTTGGCTGTGAGTCTGTCATATATGGCTTTTATAATATTGAGATATATTTTTTCTATGCCTAGTTTGTTGAGGGTTTTTATCATGAAAGGGTGCTGATTTTGTCAAATTCTTTTTCTACATCTATTGAGATGAGCATATGGTCTTCATTTTTGCTTGTGTTTATGTGGTGAATCACATTTATTGATTTACATATGTTGAACCATCCTTGCATCCCTGGGATGAAGCTGACTTGGTTAGGGTGAATTATTTTTTTGATATGTTGTTAAAGTCAGTTTACTAATATTTTTTGAGGACTTTTGTATCTATATTCATGATGGATATTGGTCTGTAGTTTTCCTTTTTTGTTGTGCTTCTTTTGTGGCAGGTTCTTTAATTTCCATGACTTTGTGTAGAATTGAGTGTTACTCTTGGAATTGATTTCTACTTTTATTCCACTATGGTCTAAGAAGATACATGGTATGATTTCAATTTCTTAAAATTTGTTTAGACATTTTTTGTAGCCTAAGATATGCTCTATCTTGAACAATGTCCCATGTGCTGATGAGAAGCATGTATATTTAGTATTTTGAGGGTAGAGTGTACTGTAAATGTCTGTTAGATCCATTTGTTTTAGGGTCCCATTTAAGTCCAGTGTTTATTTATTTATTTTCTGCTATGATGATTTGTCTAGCTCTGACAGTGGTGTGTTGAAGCCCCTGGCAATTATGAGGCTATGATTTAATTCCTTGCTTAGCTCTAGTAGAATTTGTTGTATATATCTAGGAGCTCTTGTGTTAGATACATATATATTTAGGATTGTTACATGTCTTCTTGTTGAATTGCTCCCTTTACCATTATATAATTAATGACCATCTTTGTTTTTATTTGCCAGTGTTCATTTAAAGTCAATTTTGTCTCATGTGAGAATGGCTATACATGCTCTCTTTTGGTTTCCATTTGTGTAGAATATATTTTTCCATCCTTTCACATTGAGCCTGTGTGCATCCTTGTGGTTTAGATGTGTCTTCTGAAGACAGAAGATACTTGGGTTGTGTTTTTTCATCTATTCTGCCAGCCTTTGTCTTTTGAGTGACATATTTAAACTGTTCATGTTAAGAGAGAGAATTGATATGTGGGGTGCTGTTTTGTTCATTATGTTTAGTAGTAGCTTATTGTTTTGTTTTCCCTGTTGTGCTAGTGTTTTATATGAGTTGTGAGTTTTAGCTTTTTAGGGTGATTTAACACTGGTGAGTATCTATTGTGCTAATTTGTGTATGATGCAGTTCTGAGTATTTCCTACAGGGCAGATCTGGCCATTACAAATTCCCTCAGTGTTTGCTTGTCTGGAAATGACTTAATTTCTCTGGCAATTGTGAAACTTTGTTTCATAGGATACAAAATTCTAGGCTGCCAGTTGTTCTGTTTAAGAAGATTAAAGATGGGGCCCCACTCCCTTCTGGCTTGTAAGATTTCCACTGAGAAATCTGCTGTTAGTCTGATGGGTTTTCCTTTGTAGGTCAGTTGTTTCTTTTGTTGGTCAGTAACTTATGTTTAGCTACTTATAGAATTTTCTCCTTCATTATGACTCTAGCCGGGTTGACTACTATATGTCTTGGTAATGTCTTATTTGCTATGCATCCTCCCAGGGTTTGATGACCATCTTGTATCTGGATGTCTGGATCTCTGGCAATACCAGGGAAGTTTTCCTCAATAATTCTCTCAAATAGATTTCTGTGCTTTTAGCTCTTTCTTCCCCTTCATGGATACCTATAATTTGCATGTTAGTTCACTTCACATAGTCCCATAATTCTCTAAGTGATTGCTCTGTCTTTTTCTTTCTCTTCTCTGCCTCTTTAAATGACTGGGTTACCTTGAGAGCTTTGTCTTCAAGCTCTGAGATTCTTTCTCTCCTTGGTTTAGTCTGTTGCTGAAGCTTTCTGCTGTGTTTTAAAATTCCTTAAATGACTCTTTCATTTCTTTAAGTTCTATTATATCCTTTCCTATGTTGTTTTCATCAAATTTCTGAAATTTTTTTGGCTTCATTTTGTTGGTTTTCAACTTTAATTCCTTTCATCTTATTTGCCACCCATATTCTGAATTCTTTTTCTGTCATTTTGGCAATTTTCTTGTATTTGCAGTTCACTACTGTAGCTCCATTGTGATCCCTTGGGCCTGTCAAACTGTTTTGCTTTTTTCATGTTGCCAGGGTTCTTTTCCTAGTCTCTTCTCATCTGAAACCTCTTTTCTTGACTCAGAGATAATAGATTTGCAGGGCACCTGTTCTCGGCTAGGGACTCACCTGCTTAATTAGAAGAAGGGGAGGTCCCTTGATGGCCTTTTTCCCCCCACTCTGGAATGTTGACATGGCAGGGGAGGGGTGTGTGCACCGGAAGGCTGTAATGCAGCTGTTCTGCTTTGTCCTATTCACCTGTGGTTGCCAGGTTCAAGCCTGTGTGGGATGATCTTTCTGCTGGGTGTTGGTTGTTCACCAGATAGTTGTAGGAAATTTGAGTTGGGAGCTGGGCAAGACCCTCTCCACAGAGGCTGTGAGTATTGCTCTACCTGTGGTCTGTCCACAGAAGTGACGGAGGCAGCTGGGTGAGGCTGTCTAGGTAGTAGCTGTGATTTCCCAGGCCATGGGTGTTTGCTTGAACCAAGTCCTCATGTACTGGCAGCTTGAGGCTGGTGGGGGGGGGGGGTTCCCTGGTGGGGTGTTGGACCTTGAAGCAGTGGTGGAGGCTCCGGTGTGGGGTCTTGTGGTCCAGGTGCAATGCTGGAATCTCAGGGGTTGGTGCCCCAGGCCTGGCAGGAGCTCTGGAGCCACAGGGGCAGAGCCTTGGCCTCTGGCATGAGAGCCTCAGAGCTGGGACTGAGGAGGAGCCAGAAGCAGGGCTTCTGAGCAGGGTCTTAGAGCTGGAAGTGAGGCCCTATAGACAGTGGACTGCTCCAACCTGGAGGGCAGAGTCAGGGCCAAGCAGGTGGCAGGTTTTTCCACAGGCTCAGGGACTGTGCAGATGCCAAGTCATGTGGGCAGAGGTTGGTTCCAGTGGCCCAGGGACGGCAGAGTTCTCCCTGCACCACCACCCCCAGGACCCACTGAAGTAGTCACCCAAGGCCTATCAGGCCAGCGCCTTCAGTGCCCCAGTGAACCACAACGCTCAGATCCTGTTGTGCTGTAGGGGAGGGGAACGTGGCTTCCAGTCACAGGGTTTGGCTCAGAGGAGCCCCGCTTAGTCCACTCTCCCCCCAGCCCAGTGGGGCGAGGCGGAGCCACCACTGCAAGGCTGAGTCCCGTGCAGACCCGGTGCTGCACACCTCAGATCACAGGATGGCGTCAGCTGCAGAAACCTGGGATGGGCTGCCCCATGATCCGCCCGCACCTGTTATCTGGTGAGGCGACTCTCACAGACTCCAGGCAGGTCCCCAGTCTGTCCAGGCAGAGGCCTGAGGCAGTGGAGGGAGCCCTTTCACCACTTGGCCACAGTGTCTGTAGGGAGAGCATGGCACCCTGGCCCTCTGAGGCTTATTCTTCTCCGCGTGTAGAAGCCTCCCCAGTGTGTCGCCTGTCACCTTCTTCTTCACAGTAAATGTCCTGCTTTGCTTCTCTGTGCTTTCACAATGTTTCTTCCAAGAAGAGCTATCCATAGGTAGCCATCTGCCTGGAAGTTACCCTTCTTTTCTTGAGAGCAGTGGGCTCTTGTAGTCCACCCTCCTTTTCAAACTCCGAATCTTCACAGGAGTTCCCAAGGCATTAGTGCCCTCGTGTCAGGGGCGAGGAAACAGATTCTGAAAGCTAAAAGTACCTCACCTAAGTAATTTTGAGACCTGGGATTCAAACTCTGGATTACCTGAACTTGGAATTTATCAACAGTGTCTCAGTGACTCCTGGAATTTAGAACTGAAGAGAATCTTAAAGAGCTCAGCTTCCTGGGTTCGCCTATGAGAAAAATATGGGCCCAGGGGGCCAGGCATCCTGTACAGGATTCCTGCGTAAAAGCAGAGGACGCCATTGGATTATTGCCGCCCATGGGCAATAATGCCAAGTGCAGCAGCAGTGCTTTCTGTGTGTCCTGTGTTTACAGCCGTAAGGATAAACCATGCAACAGGCAGGTTCGGGGAAAAAGGGAGGAGGCAAGAGGCCGTGCATGCCCACCACCCTCTCAGCCACCCTTGTCTCCCTAGTGGCCGCTTGGAATTTAAGTGCACGTACTGAACCAGTCCCTAGACTAGATCTTCTAAACTGCAGTGTAGATAGGCAGTTGGGGTTACCTGCCCATTCCATGATTATTTGCAGAAGGGAAAGTAAAAGGGCAGGAGGAGAACAACACTTCAACTAAGGCTATCATATGCTAGACCTTTGCTAGATGCCTTCATACATGTCATCTCATGTGGTCTCATGTCACATTTATCCTTGTTGCCCATAAAATGCTGTAACATAACATGTTAGTCTATCAAATAAATGTTAGTGCTCTCATCTCATGATGAGACCGTATGCAAAGTTAGACAACTAGTAAACATATAACTGACATGTACACTCTTGACTCCAAAAGTCAAAGGAAACGCTTGTAAATGTTGGCTCAAACAATCTAGGTTTTGCTTCCAGATTGCTTGTTTAGTAGCTAAGGAACCCCAGGCTAGTTTCTGCCTGTGTAAGTGGAAACACTTGTACTTATATCATAGAAATGTTGGTTTCCTTCCTCCCCACCTGTTCCTTCTCTTTTCTGCCTTTGAGGGGCGAGATCTACTTTTAGAATTGGAGTAAGAAGAGGCAATTGACCCTTCCTGAGGTACGAGGAGACTTTTGGATTAATGGCCAACTTTGTCCTTAGAACATCCCTTTGTGACTTTGTTGGAAGTGATTCCTTCCTTCTGAAGGGTAAGAAAATGGAGGTGATGGCTCCCCACTTACCCCAAGTTAGTCACAGAGTGAGGCCATTGTCATGATGGGATGCACCTGACACTGAGAACCCAAAGACTTCGACTCTGGTCTAGCTTCTCTGTATCTAGATCTCTAAGACAGACGTCCTTCCATCCCAGACTGAGTGCCCTGTGGTTTGAAATGATATTATAGGTTAAAAAAAAGCTTTTGAAAACTCTCTTCAAAAACAAGAATGTCACAAGAGGCTGACTCTAGAGTCTGTGCCCCCTCATATAGAATTTCCTTTAGCAGAACTGGCTACCTGCCTTCTTTGGGAAAAATAATTTTTTGAGTTTGTGTTTAAACAAATGTTAATTAATGCTTTTCTTCTATTGTTTCCTTTTTGTTTAGACTACCTTAATGTCACCAGTGTTCACCTGTTCAAGGAGAGATGGGACACTAACAAGATAGATCACCACACTGACAAGTATGACAATGACAAGCTCATCGTACGTAGAGGGCAGTCTTTCTACATCCAGATAGACTTCAATCGTCCATATGACCCCAGGAAGGATCTCTTCAGGGTGGAATACGTCATTGGTGAGTGCCATGTGCAAGCCCTAGTCATGACACCATGGGTAACATTGTAGAGAGGGGCAGGTACAGGTGCAATTGTATTATTTTCTAGCATCTTAGCTCAACAATGGCTGTAGCTAGAATTACTTCCAGCCTCTGGATCACTCTGTGCTCCAAGATGGTTCTGTATAATGCCAAACATCAATAATTTGGGCCTACTCGGCAAAAAAAAAAAAAAAAATAGTAACTACAATGGAGACAAAATGTTGGTTAACTGAATTATTTTTTCCCAAACAAATGATTTTGGCATGTGACTTTTCATTTATCTCCGTGGTTTAATTAGTCTCTTGTGTGCTGAAAATATTTTCAAATCTTAGCATACAATCTCCAAATATGCATTTCCCAAAGTTCATTCTGCTCTAATCTAGTCCCATGGGATGGTCCATGAAAAATGAATGGTCCAAGAAAGTCTGGTAAACACCTTGTACTCTAATCTCTTGAAGATTGACAATGACCATTGGGGTCAAAGGTTCTGTCTGGGAAGTATCAATACCATTTAGCTTTGTTCGATCTGGTGCATCTCAAATTATTTTGGTCATGGGGCCCTTTTTTTAAATTATGGCTATTAATGTTTGACACATTTTGGTAAACATTTCCCTAGGAATTTACAAGACTATCAAGGAAACACATGCACGGAGAAGCACGCAAAGGTGGCTCATGTAAGGAAATCTGCCCATAAAATCCTGCACACAGATTAAAGGAAAAAACTAAGCAATCAAATCAATAGCCACTAAAGAGTACATAACAAAATTTTGCAGTCATTTTTGGAAAAAGAGTTTAAGTAAGATAAAAGTAGAAGAAAACTTTTTAATTATAATAAAGATTTTTATTACCTCAAAACAACTTTTGATGTCTTAAGTGGAAAAAAATTAACAAATTTAATTATCATCAGACATTAGACAAAAATGCCTGCTCTCCCCATACCCTTTGTGAAGCATTGCTTTAAAGATTTTAGCAGATGAACAACATAAGAGAAATATCTGCTATACACATTGGAAAATAAGAGATTAAACTATTTATTTTGCTAATACTATGATTGTGTATATAGAAAACCCAACAGATTCAAAAGAAAAAGCATAGTATTAATAAAGCTTTGTAAAATGGCTAAATGGGAGATAATTACATAAAAATCAATGGCTTTTTATTTTCTCTAGCACTAAGCACCTAGAAATAGAAATAAGAAACAAACATAATAGTGACTAACATTATGAAATATTGCACTAAACTTTAAAAACGGGACACATGACCTATATAAAGAAGTTACTAAATCTTAATAAAAGACAGGAGAAATCAATGAAAAGTTAAACATGTTCTTGGACAAGAAATCTCAATATATATATTTTTAAAAGTCTCCCAAGATGTTGGTCAAAGGATATAAAATTTCGTTTAGACAGGAGGAGTAAGTTTTAGTGATCTATTGCACAAGATGGTGACTATAATTAATAATAATGTATTATATCCTTCAAAATTGCTAAAAGAAATAGATTTGAAATGTTCTCACCAAAAAGAAATAAGTATGTTAGGTGATGGATATGTTAATTAGCTTGATATAATCATCCCACAATGTATAAATTAAAATATAACATTGTAGCTCATAAATATATATAATTATTATTTTAAATAATTTTAAAGTCTCCAAAGTTAACATGTGAATTTAGTGCATTTCCAATTATAATCCCAATGGAGTTTTAAGTTGCTTTTTGGGTTTTGGTTATATTTGGTTATATTTTGGAGGACTTGGATAAATAACCTTAAAGTTTATTTGAAAGAATAATTACCTGGCAATAACCAAGAAAACTATACAAAGAAATAAGTAATAGAATATTTCATATCAGAAGCAGCTATCAGAACATACTATATAAAATATTTAGTAGAACACAACAGAGAATCCAGAAATAGATTTCAGTATATGAGTAATATAGTTGTCAGTTTCACGGACTAAGAAAAGTACATGGGTTTTTGTGTTTGTTTGTTGCTGTTGTTTTAGTAAATAATGCTGGAACGACTGGCTCTTCAAGGAAGAAAATAAAAAATTGACTCTCATCTCATACCATATGCAGTAATAAACTTCAGATAGAATAGATATTAATGTAAAAAATAAAGCTCTCATAAGACAATTTTATGAGAAAATGGAAGAGATTTAACTAAGCCAGAAAACTCTGACACTGTAAAAGAAAATGAAAACTGTATACAGTTGTGTGCCACATAATGACATTTTGGTGAGTCACAGATCACATATAAAATGGTTATCCTATAAGATTATAATAGAGCTGGAAATTTTCTATCATCTAGAGACGTCATAGCTGTCATAATGCCATAGTACAATTACTTGATTTTTTAATCAATTTATTGTAAATAAGGGTACAGTGTTTAAAAAGTCTACAGTAGTGTACAGTAACGTCCTAGACTTTCGCATTCACTCGCCACTCACTGACTCACACAGAGCAACTTCCAGTCCTGCAAGTTCCATTCATGGTAAGTGCCCTGTACAGCTGTACCATGTTTTATCTTTTATACCATGTCTTTACTGGAACTTTCCTATGTTTAGATGCACAAATACTTACCATTGTGTTGCAGTTGCCTACAGTATCAGGGCAGTAAGACGTGCACAGGTTTGTAGCCTAGGACCAATAGGCTGTACCAGATAGCCTAGGTATGCAATACACTGTACCATCTAGGTTTGTGTCAGGACACTGTGAGGTCGACAGTGACGAAATTGCCTGAGACAAGTGGTACTCCATGCATGAAAACAAACACCCATTTGAAACTCTGTCCACAGTTCTGTTGCATTATGAGGGCATTTTTATTTCCACCTTTATCACCAAATATTTAGGACAGGGAGAAGAGGATAGGGATGCTTCAGCCCCGAACTGGACTCGTTTCAGGTCTGAAACACTCTCCCACAGGCCATTCAGAAAATAATTATGAAAATGAAAGTTTTAGCAAGAATGATGAGTGTCTTAGATTGAGTTCCCAGGAGACAAACTCTGAGAAGGAGACGTGTGTGCAGGGAGGTGAATGGGGAGCACTCTCAGGGTACACATCTGGGAGGGAGGGAGGGAGTCCAGCAGAGGAAGGAGTTGGACCTTCATGCGACAAAGGCCTCCATGGGTCCCAAGGTGAGCTCTGGAGAGGGGCTGGATCTTCAGAGCCAGGGCATGGGCCCTTCGCACTCTCCCACCGACTGGGGCTGTCAGCCAGTGTCGCTGGTTCTCTGTGCTCGGGGCAAAGCGCTGAAAGCAGCGAGATGAACACGGGCTGTCGGCCCTGGCACTCAGCACCGGGGAAGGTCTGGGCAGCAGACACAGTGTCCATACAGTGGCACCTGGAGTCCTCTTCTCTCTTTCACATGAGAAATATTATTACTCTTTGTTCCTTCAGTAAAAAAAAAGAGGGAAAGCATAGCTAAATTGACTTTCAGATAAAATCTGTCCATATTTTTTAAGCTAACATGTATTCTGAACCTTTCACAGAGCCCATGCTGTGTTCTTTCAGAGTTAATCTACATTCCAATGTGTATAGCCCATAGGCATTATTAAAAGTGAAGATTTTCTGTTTTGCCAATTTATTGTAGACACAAGAAAGGAAAATGACAAAATTCCACACTCCGCTATTCAGTGTATGGGAAATCAAGCATACTTCTAAGGGTCCTTAAAAGACCAATGACAGACAAGTTATCTCGACCAGTGTCCTTTCTGCAGCTCATGTCATTCAGAACCTTATAGGATAGCCTCAGCTTCCCTCCTGTGGTAGTGCTAAGTCTGAAAAAAAAGAACATTTGGGGGCACTCACTGGGGAAATAATTCTCTTAGAATGCAGTATTTGTTTCAGTTGGACTGAATAAAGCCACAGAAATTAGATTTTAAAGGTAATTGCTGTAATAAGAAGAGACAAGTATCCAATGTGAACTAGAAATGAAATTAAGTGCAAAGGCTCATATAAGCAGGTGCACCTCAATTTCCAGAAACTCAGAAAGTAAAACTAATGATTTAAAAAACAGAAAAGAGAATACTTTGTTGAAAATAAAGGGCACATACAAGAACGTCTACCAATTCTTCTATAAGAATGTTTATAACATGAGACTTACCAACAAAGATTGATTTACTCACTACGTATTAATACTTTTAAAGAACAGAGCTGTTGCATCAAGCAAGCTAATATTATATTACAAATACAAAAAAATTACCTTACATTTAAATTGCTTCCAATTTGCATTCAGTTCTTCATTATTCCTTTCTCTTTCCTTGTGACTGTATATAAGGTGAGCTGGGATGCACCAATACACTGGAGTGTCCCTTTGTTGTCCACAGAACCTAGGTTATGGGATTTATTTACAAGTGATCCTGCCTCTAAACAACTAAGTTCCTCCCTCCCTCCCTCCCATCTTCCTTCCCTCCCTCCCTCCCTCCCTCCTTCCTTCTCTTCTTTCATTCTCTTCTTAAATATTTAAGTAAACAGGCTCTCTTGGGTGAGCCCAGATTAACCACCCTGTGCCAGGTGCTCTGGTAGGGAAGGTGAACAGGAGAGCTAGTCCATTACCGGCTGGGTGTGATGAACTTGTGCCGCAGGGGCCTCTGTGCTTTGGTAACTGCCTTCATTAGTCGCTGGCAGAGCACAGTGATCTCTGCGAGTTAGGTGGGAGGTGTTAATGCATTTGAGGAGGTGCACATGGCTGAAAAACATACCTGGGCATCTGCAGGGCCTTTTCTCTCCTTCCACCTCTGAGTTTGCAGCCCTGACAGTCATGAAAGGCAGGGAGCGGAGGTTTTGCTAACCTGCGGCTGGAGCTGTGAAAACTTGGGAACAGCCTGAGGTGTTAATTTGCTGCTACTTCAACATGGGCCCCCTACTTCTTTGATACCCAGTGGAGGGAGAAACTCCCAGCTGTACTCCTTACCAGCCCTCCACACCCTGCCCGGGGGCCTCCCAAGTAAGGACAGGCTCGTGAGCAAGTCTCTGTCTCCCTGAAGTCCAATCACAGGAGCCCACGGGTGTCCAGGTTGGCTCCTGAGAGATTCTCCTGACCTTTTCCTCAATCCTACAATGGCCTCACAGCTGTGAGCTTCATATTTCTGGTTACAGCAGAAAGGGGGGAAGGATGGCTTTCACAAGACCTAGTCCTCTCATCAGGAAAACAACAGCTTTCCCAGGAGCTCCCAGCAAACCACTCGTGTCTCACTGGCTGCCTTTGTCTGTAAGGGACGCTGTGAAAGTATTTCCTTTTTCCAGTCTCTTCAGAGGAGAGAAACAGGGAGAGCTGAAGGTGGATGCCGGTAGCTCCCCAGTGATGTGTGCGCGGTGTCCCTTCCAGCTTGGCCATCCTCCGATGCCGGTCATTCATCCTGTGCCGGAGCATTTCCAGGGCTGGGGAAATTGCATCATTAACCTCATAAAACATCAAAACCTCATCATGAGCACTTCAGTATTTCTATTTTACTCATTTCTTAAGTCGCATTTATCAAAAGTCCATTGGGGCATCAGGCTCTGACATGTTTTCATGATGGGAGTGGCATGGATGATTCAAGACAGCTTGCTCTAACCCACTTTGTGGATTTGGGAGGATCCAAGACAAGAGGAGAGATGCTCAGAGGAGAGGGGGCGAGAGCCCAGGTTAGGGCAGTGGTTGTGGACAGGGAGAGGATTAAAATCGACATGACTCTTGATTGGCAGTTGGTGTGGGGCGAGGGGCAGAGAATCAAAGTCAACTTCCAGGTTGCTGGCTTGTGTGACTCTGATGATAGATGCTGGCACTTCCAGATGAGAAAAAGAATGTAGGGGATTCCAGAGGAAAAAAATAAAGCATAGGAAATGATAATGACAGTGGCAGTTGCCACTGGCACTGGTACTGTGAGAGGGGCTGTGTGCTCCCCATTTAATTCTTCATGTGTCCCTCTGGGCATCATAGTCATCTCTGTTTTTCAGACAAGGTAAGGGTTGGAGTGATAAAGTAACTCACCCCAGGCCACACCTGGAAAATTCTGGGACTGCAATTCAAAGCTAGGCAGCCTCTTCTAATCACAATGCACACTACCTCCACCAGGGAGACCTCCAGCAAGGAGACAGAGATGTGAACGTGATTCTACTTGAGCCTCATGAGTTTGAGGGGAGTGAGAGACATTCAGACATACACGTCCAATGGACAGAATGGGTCCAAAGCTTAGGGAGGGAATTTGGGTTGGACAAATAGAAATCTGGATATCATGCACACATGGATGGGCAAGCTCACGCAGAAAAAGCATCAAGTAAGCAGTGTACTGAGACTCAAATCCTGGGGAAAGACAACTTTTAGAGAGTAAGTCCAGGAACTAGAGCCCCTGGAAGAGACAAAGACCAAATGATCAGATAAGCAGAAGGAAGATCAAGGGACAGCGGTGCTGCTCAATCCAAGACAGCTGGATGTTTAAAAAGGAAAGAGTGACCAACTTTGTCAAATATAACTGGGAGATGCAGTGATGTGAGAACTTTCCATTGCACTCAGCAGTTAGGGGGGCGCTGGTTACTCGAGGAGAATCCAAATTTTAATAGTCTGAAAGTAAATGAGATGCAAGGGAGTGGGTGTAGCAAATTTGGATTAATCTTTAAAGAAATGTAAAGGAGAACAAAAGAAAATTTGGATGGTATCTAGAGAACAATGAGGGTTAGAAGAGCAGTGTTTTGGTTGAGGTATTTGTTTCAGGATTGGAAGGACTGGAATGTGTTTGTAGACAGAGGGGAAAGGACCAACTGAGGAAGAATCCTGAAGATCAGGAGAAACGTTGGGTGACTGGGGAGAATCCTAGACAAGGTAGAAGCTTGGAGTGCAGAGGCGTGGATGAGGATTGACTGGGAAAGAGAATGCCTTGTCTTCTCAGCGTGTCTGGGAAAGAGATGAGGGGGAGAACGGATGTCTCAGGCAGAGAGAGATGGACTGAGCACTGCACCTGTTGGCCTCAAGCTATTCCAGACATCAGAGGTGAGCAGGTGCTGCAGGACCTTAAGGGGCAAAGGAGTGTTCTTGCATCTGAGAGCGTCACCCACATCCTTTCAGATTATGTCTCCCCAAGGAGTTTTGTTTCAGAAAGTCCCGATAAATTCATCGTACTGATATATGATTTTCAAGTGCATGACATAGCGTCTCTGTTGAGAAATTTCTTGCTCCAAATCATGCAGCTGGTAAATTATAAAGAAATAGATCTTAGCCTGTACTCTTTCAATTATTTGAAATGTGTTTTGTGCTGCATTTTGGTAAAAATAGGCTACCCATTTCATAATTTTGAAGCAGCATTTATATAGGATGTCATTTCAGATTTTCACTCCTATGGGTTTCTGCATTGACGATCAACATGTTTATTTTTAAATGTCTCTGTGAAGTGACTAATAATGGCATCTAAGAAACTAGGACAGTGTTTCCCAGAGTGTGTTCTCTATGAACATCTGTCATGTGAGATGCTCCTTGGGGAAAAAAAAGTTCTGTGGTCAAACACATTTGGATCACGCTGTGTTTTTGTGTGTGCTCTCAGAGTCCCAGCGCACACGGGCCTATTAAAGGCTGTGTGTAGACACACGGTCAAAAAATGAATCTTGTTTAGTCTGTTTCCCAAAATTATTTCACTACAAACACTACCCTATCACATTTTTATTTTTATAATACTTTCTAATAAAAGGCAGAACTCACTCTAGGAATGCCAAACTACAGTTCCATATATTACCTTTATTCTGTGGAATACTGAGGAGGGGGGTGAGGGAGCCCGAGTAGATTTGTAGTCTATGTGTGATGGCAACTTAACATAATATCCATGTTTTCCTTTTTGACACTTAAGATTTTGTGCCAACATTAAAATAACTCTATCAATTTGGCATTCATATTCAGTAACTTTTCAAAAGTGATTTTTAAGAAATCCTTTTATATATTTATATAATTATTTTCTAGATTTTTATTTGGCTTCTTTTACCATAAAGCCCATTAACTTTCCTTTCGAATGCACTTACTGAACTCTTACTGAATACTTAGTGTGTGCACACAACCATAGTGGGATTAGAATAGTGAGATATGCTCCTCTCCTGCCTTCAGGGGGTTGACAGTCCAGAGGGGACAGTCTGAGCGGGAGAGGGTGAGTCCAGTGACAGCCTTTGGGCAAATGCCTGGGAAGTACCTTGGAGAGTGACTGACAGTGAGCACCTCTGGAGGAATCCCCCAGAAAGTGCTGTTTGAGCTGGGTTTCAAGGGATGAGTAGGAGTTGACTCAGTAGAATAGAAAAAATATATATTCTAGGGGGAAAAAAAAGGAGTTGAGTGCAGCATGAAAACTTGGAAACATATTTATCACTTTGTATGACTTGATAAGAAGTTTAGATGCTATTCTATAAAGAGCCAGAGTCCTCTATGGAAGAGTTTTATGTAGAATGTTAAGAAGATCTGATATACTTGTTTTTTTCTTACTTTTTAGATTACTGTTGCAGAAGTATGGAAGATAAATTGCAGGACTGAGATTGTTGTCAGGGACATTAGTAAGAGACTTGGAAAATAAATCTCACTTGGAAAATAAATCTCTAATAAATGGTAGGATAAATGCATGCTGCATGGTTCTATATTTTTTATATTTTTTCCCCTCTCTTTCTTTCCCCAGAAGAACCTATGTTTACTTCTATAACAAAAAGTAGTAAATGGGTATGGTTTTTATGGTTTGGGGGGCTTTTTGTTTGTTTATTTTTTGCATAGCAAAATAAGACTCAGCTGTAGTAGGGTAATGCACTGTGGCCTAAAGACTAGCAGTGTGACTGGCCCTCTGCCATTTGTGGGATCATTTCAGGGATGACAGCTCCTCTGATAAAAAGGCTGGAAGCAGCTGGTGGAGGAGGAGGGTGTGGACTCAGGCCAATCCCAGCTCCACCATGGGGAGCAGCGTAGAATCCCTTAAACCCCTAAATTACTGTTTCCTCACCTGAAAATATAAGGATTATAATATTTACTTTAAATGGCCATTCTCAGACTAAAGAGGACAATGTGTATGAAGCATGTTTTTATCATCACAACAAAACTGGAAAGCAAGCGATGGGGTGGGAATAAACCTTGTTAAAAATGTGAAAACCAGAGCTCATAGGAATTAAGTTACTTACTCAGGGCTGTGGGCAAAAGAGCTGAAACAACATTTCTCAAAAGGAGACATAGGAATGGCCAACAGGTATATGAAAAATTGCTCAACATCTCTAATTATCAGAGAAATGAAAATTTAAACAACAGGGAGACATTACCTGGCACCTGTTAGAACAGCTGTCATTGAAAAGACTAATGCCAACAAGTCCAGTGAGGATGTGGAAGAAAGGGAGCCCTGTACACGACTGGTGGGAACATAAATTAGTACCAGCACTTTGGAAAACAGTACAGAGGCTCCTCAAAAAACTAAAAATAGAACTATCACATGATCCACAGTTCCACTACTGGGTTCATAGCCAAAGAATTGAAATCAATATGTCAAAGAGATATATGTACTCCCAAGTCCATTTAATTACTACTCACATTAGCCAACATGTGGAAGCAACCTAAGTGGTGTCCATCAACAAATGAGTGGATAAATACAGTATGGTGTGTATATACACAAAGGAATACTAATCCAGCCTTAATAAAGAAGGAAATTCTGTCATTCGTGACAGCATGGTTGGAAATGGAGGACATTGTGCTAAGTGAAATAAGCCAGGCAGAGAAAGACAAATCCTATATGATCTCACTTATATGTGTAATGTAAAAAATCAAACTTGAAACAGAGACTAGAGAGGTGGTCAAAAGAGGCTGGGAGGGGAAGGACAGCGTGGGGAAAGGGAAGATGTTCATCAAAGCATACAAAGTCTCAGTTAGACTGGAGGAATAAACTGTAGTGATCTGTTACACTGTATGGTGACTACAGTTAATGTATCATATATTTCAAAATATAAGAATGGATTTTTAACATTGTCATCACAAAAAAATGGTAACTATATGAGGTGATGGATATGTTAATTAGCTTGATTGAATCTTTCTACAATGCATGCATAGATCAAAGCATCACATTGTAGCCCATAAATACACAAATTGTTATTTGTCAATTAAAAAAAAATCTACCAAAAAAGCTTTCAAAAGGCAAATAGGAGGCGACCACACTCATGTCTGTTGTCTCCTGGTGGCACAGACAATGATCACTGAACCTCCAAACAAAAATACCCATGTCCTTGCAACAGCCATTCTGACAGTTTCGTTAGTCAAATAGGAGCCCTGACAACCCAAGGCCAAGTTCTGCCTGGAATTATTTGCCCACAGTTCTAGCTTCAGGGACAGAGATGGTTTAATCTCAAAGCAGGAAAGATTGCCATCCTTATTCTAGTTCCAGAGACCATCCATGCCCCTCCCTGCCCTGCCTTTGACCCACAGCCCATCCTATGGAGCTTGTGTTTCTGAGTGAAGCTTGGGGTCCTCAGGGTGAAAGAGTCACCAGTGCGTTTCATCACAGCAAGTGTGCTGCTCACAGACTTGCCAAGGACCATGGGCATTGGAACGGGAACACACACAGTGCTGCCTCACTCCTGCCACTCTCTCCCCCTGTCTTCCAGTCCACTAATTTGCCTTCACCTTGCTCCTCTCTGTTCCTCTCTGACTTCACACTTGTGTCTTACAGTGACTCGGTCATTTATGAGAATTCATAAGCTTGGTTCATTAGCACCCACATAATTGAGCCTGTACTCTTCCCAAAAAGGCAGGGTCTGAACTCAGGGATGATGTAGTGTGGGCATCCTCTGGCATTTCCACATAAATTCTAAGACATTCTTGCAGTATGTGAAGCAAGGGGTAAAAAAAGGTGGGGAAAATATTTAATGAAAACAAATGTGCCCATTCCTATACCTTGCTCTTAAGCCACCAATCTAAAAAAAGAATCTGTGCAGGTGGAATTTAAAATCCACTGGGGAAAGGCTGCAAGTGGACTAAGTACCCATCATCTGTGCCCTCTAGTTACCTCACGAGCATGTTATAGGATTGACGAGGGGTATAACTGGAAGCTCCTTGAACTGCTTAGTGATCGTTGCTTGCTAATAAGATGACCCAATTACTAGCCTTATTTTGAATATTGCAACTATATAGGAAAGCTCGATCCTTATAGTATTCCTTCAGGAAGCATAACCTTCATAAAGTGCTACTATAACAGCAACCAAGGCCAGCAACCAGGTGTTAGCTGATTGTAATGTAACTATTTATAGTTTTATAAATAGCTTTTCTCCTATTTTGCTATTCTCTTCACCTTCTCTTTCTCTCCAATATCTCAGCCCTTTTTCTCCTATTTCTCGTAATTTCTATCACTCTCCACCTGTCTCTCCATTTCTCTCTTGGTCTCTCTTGTTCTCTCTCTTTCATGCACATGTACACACTGTCCTAGGGATTTGCCCATTAGTAAGGGGAATAATGGGAGTTACTCTCAGGAGGTAGGTATAACAATCTTTTGTGTCTGTTCACAAGTATATCTTTAGCCTCCAGGAAGCCAGCACTGGATGCAGTACATGCGCTGCACATCTCTGGCTAAAGCCCAGCTTAGAAATTTGGACGACTCTGCTGCACTGTTGGAAGTCGTGCTGCGGCTTCTTCAGTTTCCCTGTCTACTTCCTTTCCATTTCTGTTTATAAGCCTTTATAACATCTCATCTGGTTCAGTGAATTTCCAGTGCAGAAACCTCTGCTGTGTCCAGTACGTTGTGACAGCCCATGGGGGTTTAAGAGGAGTTTAAGATTCCATCTGTCTGGGAAGAGCTGACTGTAGTTGGGGTGAGAGAAATTCCATAGACGATGAACACAGCCATACAGTGTATCATCGAGTGCTATACGGGTACAATTCTCGGCCAGAAATATGTGACACAGGCCAGCAGAAATGACTCTGGGTGGCCAGGAGGGAGAAGATAGGCCAGAGTTGAAGGGTCAAGTCTTGGAATAAGGCAGACAGGTCTTTTGGTGGCTCCTGAGGAATTGCGAGTATTCCAAGAGGGACAGGAAATGCATAACCTCCTGCCTGAGAGGAGGGCATTCAGGGAAGCTTTTTGTTCCACTACTGTACACAGGCTTCCAAAGAAAAATAAATCCTTCACTGAATCAAGTTATTGATTTGGGGTTTGGGCCCACTCACTCCAGGCTCCTGGAGTAGTGAAGAGCTTACAGCCCAGGGGAGGCCGGTCCCGGCAGGCTCGGCAGGCATGGGCCCACAGGGGAGTCAGTCTGCAGTTACTGCCTGGTCAGGACCCCGGGAGGACAGGAGCCTGTAGTATTCTGAAGCAATTAATTTCACAAAAAGAGACAAAAACAATGTTGCTGTGACTGCAATGATGGAAATGAAGTAGTAGAGACAGCCTGAGTGGCATTTTCCATCAAACAACTTTTTTTTATTTATGCAACATGTTTCTAAGCGATAGAAAATGACACCATTTTCTGTCTCCATTGCTTCATTGCCGTCATTTCAATCTTTTCTAACTTGCATGTTTGTGAGACAAATTGCTTTAAACATGTCAAAGACACTCGAGTGGAGTGTTAGCCAAATTTTAAAAATAAAGATGATTCATAAAGACAGCACTTGTGTTTATAGCCGTCAAGATAGAATTTCAGGAAAAAAATCACAGACCTGATTATTTAAGGCCCAAGCATAAGATAATCATCTTTAGAAGTTAGGAACAAATCTCTTTTTGCTCTCTGCCTCATTGCTCATAGATTTATATGGCATGGTAAACCTGGCCTTGTGGCTACTCAATCATCCCGTTTCAGTGATTTACCAAGTAACCACTCACATGGTGATTTCTCCCACCCCTGGATTTGTTTGCCTTGGTAAACAACAGGATGAGCACCTCACTGAGTTCTGGTTCGCAGCAGCTAGTCCCGTATTCTCTTATGGCTAATGCTACTTGAGGGGAAAGGCCACCTCGTGCCCCTCGTTAGAGAGAGGGTGTTGCCTAGTATTCCGCAACCAGGAGGGTATTTCTTCAACACGTACTTTTGGAGAAGAGATATTGATGCGCCAAACAAACTTCAAAAATGTTGCCCTTATGAAACTTAAAGGCCTACCTTTATATAGGTTATTACCTTTATATGGGTTACTTAAATCTGCTATCAATACTTAATTTGATGTTCAAACAGTCCTGGATTTTGCCAGTTGGAAACTGTTCCAATTGGCTTCAGTATCGTTACTTCCTTTTTCTCTGACATGATAAGATGTTTCAGGCTTATTTTATATTTTTTCTGCCCCAGCCCTGGAAACTAAAGGTAGGCCTTTAAGTTTCTTAAGAGCAACATTTTGAACTAATGGTAAAAAAAACAAAGGACATGAATATACAAGATAATTGTACAAACTGTGGGTACATGTATTGTTTTGTTGTTATTTAAAAAAATTTTGAAACAAACTCCACTTTACAGAAAACTTACAACAATGCAAACAACAATATAAGAATTTCTGTTTTTCTCCAGAACCATTACAGTTGTCAGTGGGATGTCCTATCATTCCTGAATACTTTAGTGCGTATTTCCCATGAGCAAAGATATTCTCCTATATAAGCATCAAACTAAGTAAATTAACATTGATACTTTATGGCCATACAATCTGTAGAACCCACTCATGTTTTCCCAACTGTTTCAATAATGTCCCTTATAGCAAGACTATCTAGTTCAGGACCACATGTTGCATTTACTTGTTGTGCCTCATCTCTCTAGTTTTCTTCAATTTGGAACAGTTTTATAATCTTGCTTTGACTTTCATAATTAGGCACCTTTGCAAATGACAAAGCAATAATTTGTAGAATGCCCCTCAATTTGGGCTTGTTCATTTTTTCCTCCATGATTAAAATTAGGTCGCTTATCTTTTAGAGGAGTATCACAGAAGCAATGCTATGTTCTTCTCAGTGCGTCCTACCTGGATGCACAAAACGTTTTAGATATTGTTACTGATCATGTTAACTTTGGCCATTGGATTAAGGTGGTGCCAAAGGTTGATACCTCAGGAAGTAGACTTTGAAATTAGCATGCAAGCAGTTGATTAGGGAGTGCTCTTGGTATCAGCCCTTATGGAAGGAAGCAGTATTAGTGAATAGAGAAGTCCAGCAGTGATGCAGTCACACTAAAGGCCTCAGCTGGTCCCATGCGGAGCAACAGCACTGGGAGGCTCTTCAGAGTTCTGCTGAGCTGGGGACAAAAGGACTGGACTTTATACCCCCATGTTGATCATCCACTGGATGTGAGCTGCCCTTGGAATGAGGTGCGACCCTGGATGAGGCAATTTTCTTGAGCTAAATCAATTCCCAAGGAAGCCTTTCCCACCAGGGACTATTTTCTGTCATCACTTGCAGTGGCTGAGGACAAATCTGCTTGTCATTCCTAAAGGGGGCCCTGGGGAGCATACCTCAGAGCCCCCCAGAAAGGTGTCTACTGAGATTATCCCCTGGAAAGTTCCCTTTGTTGTTAATAAGTAGTTTATAGGAAAATACCTTGAGACTGTGAAATTATCCCACTTATCATCAAAACTTTTATTGATAGAATAAATGATTGATAACAGTATGAATTTCTGATTTTCTCTTTTAATTATATGAGTTACTTAAATTTGTTATTATCATTACTTAATTTGATGTTCAAACAGTTCTGGGGAGAGAGGCATAATGGCAGATGAGAAACACCTCCAACCAGAGTGTCTCTGAAAGAAGGAAAGATTTTAGATGAAAGAATAAAAAACAAACAGGCAGACAAACATGGATTGGATGAGGTCTGAAGGACGGGTACCTGAGTGTACAGGAGACTCCATGGGAAGAGGTTGCAGAGCAGAACTGGAAGGAGAAAGGCATGGGCAGGGTCTAAGCCCCGAGAGTCTTCAAGACCAGTGGCAAGGCGTAGGTAGAGCAGTAAAATTTGCCTTCCCTTGCATTTTGGACTGCAGGTGGGGTCCCAAGCTGGTAGAGAGGCCTGCTGCCACCAGCCCAGAGATGGTTGCCACCAGTGAGCAGTGAGCCTCTTGAGAACAGAGCACCAGGCTCCCAGCTCCTTCAGGATAACTCCTGCCCCACAGACCCAGCCAGAAATATGAAGAATCTGGAAATACCGTTTTCCCTGAAAACAAGACCTACCCATAAAATAAGCCCTAGCAGGATTTCTAAGCATGTCCGAAATAGAAGCCCTACCCTGAAAATAAGACCTAATAATGGGTATGGCTATGCAGCGTATCTGCACAACCCATCCATTTCGTCATAGAGCAGTAAAGAAGACGAGCAGCACTTCTCATCTGCCCCATGAGAGCTCTACTGCTCAACATGAAAGATTGGGACCAATGGTTCTAAAAGAAATAGAGTCACAAGAAATTCAGGATGGAATTCAGGGTTTGGAGAGTTACGATGATGTTCCAGAAAAAGATGACTTAACTATATTTGAATAAATGTAGATTGTTGTATCGTACTTAAAAAAAAACAACACATCTACTGAAAATAAGCCCTAGGGTGACTTCTTAAGGGAAAATAAATATAATACCCTGTCTTATTTTGGGGGAAACACACTGTGAAGAATCAAACTGAAAAGACAGTCCCAAAGGGGAACGCCAGCTCTCTAGCAATGGATATCAATGAAATTCAGAACCAAAATGACATAAGAATTTTGAACTTGGATTACAACAAAACTCAATAATATGCAAGAAAAAATGGATACCAAACACAAACCACACACACACACACAAAATCTAGGACATGGCAGAAAAATTCACTAAAGAAATTGAAATACTAAAGAACAATCAACCAGAACTTCTGGAAATGAAGAATTTATTCAAGGAATTACAAAACAGAAGAAAGAATCTGAGGGATTGAAGATAATACCTTTCAATTAAATTAGACAGTTGCAGGGCCGGGCGCGGTGGCTCACGCCTGTAATCCTAGCACTCTGGGAGGCCGAGGCGGGCGGATTGCTCAAGGTCAGGAGTTCAAAACCAGCCTGAGCGAGACCCCATCTCTACTATAAAAATAGAAAGAAATTAATTGGCCAACTAATATATATAAAAAAAAAATTAGCCGGGCATGGTGGCGCATGCCTGTAGTCTCAGCTACTCGGGAGGCTGAGGCAGCAGGATTGCTCGAGCTCAGGAGTTTGAGGTTGCTGTGAGCTAGGCTGATGCCACGGCACTCACTCTAGCCTGGGCAACAAAGCGAGACTCTGTCTCAAAAAAAAAAAAAATAAAATAAAATAAAATAAATTAGACAGTTGCAGAGATAGAGCAGAGAAATGAAAGAAAAGAGCAAAGCCTACAGGAAATCTGAGATTACGTGAAGAGGCCTAATATGAGAATTATAGGCATCCCTGAGGGTGAAGAAGAAAATACACAAGGGTTAGATAAATTATTTGAGAATATAATGGAGGAAAAATTTCCCAGCCCTCCTAGATATCTAGGTACAAGAGACTCAAAGAACTCCCAGGAGATTCATTACAAACAGGAAGACACCACGGCACATAGTCATCAGACTGGCCAAAATAAACATGAAAGACGTCTTCCTATGAGCTATAAGGTGAAATAAGCAGGTAACCTACAAAGGAAAACTCATCAGACTAACTGAAGACTTCTCAACTGAGACCTTACAAGCCAGAAGAGACTGGGAATGCATTCTCACTCTTCTTACAGAATAGTGCCCAGCCTAGAATCTGGTAGCCTGAAAAACTAAATTTTTTATATTAAGGAGAAATAAAAACCTTCTTAGACAAGAAAAGACTAACTAAATTCATCAAGACAAGACCTGTCCTCCAGGAAGTACTCAGAATAGTGTTACATATAGATCAGCATAATAAACATTCACCAGTGTAAAACCATCCAAAAGCTAAAGGTCAAAGGCCAGATACCACAATGGCTCAAGAGAGAAAAAAAGCAACAAGTTAAACTCAACAGGATGAACAGAAATCTGCTGCACTTATCAATTCTTTCAGTAAATGTGAATGGGTTGAACTGCTTACTAAAGAGACATAGGCCAGCCTAATGGATAAATATATGTAAGCCAAGTATCTGCTGTCTTCAGGAAACACATCTAACCCACAAGGATGCATTCATACTCAAGGTGAAGGTATGGAAAATAATATTCCATGCAAACAGAAGCTAAAAGAAAGCTGGTGTAGCAGTTCTGATTTCAATAACTTAGTCTTCAAAAGTAATGAAAGACAATGATGGTCACTATATAATGGTGAAAGGTACAAATCAACAAGAAGACATAACAATTCTAAATATTTATGCACCTAACTCAGTTGTACCCACATTCATAAAACCAATTCTACTTGGTCTAAAAAAAATAAACAGCAGAATCATAATAGCTGGGGACTTCAACACCACTCTGACACAACAGTATATATCCACCAAACAGAAAATAAACAAAGAAACAAATTAATTAAATAGAACTCTAGAACAAATGGGCCTGACTGACATTTAGAGAACATTCTAGCTCAGAACCACTGAATATATGTTTTTCTTATCAGCTCATGGGACATCCTCTAAGATTGACCATATCCTAGGCCACAAAAGCATGTCTCAACAAATTTAAAAAACAATGGGAATTATACCATGGATCTTCTCAGACTACAGTGGAATAAAATTACAAATCAACTCCAACAGAAACTCTCATCTCTACACAAAGTCATGGAAATTATACAACCTTCTGTTGAATGATTATTGCATTAAGGAGGAAATTAAGGTGAAAATCAAAAGATTCTTTGAACTAAATGATAAAGGAGACACAAGTTATCAAAATCTGTGAGACACAGGTAAAGCAGTTCTGAGAGGAAAATTTTTATCCATAAATGCCTTCATCCAAAAGACAGAAAGATCACAAATCATCAATGTAATGAATTGTCTCAAAGACCTAGAAACGGATGAGCAAACCAACCCCAAAGCCAGTGGAAGAAAAGAAATAACAAAGATCAGAGCAGAACGCAAGGAAATCAATAACAAACTATACAGAAGATTAATAAAACAAAAAGTTGGTTCTTTAAAAATATAAACAAAATTGAGAAGCCTCTTGCTAGATTAATCAGAAGCAGAAAAGAAAGTACTCTAATAAGCTCAATAAGGAAGGAAAAAGGAGAAGTTAGAACTGGTACCATGGAAATACAAAATATCATGTATGAATACTGTAAAAACCCCTAGGCACATAAACTTGAAAATGTGGAGGAAATGGACAAATTCTTAGAAACACACAGCCTGCCTAGCCTCAATCAGGAAGAAACAGAATTCCTGAACAGACCAATATCAAGTACCAAAATTGAAGCAGCAAAGAAAACCTTCCTAATAGGAAAAGTCCTGGACCAGAAAGTTTCACACCCATATTTGACCAGACCTACAAAGAAAAACTGATGCCTATCCTGCAGACATTATTCCACAACATCAAGAAAGAAGGAATCCTCCCCAACATATTTTATGAAGCCAACATCACCCTGATACCAGAACCAGGAAAGGATGCAACAAAAAAAGAAAACTACAGACCAATATCCCTTATGAATACAGATGCAAAAATTCTCAACAAAATCCTAGCAAACCAAATTCAGGTGCTTATCAAAAAAATAATTGATCACAACCAAATGAGCTTCATCCCAGAGATGCAGGGATTGTTCAATGTACACAAATCTGTAAATGTAATTCAACATATAAATAGAAGTAAAAACAAAGATCACATGATGCTTTCAATAGATGCAGAAAAAGCATTTGACAAAATTCAGCAGCCTTTTATGATAAGAACACTTAACAAAATAGTATAGACAGGACTTACTCAAAAACAATGAAAGCCATATATGACAAAACACATTGTACTGAACAGGGAAAAATTGAAAGCATTATTGCTTAGAATTGGAACCCAGAGGATTGCCCTGTGTCACCAGTTCTATTCAACATAGTGCTGGAAGTCCTAGCCAGAGAAATCAGATAAGAGAAGGAAATCAAGGGCATCCAAATAGGGGCAGAAGAGGCCAAACTATTGCTTTTTGCTGACAATATGATCTTATATCTAGAAAACCCCAAAGATTCTGCCATGAGACTACTGGAATTGATAAATTCAGAAAAGTCTCAGGTTACAAAATCAATGTACACAAATCAGTAGCATTCCTTTATGCCAGCAACAGTCAAACTGAGAACCAAATCAAAGACTCAATATCCTTCACAATAGCAACAAAGAAAATAAAACACCCAGGAATGTTTTTAACTAAGAAGGTGAAAGACCTCTACAGGGAGAACTATAAAATACTGAGAAAAGAAACAGAGAATGTAAACAGGTGGAAAACAATACTATGTTCATGGGTCAGCAGAATCAACATTGTTAAAATGTCTCTTCTACCAAAGTGATCTAGAGATTCAACACAGTCCCTATTAAAATACCATCCTCATTTTTTGCAGATCAAGAAAAAATAATTCTATGCTTCATATGGAACAAGAGAAGACCCCATATAGCAAAAGCAATCTTAAGCAAACACAACAAATTGGTAGACATCGATTTACCAGACTTCAAGCTCTACTATAAGGCTATAGTAACTAAAATAGTACGATACTGGCACAAGAATAGAGATATAGATCAATGGAACAGAACTGAGAACCCAGATATAAAACCATCCTCATATAGCCATCTAAACTTTGACAGAGCAGACAAAAACATGCACTGGGGAAAAGAATCCTTATTCAATAAATGTTGGTGGAAAAATTGGATAACCACATGTATAAGACTGAAGCAGGATCTGCACCTGTCACCTCTCACAAAAATCAACACACAGTGGATAACAGACGTAAACCCAAGGCATGAAACTATAAGAATTCTAAAAGAAAGTGTTGGAAAAATTCTTATAGACATTGGCCTAGGGAAAGAATTTATGAAGAAGACCCCAAAGGCAATCACAGCAATAACAAAAATAAATAAATGAGACCTGATCAAATTAAAACACTCTTCACAGCCAAGGAAACTATCGTGAGGGCAAAAAGATAACCTATAAAATCTGAGAAAATATTCATATGCTACCCATCCAATAAAGGTCTGATAATTAGAATCTATGTAGAACTCAGGAAAATACCAAGAAAAAAATCAAGCAACCCCATTAAAAAGTGGGCAAAGGACATGAACAGAAACTTTTCAAAAGAAGACAAACTAATGACCAACAAACATATGAAAAAATGCTCAACATCTCTAATCATCAGGGAAATGCAAGTTAAAACCACAGTGAGATATCTCTTAACTCCAGTGAGAATGGCTTTTATCAAAAAGTCCCCAAATAATAAATGTTGGCAAGGATGTGGAGACATAGGAGCACTCATACACTGTTGGTGGAACTGCAAACTAGTACAGCCTCTGTGGAAAGTAATATGGAGAGACCTCAAAGAGCTAAAAGTAGAACTACAATTTGATCCAGCAATCCCATTACTGGTCATCTACCCAAAGGAAAAAGATATTCTGTAAAAAAGACATCTGCACTTGAATGTTTATAGCAGCACAATTCATAATCATAAAGATGTGGAAACAACCCAAGTGCATGAGTAGATTAATAAAACGTGTTATATGTATACCATGGAGTTCTACTCAGCCACAAAAAACAATGGTGATCTAGCATCTCTTGTATTATCCCAGATAGAGCTGGAACCCATTCTACTAAGTGAAGTATCCCAAGAATGGAAAAACAAGAACCACATGTACTCACCATCAAATTGGTATTAACTCATCAACACTTATGTGCACATATAGTAGTAACATTAATTGTGTTTGGGCAGGTGGGAGTGGGGAGAGGGATGGTATATTCACACCTAATGGGTGCGGTTTACATTGTCTGGTGGATGGACATGCTTGAAGCTCTGACTTGGCCGGGGCAAAGGCAATATGTGTAACCCAAACATTTGTACCCCTGTAATATGCTGAAGTGAATAAAATAAAATAAATAAATAAACAGAAAAAAAAAGCCCTGGGTTTTGCCAGTTGGAAATTGTTCCAATTGGCTTCAGTACCCATGCTTCCTTTTTCTCTGGCCCAATAAGATATTTCAGGCTTATTTTGTATTTTTCCTGCCCCCAGCCCTGGAAATAATCATTTATCCAAGAAGAGCTATTTCTCCAAGAGCTGTCCTTCCTTTTAATAGAAACTGCTATTTAGAAACCAAGATCTGGGTGCTAAGTGTGCTCATTGCTATCTTACCTCTCTGAGTATTTCCCAGTCTAACCTCGGTTCATCTCACTTACTGTTGTTTTTGCCTCCTTGTCATGTTAGGGTGATCCCAATTCATGACTCCTGTTCTCCAACTTTTTTATCCTTGAGGCTTCTCCTAATTCACACTTAGGAGACTTGAGTGAATATGGGCTAGAGTCAGAAATCATATCAGCTAGTGTTCACTGAGTCCTTGTGATGTGCTAACAGGGTGCTTTGTGTTGTGTTCATTTTCTGCTGCTGCTGTGACAAATTATCATACTCTTAGTGGCTTAAAACAACAGAACTGTATTATTTCGATATAAGCAATGAAGACATATAGAGGTGTAATTGATACTTTAACTGAGTCCTCACATCCAGTGTCTTCCCATAAGCAAGAACCAGTGGGATTCAGATCCTGGGTATTGGCTGGGTATTGGTCCCAGTGTGCCTGGCCTGGTGCTGGACCCATGATCTGGAGAGGTCTTAGAAGAAGGCAGGGTCCACAGAATATGAAGTAAAGAACAGGAACCATTCATTCTCTCCAAATTTTATCCAATTAATGGAACTCTACTATGGCAGTTCATTCATTTATGATGGTAAGGAATCATTTTGTACAAAATATAAATATGGAGGTAAGAGGAGGTACGCACGCACAGTCTTCTCACATATTAAAATTTTAGCAAGAATGGATTCATTAGCCTCTTGCCATTAGCCATTAGCTGTTAGCCGAGACTAGTTACCTTAGCATGTGTTGCCAAATGACTGATTTCATGGAGTGCAATGTGATGTTCGGTGATCGGATGCTGCCAGGAGGGCAGGCCCAGGGGAGGATTCTTCAGCCACTCAGCAGACAAAGTGAAACCCCAGGCTTTTTGTTCAAAGCACTTTGGAGCTTAAGAGCAATGGCAAATGTTGTGGACAAAATTTCCTCACTGTGCCATTTTCCAAAGGACTGGACTTGGGTGTCATTTATGGAAAGCCAGATTGTACCCTTCATCCCACAAATAAAGAGGTATTCAGCAATCACTGTCTTTGGAGAAGACTAGGCAATTCAGCAGGGAACAAGTGGCCAGAAGAGATGTCAAGAGCAACAGTGATGTCCCTCACAAGGTGTTCTCAGGCAAGTCTTCACTGGTCCACCCGGGATGCTATGTTTCAACTGTGTTCATTGCTTCTTGTGCAGTTTGTCTATTTGCTTGCAAAAACCAGGCTTGGATACCGTTCTTTTTATGATACTTTTAACCGTAAATAGTGATCACCTCATGAAGTAACAATGAACCTCTATAGCAAAAAAACATCCACATGTAAATATACATATGAATAGGTAAAATATCTTTCTTCCTGTCCATCCTTCAAGTGGTGTATTTGTTGTTAAGTTGTTAACAAAGTTGTTCTTGACTTCTCCAACAGCTACTGCTCTTGGTCTCTTATTCTCATGTGGCATTAGTATGCTGACTTAGATTACAGTCTAAACTTGGATATTTGATTATAAATCCATTGAGCACAAGAAATATATGTATCTCAGCACACTCACCACCCTGTCTCTTCCAGATTAAGTGGTATTGCTTTGCTCATAGTAAGAACAAGTAAATATCTGTTTAAATAAATGTTTACTGAGTATTTGTTCTCAATATCCACTTATAGATTAATATCAGATTGACTGCACTTTATTCCTTTGAATGTTTATGTTGATTTTTGTTTTTCCCAATAATTGGTTTCATCTCTGGAAATATAAACTCATTTAACACTTGCTGTTACATAGTACATTAATATATATTGCATTCCAAAGACAAATATTTTGTCAGATTTACCAGTGGTTTGTTCTTATTCTCATTACTGTTTTCATTAAATTATTAACAAGAATTGACTGTTTTAGTGAAAATGTCATGAGCTGATCTGTTTTGCTTGAGGACATTCAGCTAAAATTTTGGTTTTATCCTTATAGACTAATGGCATTTTATTTAAGTCAGTTGCTGTGACTTTAACCGAGTGAATCTTTCTCATAAAACCTAGAAGCCTCATTCTGCTCATATAATAGATGGAACGCAAAGAAAACAAGCTTTGGCTTCACAGACTTGCTATTTGCTAGGGAAATTCCATTTTTGAGAGAGAATTACTAATGGCATGCTTTCTGAGCTGATCGAGCATGTGAAAGAGGTGGTCCCAGAACTACCAGCTGCAATGCATCCGGCCGGCGTCCTTCATGTTCCGTCCACAGCTTGTCTCCCCAAGTTCCTCTCCACTCCTTGGGCTTCCAGGGCCCAGCCTGAGTGGGGCAGAGACCCAAGAAATATGGAGACATCTTTGTTCATGGGAAGAACTGCATAACTGCTGGGGTCAAATGGGGCAAAAAGCTGGGTATTCAGTTTACTGAAATCTAGCAATTTGTTGTGATTTACAACAAATTAGACATTGTGACACCAACATCCTATTGTTTTCTCCCATCTCATCGACTGAGAAACCAAAGCCTCCTTTAAAACGATGCCAGGGCACAGGCTGGAGATTGGACCCAAAACAGTGGTGATGTCGATGAACCTTCTACTTTCGATGGCCACAGTTTTATACCAACTTCCCTGGGCAAGTTTCCCTATTTCCAATGTCCAGTTCTCTCCCCACTGTGAAAACCAGCTTTTAGGAAAGATAGACTGATCAAGTTGTATATTATAGCGTAACAAGTATTAGCAAACACATTCCCTTTCCCAGAGATACAAACATTGTAGCATTATCTCTAATTTCTCTTCTATTGGCAGAATTTTCATCACCAGCAAGCAAAGTGGGAATATTATAAGAGGTCAAGAGATCTTCCTAGTAATCTTGATTGCTCTTCTGCAGTCTTCACACAGCAACCAAAGTGATTTTTTAAAATAACTTAAGGAAGACCATGCCTCTTCTCTAGGGACTTGTTTTCTCAATCAGAATAAAATGCAAAGTCCTGATGACGGCCTACAAGCCTCTGCTTGATCTCTTGGCTCTCTCCGCCCAGGCACCCCGTCTCCCACAGTTGCTTCTGCTCTGGGCACACCAGCCTTCGTGAGTGCTTGAGTGTGCCAAGCACTCGTTCCTCAGGCCCTTTGCACATACAACAACACTCTTCCCCTGCTTATTCCTTCACTTTTCCCAAGTCTGGGCTCAAATGTCCTACTCTGGCCACTCCCTGCAAATGAACACCCCAGTCCCACTCTCCTGTCTCCCCGGAAGCAGCTCTAATCCTTTTTTCATACCACTTATCTCCATTTGACACGGCATATATTTATTTATTGTCTGTCTACTCCCACTAGATCTCTACGTACCTTGTGTGTATTGACAACACTGTATAATCAGTACCTAGAACAGTGCCTGGGACTTAAATGATTCTGAATAAATAACCGGTTGTTTGACTAAATCCCTGAATCATGCCACATCTGCAGACATCTTCTTTACTATCTATGTGGTCGTGCTCAGAAATAAAGATAAAATAGATTCAGTGTTTGTTATTGTGGCCATTAGACACCACGTAATTAGAATAGTAATAATTAGTTCAGTTCATGAAACTCCCTTCACGTACATTATTGTTTAATCCTCACCTTCTATAATGGCCATTTTATGGATGTAAAATAGACTGAGAGAGTTCATTAGCCTCCCCAGTCACAGCTCTGGACCAAACAAACCTGGACTCAAATTATTGTTCTGCAAACTGATAGCTGTACAGCCTAGAGCTAGGTACTTAAGTTCTCTGAGCCTTAGTTTTCCCATATGTAAAATGGACTTGACTGGTAAAGCCTGTACAGAGTGTTGATGCAGGGTCCGGCACATTGCAGGGTCAGGAATTCTGTTCCAGTGTGGGGGACAGAAACTGCTGTAGGTTTGACGAGCAATGGGAGTTTGATGAAGGGAATCAGTTACACAGGTGAGGGAATGACTAAGAACTCAAGCAAGTGACATGGTGAGGCTGCCCAGGAATTACTAACAAGAGAAAACTGCCACCACCCTGGAGATGGCGACAGGCAGAGGAGCAGGTCCTACCAGAACCCAGAAGCCACAAGCAGGAGCTGGAGCCAGGGCAGGGGCCATCCAGTGGGAGCCAGGAGCCATGGAGGGGACTCAGACTCTCACCCCAAGACACACAGAGAGAAGGGGACACACGCTAGTGCCTCCCCTCCTTCTCCCCCTGCGTCCAGCCCTCTCATTGGCCAAACCTGCCTGGCAGCTGGAGGGCAAAGGAGCCTGGGAAGCAGCTTCCCGGAAGTGGGCAGGGGGTCTGGGGAGCACAGGCGGGAGTCGGAGAGCAGCCACAGTCAGCAGGCGCAGTGCTGAGCACAGCAGTCGTTGTTGTTCCCGAGTGGACAGTAGGAAACACAAATCCAAATCGCCTGATTCCTCTTCCTCTTGTTTCTTGGAAACTGAATCAACAATATGAACAAATCTACAGTGTAATGTTATGTTCTTTGACCAACTTCGTCTAAATCGTAGAACATTCTCCACTGGCTAAGTTTTCTTAAAGACTAAAAATATTCTGTTTTGTCTCAAGAGAGGCAGCACACAAGGGAATTTCCAGAAAACTAGCTTCATTGAGTAAACTTATATTGCAGTTAAAACCCTACCAGGTTCTCATTTCTGGAGCAGACACTTTACAAAATAGCACATTCGTCCATGTTTGCAGCTTCGTCACGAATCTTCGGGTTAGAGGTTCAGGGCTGTATGTCATTTAAAACAGTGCCTGGCAACTAATAGACACTGACACTCTCTGGTGAAGAATGAACACAACCTGGGGTCACCTTTGACTCTGCCCCTTCACTCAAGAGCAGAGCCTCACACCTACTGCCTCTACTTCCCGTTTCTGCCTGACCCTCTCCATTTCCTTCCCTACAGAGCCAGTGAAGGACACTGTCATCCTCTCGTGACCCTTCGGCAGCCCTCTGACTGGTTTCCCTGGCTCCCTTCTTGTCCCCTGCAAGCCGTTTTCCACCCTGCAGAGTGAACTTTCTGAAATGCAGTCTCTTCAGGCCACTCTATGGCTCCTGCCCACCCAAGGTCACACCCCAAACCCCTTTGCACGGCGGCACAGGTCCCCGTGCTTCTCAGCTTGCCTGGGTCAGCTGCCACAGGCGTCTGAGTCCTTATCACCCCCTCATGCACCGCGCTTTCCTTATTTCCTCCCCTGGACCTTGCCTCGGCTAGGACGCTCCTCTTCACCTCGCCCACTTTTAAGGTTATATCCCAAAGCCCTTTTTCTTTCTTTTTTTTTCTTTTTTATTTCAAAGTATTATGGGGTACAAATAATGTTAGTTACATGAATCACTTTTATGATGCTTGAGTCATGGTTCTAGGAGCGCCTGTCACCCAGATATTATTCTTAGACTGTACCCATTAGTTAGGTTTTTGCCTGTCCCCTGCCCACCCCGCCACCCTGTTTGATTTCCATTGAGTTTTGCTTCCCTCTACGCACAGGTGTGCTCATCCGTTAGAAAATCACTTTCTCTGAGGAGTCTTCTCTGACTTCTGCAGACGCAGTTAGCCACTTCCTCCTCTGGGTTTCCACACTCTTCCTGGTGGAGTCCCAGCAAAAGCTTGCGATGCTGAAGGAACATTTAAAATGCATGCACATTTTCTTAAAGGAGCTCCGTAGTACTATTTCACAGAAACAAGACATTCTTAGGAAGAAATTCTCCTATCTCAGTGCTGTCAATGTGTCCTCTGAATTTTATCTCATGTCCTTTACTTCCTCTGTGTGTCATGGGCATCCCCCTGGGCCTGGGTCACCTCATATTCAGACTATTGCATGATCAGCCATCTAGTGGCCCAATCCTTAAAGCCAGGAAGTGGGTGGTTAGCAACATGCAGTAGGCTTATTGTTTTTCTAGATCACTCAAAGAGCCCAGCACAATGCTGGTTTCATGTATAGTTCATAAAAATTAGACCTTACTCCAGAAAAGGTTTTAAGTGATTTGGGAAGCATTGAAAAAAAAAAGTAAAATAAAATCAAGGTAGACAAGACACCCTGAAAAGCACTTAACTTCAACTTGTGAAATATCTATTGAGCACCTTCCATGTTCCCAGGACTGTGTAAACCACTGGGTGTACGAAGTTAAACAAAACTCTCTATCTTCATACAGCTTCCCCATCCCCCTACCTCGTTTGCTTGAGCCAAAATAAACATAGCCAGGAAGCTCTCTTCTTTTAGGAAACATCTAGAAGTATGTATACAATCTTCCAATGGTCAGGTGTGAGTGCAAGGGCAGGTCTCTACAGTAAGGACTGCAAAGATGATTTGCTTTCAAACACTTGCGTTTCTCTCCTCCTAGTTGCTATCATCCATGATTTCTGTGCCTTTTAGATTGTTTCTCTTTTGGTGGCAGTGTTTTCTTTCCGTAGTTGGTAACCTGGTATTTCTAATAGTTATTCAGGGACTTGCCCCAGATTGGTTCCCCACGCACCCCATCCCATCCTCAGACTGTCTGTTAAAACAAGGTTTGCTTCCCTTACGAGGCGACTGAGCACACTGCCAGCACCGCCACATGCATCATGCTGTCACCGTAATACTTCCAGGGCCTGTTTGGAAATAGATTGATTATTTTGAACACGAAAGGTACGTCTTGGGAAAAACAAATGAATCAAATGGAAAAATGAATTAATGTCATGAAATTTACCTTTCCATCTGGAGACATAATATATTCCTGTGTTCCTTAGAGACCATCCTCTTATAAGAATGTGCTATTTAAGGAGGTCTGCAGGCAGGTGGAATCAGAGCTCAGCTTAAAACGTGCTTATATGTGAATGGAAAATACCCTCTGAAGGAAAAAGTTCAGAACTAGAAATTTTTGTTTCTTGTGAAGGGTGCTTGGAACAGAAAAACAGCTTGCCACAGGCATCTCATTCCAGAGCCGCTGGTGTCTCCGTGGCGTCTTTATGGGGCTTGACATTTGCAGAGAACTCGGTCAGTCCCATTGACATTTACTGGGCATTTACTTGGTGCAGAACATTGTGACATTCAATGGGGGCCAAAAAGACATATAAGACAATGTCTTTAGTTCTGTTTAATAAGATAAATAAATATCTAAATGAATAACTAAGGAGAAAACGTGGTTTTTTTTTTTTTTTTTGGCTTTTCTGGCAACTAATTAAGGTTCACATGGCCAGAGTTTGATTATTACTAAGTATAGCATACAAGGAGAGCAGACTGCAGCCACTTGACTTACATGTGACGTGCTCAACAGCTTAGAGAAAAGGGAATGTCTTGAGTTACTGACTTCTTCCCTTTGGAGCACCAGAGGGACAGTGACTGGCAGATGTGCCTTCTCAGTCACTGGTACCTGTCCCCTCCTTGGTGCTGTGTATGTTCTTCCAGCTTCTAGATAGGAGTGAGGTGGAGTCAGAACAGTTCTATTAGCAACAATATTCAACCCTACTGACCATACTGTGTGCTAATTATTAACCTTTCTAGGCTACCTGGGAACTTAATCACCACCCTGAACATTGTGTTTTTAATGTAAAAATATTTCAAAGCCATGAACTGACAAAAAAATCAATTTTTAAAAAGGCAAGAATTTCCTCCACTGGGCACTGTCTCTGCAGGCTTTTGCACGCAGTGGAATCTCAAGTCTGTGGAATGGGTGGCTGAGAGAAAATGTTCCCCTAGGTCACATAAGGCTGAGTCAAGCTGCAGATAGATTTCTCTTGCCTATCCTATATTTCGAGAACACTAATCTGAAGAAGCCATATACACAGCTGAAGCCCGGTTAGCCAGCATAAGAAAAGAGGAACATCTTAATGGAATTAACATTTTCATCCTCTTCCCCCTAGTTCCAGGCTGGGGGACGAAGGTGGGCACATCACTCTACATTCACACAGGTACGCGTAAGGAGAGCCAGGCCCTCGCAAAAGGGGCTGGGAGGCGTTCAAATATAGGCATAGGGTCCAAGTAGATTTTGCCTTAAAAACAGTAGTTTTGTGGCGTCAAAAATAACTTACAAATTAAAGCAAGCACATAAATTTAGAGTGTATGATAGATAAGTTTTAGATCACTTGAGAAGATGGCACCAACTTTACATAAGTGTGAAAGAATGCAATCAGTAATTGTAATACTTCTTCACGTTTAGTGGTCCGGTTTCAAAGACTACATTATTAAAAACAAAATAAGAGTCTTTCGGGGAAGTTGTATTTCCTGCTTTGCTTTTCTTGCTCTGATGTTTTTGACACAAAAGTTGTACACTTGGAGGAGAAGCAAGCCTATCCAGGCATTGTATTTCCACAAACACGTGCGTGTGGCCCCTGCGGGCGTCCCTCCCATGCAGATTCGGCCCTGGCTGCTGATGGATGGGTGTTCCAAGTGGGGCCTGATTGTGGTCTCTTAAGCTGGCTGACTCCTGGGGGTGAGAAGGGCTATTTAGCAAAATGAAATACTACTCTGTCACAACCTCCTCACTCACGATTCCATCATGGGAAATTATTCCCCAGTGCTGTCATTGAAATCATTACATTCAGAATTAAACATAGTGTAATAGAGCACCGACAAGGCCCTGCGGTTCTATTGACAGGGCAGGTCTCACGTTCATAGCCAGCTTTCCCATACAGGGACTATGAAAGGCCTGCCACTCTGGGTTCTTATCCTCCCCCTGTAATTCATGTAATCACTACCAGTTTCTGATCTGCTTCCACCCTGGTGCAGGGCCATGTGGCCTTACCGTGTGAGCAGGCCTGCGCAGCCTTGCTGCTGCGCCCTTCGGAGGCTGATATTACGTTAGAAGCCTTCCCACCTCAAATCTGTGTTGCCCAAGACCCTCATGCAGGTTCCTCTCCACCAGGTCTCGTTTCTCCCCGTTCAGTTATCACCTCCTTTGGTGCACACTCCCGGCTTACACACCTCCCACCCACCGCAGCACGTCCTCTCACTGTCCTCGCCTCATCTTCCTTCACAGTTTCCAGCTCTATTCTTCTCTTGGCTTCTTCCATCTTCCCCGAGCTTGTCTGACCCCTCCACCTTCCTCCTCGGGGGCCGCACGGCACAGAGCGAGGAGAACCGGCCTCACAGCGCGAAGTCCCAGCCCTGTCTCCACCTCCACCCGGCTACACCCCATCAAATGCCCTCGCAGAGTTTTAATAAGGACCCAAGTGACAAACGTTCATTCCCATAGCTGTGTTCTCATCTCTATGTGAGCTGCCTGGACAACTTTTAAAACAAATTTTATGGTCTTAAAATTGCACATTTTAGCTATGGATTGTAAGATCAGTAAACAGTTTACACCAAAACTTCATACACTTTCAACACCCCCTGAGACTGTGAGGACTCTAACGAGGAGGCTTTAAGACAACTAAAACTTGACCCAGTGGTAGTGCAGATGTTTGTGAATATTTTAGTAATGTATCTCCCTTTGGAAGGAAAAACTGTGTGATAGTATTGTCTTCTTAGGCCCAAGTCTTAGACTGCAAGTGTCTATAACAAATCACCCCATAAGTAAATAAAATGTAAAACCTGTAAGGCAGGTTGGCAAACTCTTACCATAAGGGCCAGATAGTAAATATTTTGGGCATCACAGACCATATGGTCTCTGTCACAGCTACTCAGTTCTGCTGTTGTAGTGCTACAGTACACAAACAAATCAGCATAACTGTGTTCCAATAAAACTTTATTTATACAAACAGGTGGCAAGTTATATTTGGTCCACGGGCTATCGTTTGTTGACCCCAGCTCTAATGGAGGAATGGAGATTGTGGTGACCATTAATGACTCAGAAAATCAGAAATTATGATTGGATAGCAGGTTTCAGATTCTTCTGCAATGATTCTGGAATTATTAAGACTTTTTAGTTAATACTGAATGACACCACCTTTTTATTTTTTAATTTTGGACTGTATAGTTCTGATGGAAAAAATAGTTAGCTCAAGATTTTGTGTAGAATGTGGGATAAACTGGCCTTTGAAAGTAGACTTAAGTTCTGTAGGTTTGTGGGCAATTGGTGAACCTAGCCCTGCCTGGCTTCCCACAGCTAGAGCAGAGACAGGATCACTTGGAGCAGTCAGAGTGCCTCGGACAATGTGGAAATAACTGCCACTTGGTGGGCTGCCTTCCCCATCACAAACCATGACCACTGTTACCTCCATTTTATAGAATGAGTGAGGTTTTAGTTGACGGGGTGAGTGCTTTGCCCAGGGTGACACAGCGAGTGTCAGAGCCAGCCAACTGCTTTCCCCTTGGCCACAACACCCTGCTCAGCACAAGGAACCTGCTTCCCCTGGGACATGCACCTTTCTTCAGGTTCAGAAGCAGAGAAGAAAAAAAATCTTCTTCCTTCTGCCTTTACTTTCTACTTTCTGTTATGTTTAAAGACCAAGCAATGCCCCCGAGCCCGCCCCTACTGTGTGCCAGGCATGAAGCTTTTATTATAAAAGCTTTATAAAATGAAATTTTCTTTTCATTTCCAGAACTAAACTACAAAGAGTCAGGAAATGGAAGCTAAGATAATTAAGCAATTGCCCCAAGTTGCACCCCGTTGTTAATTGTGGAGTCAGAATTCAACAGAGTTCTCACAAATTCCAAAGCGTTTTTAACTTAGACTGTGGTAGAACTTGGTGGTTAAACTCCCAGACTCTCAAGCCAGACTATCTGGGTTCAAACCCAAACTCCACTACTTGCTACTTGCATTACCCTGGGCAAATTGCCTAGTGACTCCATGTCTTAGTTTTCTGATTTGTCAAATTAGGATAATGATAATGGTTTCCTTCTTGTAGGTTTTTATAAGGAACAACAGGAACATAATAAACACCACAGGCATATGCTCTCTCTGTGGAATATAAGTTCTTTGAGCACTGGAATTATTGTCTGTTTTGTTCACTGTTATATCCCCGGCACTTAGAATGATGTCTGGCACATAGTAGGCAATAGTGTATGAATGAAAAATGTCCAAACTAGAGTCTTTTTTTTTTTTTTTTTTTTTTTTGAGACAGAGTCTCACTCTGTTGCCTGGCCTAGAATGCCATGGCATCAGTCTAGCTCACAGCAACCTCAAACTCCTGGGCTCAGGAGATCTTCCTGCCTCAGCCTCCCCAGAAGCTGGGATTACAGGCATGTGCCACTATGCCCAGCTAATTTTTTTCTATATATTTTTAGTTGTCCAGCTAATTTCTTTCTATTTTTTTAGTAAAGACAGGGTCTCACTCTTGGTCAGGCTGGTCTCGAACTCCTGAGGTCAAATAATCCACCAGCCTAGGCTTCCCAGAGTGCTAGGATTACAGGCATGAGCCACCACCCCCAGTCCAAACTAGAGTCTTTAGATTAGGTTATGACTGGGTTCAAAGTCAGCATAAATAAATATAGCTCTCTTTTTTCTTTACTGTTTTTTTTAATATATATTTTTTTATTTTGGCATATTATGGGGGTACAAGTGTTAAGGTTACATATATTGCCCATGCCCCCCTCCCCCATCGAGTAAGAGCTTCAAGCATGTTCATCCCCCAAATGTTGCACATCTTACTCGTTGTGGTTGTATATACCATCCCCTCCTCCCCCTTCCCACCCTCCTGACACCCGATAAATGTTACTCCTATATGTCCACTTAGGTGTTGATTCGTTAATACCAATTTGCTGGTGAGTACATGTGGTGCTTGTTTTTCCATTCTTGAGATACTTCACTTAGTAGAATGGGTTCCAGCTTTTTCCAGGAATATACAAGAGGTGCTATATCACCATTGTTTCTTAAAGCTGAGTAGTACTCCATGGTATACATATACCACATTTTATTAATCCACTCATGAATTGATGGGTACTTGGGTTGTTTCCACAGCTTTGCAATTGTGAATTGTGCTGCTATAAACATTCAAGTGCAGGTGTCTTTTTCATAAAGTGACTTTTGATCTTTTGGGTAGATGCCCAGTAGTAGAATTGCTGGATCAAATGGTAGATCTACTTGTATCATTTTGAGGTATCTCCATATTGCTTTCCACAGAGGTTGAACTAGTTTGCAGTCCTACCAGCAGTGTAGGAGTGTTCCTCTCTCTCTGTATTCTTTACTGTTTTTGTATAACATGGATTTGAAAGGTAAAATTTAATGAGTCTTTGAGTCATCATTTGAAGTGTAATATTGAAAACTAATGCTTATCTTCATTCTTTCAATGTCCTCAACAAAAGTAGAAGTTAGTGCCAAGGTGAAGCTGGGGTTTGAGCACACAGCAGGTACAGAATGCTTTCAGAATCACCCTCCTCACTCTTTGCTAGTCCCAAAGGTGCAGACTTATATCATTAGTTCTAAAAGTCCTTTCATCCCTTATTTTTTGATCTGTCATTATCACATAGATTTTTATCTTTGAAAGTTTATTTTTACTAAACTTGTGTCTTTTTTAATACTACGTATTCTAAATCCAAATCAGAATTTAGTGGCAACAGCTGCTGGGAGCTACCATAATAACTGAATTATGGACCCCATTTACCTGGAAAGGTTGCCTTTGGTGCCTGCCCTTCACCCATGATAGGGCTTCCAGAGAACAGCAAGGATTCGGGGGAAAGGGCAACCTCACCCAGGAGGCTGTGCGTGCTCAAAGAGGAAGTGTAAGCAGGTAGTGGGGAACAGAGTAGCCTCTGGATCAAACATGCTCCTGCAGGTGGATTTACGGAGACGTCCCTGGAGACTGAGCCCCACGAATTCCCAAGACCACTGCTTGGACGCCGTGGTGCCTTGGCGACAACCCATTCAGTTCTTATTGGATTTATGACGAATATGTGATACTTGTTCTGAGTGGTCATTAACCGATACCCCAAAACATGGCAAAGCACTGGGCTTCTAATTTTTCTTCCTGGTTTGCACCGTATAAATTATTATTTTCATTAAGATTAAGTATCCTCACAGAACCACCCAGCAGTAACTTATGTCACCACCTCCTTAGAATGCTCTATCTCTGACCCTATGCCTACCAAAGCCCCTTTCAAAGGGGAGGCTGAAATGTAACATTGTTTGTTAGTTTTCATGTGAAATCCTCTACATCTGTGGTCCCCAACCCCAGGCTGTGACCCAGCACTGGTCCGTGGTCTCTTGGGAACCAAGCTGCGCAATACCGCCTCTCCCCTCCCCACCCCATCTGCGGAAAAATTGTCTTCCAAGAAACCGGTCCCTGGTGCCAAAAACGTTGGGGACTGCTGCTCTACATGGTTTATATAAAACAGTTGAAGTGCACACATTTTGCTCTTGAAGGTTCTTCTGCTTACAATCAAAATAATTTGCAGACTTGTCTGATTTGTATCTTTTTTTTAAGCCAAAAAGAACTAATCTGTCACATTGTGGAAAAGTTTATAAGTGAATGATTTGCTGCAGTTTAAAACACCTATGAATTTTATTATCCTGCAAACTAAATCGTAAATGAAACTATGAATTTGGTCATCCTGTGAGCTAAACTGTAAACTTTAACTCCATAAGCTAGAGTTAAAGAATGCTGTGAAGTTGACTCTCTCTGTAGTTTAGGAAGCCAGTGGTAAATTTTAGTTTTGAGGTTAGGATGATGAAATAAGAATTTGGTCCAAAATGGCTGCAATAAAGAAAAATAAGGTTTACATTGAGATAGCTTATTCATAAAGTATGATGTGCCTAAAAATGTGGTAAAATGCTCTGATGTTTAATCTTCTGTTAATAATAAAGTAACAGTTAAAAATGTTCAAGTATTTGTTATGCACAAGAAATTATGTGCAAAGCATCCTACGTGTGTTATTTTATTTTGTCTTTCTGTAAGATAGGTGGTATTATTATCCTCATTTATTGATGAACAAAAAGGGAAAGAAATAGGGATTTGTAAAGGTCAAATAATTTGCCAGAGGTTGCCAGAGTAAGAAGTAGCAGAGCCAAGATTGAAACCAGACCATTTGCCATGGAGCCTGAATTCTGAGCCACTGCTATGACATAGGCACTGCCTAAATCAGTAATGGGATTGGCAGTAAGCACATATTTAGGTTGGATATGAGAGTGATTACTGTAGTCAGCCTCTTAGTATAATCACATTATAGGTAATATTGTAATAAATAAAGAAATTGTATTCAGAATAAATGAAACCCATTTGCCTTGTGGCCCTAAAAACAGTGTTGCATAACTAATATTACTTTTACCTAATAAAAAACTTCTAACTTTTTAGAGGGTAGAATTTTAGGGAATAACCTTACAGTACCTTACAAGCTTTGTCTTCACATTCTAATTAGTGTTTTTACATCTTTTTTGAATTCATTATCTAACCAAGCAACAAAAATCTCAAGGCTTGTTTTCTTTTTGTGAACATGACAAATCTGAGCCTCAAAGAAGTTAAGAAAATCCATTACTATCATACAGCTAGTTGGTAGCAGAAATAAAATCCAAACCTAAAGTTTATGATTTCAAGTCTAAAGGATTATTCTCACCCGCCCCTCTTCCAGCTACAAGATAAGTAAATGAGAACAGAAATGGTTTATGAATCCACTCAACACTACATTTCATCTTTCTTCTCGTAGGCCGCTACCCTCAGGAGAACAAGGGAACCTACATCCCGGTGCCTGTAGTCCCAGAGCTACAAAGTGGAAAGTGGGGGGCCAAAGTCGTGATGAATGAGGACAGGTCTGTCCGGCTGTCTGTCCAGTCTTCCCCCGAATGCATCGTGGGGAAATTCCGCATGTACGTCGCCGTCTGGACCCCCTACGGCATACTCCGAACCAGCCGAAACCCAGAGACAGACACATACATTCTCTTCAATCCTTGGTGTGAAGGTAAGGGGCAGGCACTCAGTTTTCTCGTTTAAAAATGTACATATTTCCAATACATCTTTTTTCGGAGAGGTAGCAGGATTATTCTAAAAGACATGTCCTTTTCCTACATGCACTGTTTATCATGATTAAAAAAGAGAGAAAGATATAAAATTCGTCCTCTGTATATGTGAGGATAAAACCTGTATATGTGAAGTTAATGCTGCTACACATTTATTCCAGGATTAATGAAGATTACCTAAAGTTGCACAATGAGTTATTTGTGGAGTTATATGTTGATGGTGTATCCTCTGTATGCGATTGCTTTGTAAAAGAACAGGGCTTGTTAAACTTGATTATCAAAACTATTACAATCCAAACCAGGTGCTGTGGCTCACACCTATAATCCCAGTGTTTTGGGAGGCTGAGGTGGGAGGCTGGCTTGAGTCCAAGAGTTCAAGATTACAGTGAATTATATAATAGAGCCACAGCACTCTAGCCTGGGTGACAGACCAAGAACCTGTCTGGAGGGGGGGAAAAAGGAATCCATAATTCTGATTTCAGAAAAATAGAATCAAGTCAATTCTGTTCATACCGAAACTAACTTTTCCATCTCCCTAATTCAAAACAGAAAGTCTAAATATCTAAAGGACCTCACAAACTTGTTTATGTGTACAATGGGTGCTAATTTCAAACCATAACTCTGAAGTGCAAACCTTTAACTGTATTTTAATACAATGTAACTTGATCTCTACTGCTATTTTCAGTCTTCCTTTCTGTCTGCTGTAGAAGTTTAATCTAGTTGTATTCAGATAAACTCAGTCAAGTTGCATGATGTCTCCATCAATTCTGTTTAGCAATTCAGTCTCACACAGGATTTTCTCCCTATCCCTGTCTCTACCCTTCCATATCTCTCCCTGCTCCCATATGTGGTGCAAGGCTGATCTTAAGTTCCCGAGGCAGATGTATTTGTTGCATAAATATTGATGGGGGGGGGGTCCAATTTTAGGTCTTAGGAAATGAGTCAAAAAAATATATAAATTCTGAGATGGGCCAGGAGACTTCTCACATCATCCTATCCCATATGAATTGCTCGCTAATATCTTCCGAAATGAGTCTATATTGTTGCTGGTTTTGAATGCCCCTTGTTTGTAAGAGTTGCATTTGGATCAAGCTTCATCTGAACTACATGTAGATAATAACTGGACAACAATGTCTTCTGCTCATCTAGAACATAAGCCTGGATTTCACTGACCTTTTCTTTGAATCATCTGTTCCATGGTGTTGGCAGATGGTGCCAAGCTAATTCTATACTCCCCACCCAACCATCCTCATCATCTTGTACCCAATGTTCCTTTAGATGAGATAGATATTCAAGGTCGATGGTAACAGAAGATGTTGTCTGGGCCATGTGAAGTTCAAAGGTGGACTGCTGTTTAGAATGGTCTCATCAGCCAGATGAAGCTGTTTGGTGGGGTGATATTTACAGAGATGAAAAGTCCTGAGGGGATCAGAGATATAAACTAAGATTTTGAAAACGTGAAGTTGGAAGTAAACAGAGATGTACAAGCAGAAATGAGAAGTAGGTGTGGGGATCTGGAGGGGAGAATGAGAAATGTATGGGAATTATCTGCACCCAGGGCGAAAAATATAGCTAAAGGAAACAGGCTGTCTATACAGCCCTCAGGAACACAGCATCTAGGAGTCCAGTGGAGAAGGAATCAGCAAAGGGGACTGAGAGGGAGAAGTATGTAGGTGGTGAATGGGTAAGATGGACATGAAAATTATATTTTAGAAATCCATACTTATAAAATAAATAAATCAGGAGTCTGTTGTCAACTTTCTTTTCATTACAAAAGAATCATAGGCTTTATGTAGCTATCTAGCACCCTAGGACATTTCAAGAATGGTATGATTTACTCAGACTTTGGTTTGTTCACAACTTTTCTGGGCCACATCATCTGTGTGAAATGGGCTCCATATCCACTGGCATTTCAACGTATGTGGCCACTCTTCTTGAGGTGAAAAGAGTTGGTCATGCTGCCTGACATACTGTATGTACAGGAGAACCATTCAGGAAGTAGAGAGGCTGATACGCTTCTGCTAATTGCTGCCTTGGTCTTCAGCTGCATCCTGGAGAACAGTGTCCAGGCACCTCTGTTGCTCAGATCTGTAGGTAACACCACCCCTGCCCTGGATGGGACCTGCACTGCCATTTTTTCGCATAGAAAGGATTTCTGGAAGGTGAGCCAAAACCAGATAGAGCAGTTTGGAAGCTGTGGTCTGGGACAAGGATGATGATAGACTACACTATGTTGTCAGCAGTGGAGAGGAGGAGAAGGGGATGGATTGGAGATCTATTTTGGATTAACAACAGAAATTGCACAGGGACTGAAGATGAGAGGTAAAGAAGAGAGGGAAGTTGAGAATTACTCAGCTGGTTTGATCAACTGGGTTGATAGTGGTGCCATTTTCAGAGCCGGAAAGACTGACAGAAGTGGATGGGGAGCTTTAGGGGTAAAACTATTAGTTACATGTTTATTTGCTGATGTCTGGGAGACATCCAGATAAAAATGTCAAGTAAACACTTGAATAAGTGAATCTAGAACTTAAAGGAGATGGCTGAGCTAGACGTGCAAATATGGGCCCCATCGGGAGCAAGAATGAACGAACCCAAATGGACTCAGGACCATTAACAATTAGAGTGGAGACAGAGAAGTCAGCAAAGGGGACTACGCAGGAGCAGTCAGTGGGGACAAGGAAATCAAAAGAGCAGAGAGCCAGGGATATCCATAGATGCAGGAAGACAGCAGTTAACTCTGCTGAGTGCTGCTGATTTCTTGACTAAGATCAGGAAGGACAGTGGTCACACACTGTGGCAATACGGAAGCCATTGATGATCTTGAAAAGGACTGTTTCACCAGCGTGGTGGGGACAGAGCCAGGGAGGTGAGCAGGGACTGCAGCGTAAACAGGAGGTGAAAAAGGAGAGAGCAGATGATGTCACCTCTCAGGAAGACTTTCTGCAGAACCTAGGTGTTGATGTGAAGGTGAAGGGAGAATTTTTTAAAGACAAGAGAGTGGGCGTGATTTGATGGTAATGGAGATGAGGCAGGACAGTCTACAGCCCAGAGGGCGGGCAGTGCCGACAGCCGTGGTCGCACACTGCAGTCACCAGGGAGCTTTGAAACTGCTGGGGCCTCAAGCCTCCCACGCAGACATCCTGCTGTAACTGCTTGGAGCGCAGCCCGGGCTTTGGGCTTTTTAAAAGATCTGCAGGTGATTCTTGAAGCCAAGGTTGAGAAGCACTGGCTTCAGGAGCGAAATGCTTGAGTGGCCGGGGTCCAGGGAACAGGTGAAGGGCTGGTGACGGGCGAAGCTGTCCCCCTCCACGAGACAGGCACACGGTGGGAGAAGACGGGTCCAGATTTCCTAGTGTCAGTGGAAGGGGATGAGGTTGTTTTCGTTTTGTGATTCTTTGTGTCTCAGTGGAGGGTTAAGCAAAGTCATGAGTTGAGAACGAGTAGCGAGGAGGGGCTACGGGAGGCTTGCTAGGGAGGATGTGATGCGAGCTCGTCATCTGGGGGGCGGAGGGCGAGATTATGACAGAATGTGCCGGCGGGTCCTCCCTGCTCTCCAGAGCACGGGAGAACTGCCACAGTCCTCTTCATTCTTTGGCCCATGGGAGTCCAAACATTTCTGTCAAATTCCTTGGGGATTTCTCTTCTTGTGGCTGTCTCTGCCTGTAAGACTCCTGTCCCCCCCCCCACGCCCAGTGCTGACGCCCATGATGCCACAGGCGAGAAACTTGACCCTCCTTCAATTTCAACAGCAGCAACAACGAAAACAGCCGCACAACAGTCTGTGATGTCTAAACCTTAATTGCAATTTGGTCTGGAGAGCAAGAGGAGGAAAGATTTACTGAGTGGTTCTCAACCTTAGAGCACATCAGAATCACCTGCAGGGCTCGTTAAAATGCACCTTTCCACGCAGCACCTTCGGATTGGGCCTGAGAATTTGTATTTCTAACCAGTTCCCAGGGGATCTGATGCTGTTGGTCAGGGACCACACTTAGAGAACCACTGCTTCTCTAAACAATAATTACAAAGCCAGGCATGGTGGTGCCCACGCCTATAGTCCCAAATACTTGGGAGGCTAAGGTAGGAGGATTTTGCTTGAGCCCAGGAGTTGGACTCCAGCCTGGGCAACATAGTGAGACCCCATCTCTGAAAAAAAAAGAAACAATAATCACAAAACACAGAAGAGTCTTAAATTTCACTGGCTCTTCCCTGAGCCTAATCTTGGTCTCTCCCCCTTAACACCTCTTCTCTCTCCCTATTACTCTCCCTCATTCTCCAAACTTCTCTCCTAGGTGCAAGTTCTCTTTCTTCTCTCATGCAGAACGTCCAGCAAGCTCTTTTATTTTGTTGCTTGGCCTCCCCCAACAACCACACTCTTCTGTAGTACACGTTTGTTTTGTTTTGTTTTGCTTTGCTTTGTTTTATGAAACGGGAGAAAGGTCATCTCCTCACTTTACTGACTGTGTGGTTTCCCAACCTAGCAGCCAAAGCAACCCCAAAAGGGGATCGGTCTGATGAACCCCCCACACACAAGCAGATACACAATAGCCCAACAGCCACCACTCCTTTGTGTTTGCCGATGCTAACGTATGTCACAGGCCTCACAGAGACTGAAAAGTAGGTCAAAGCAGAGGGGTGTGGCCATTGCCCAGTGGAATAGATAACAGAAGAGGAGGACAACCATTCCCAAAAATTGTCAAAGGAGAGCCGGGTGAGCAAGATGCAGGGAACACTATACACCAGATGTGGAACTGAGGTCCAAGGTGGCAAAGTACACTGGGTTGACAATTACACCACAAGTGCAGCCCTATTGATAGAGGAATGTTCAGCCGTGCTCCTGAGGGCCCTGCAGCCTGCTTTGCATTCACAGGCCGTTTGTCCTCCTAATCGCTAATGGAGATCAATGCAACACCGTACCGGCCAGGGAGGGGCGGGTGCAGGGAGCATTGCTGCTTCGTTTTCAATTTACCAGTGCTGACCGCCTGCAGGTCCCTTCTGTGGGGACACCTCTCACAGGGAGTGGGAGAGAGCTGGACCCACCGAGGCAACAGGAGCGAGTGGGGCATTTACTATGATTTTTTCTTGTGTTTCTGACCACTCAGGAACTCTAAATTATGGAATGTATTTCACTATTTAAATTTAGAATGTTCCAGCATTAGTGCCAGAGAGTGGGTTCTGAGAGATTGAGCTTTCTGATAGCTGCGCCAAGCTCTCTGGGGCGGTTTTTGGCTGCACTTTGGTTGGGTGCCGTGACTCTCCTGGGGCTTTCTCCTCCTGACTGCTGCCCCCCTCACCCCCTCACTGACTTCTCTTACCTCGCCCGGCCTCGCGGCCCTGGCATCTGGCACGGTGCCTGGCACATCCTTGACGTTTAGTAAATGCTGGGTTGATTTAATAATTCCAAGTAAATACTTTTTAGGTTCCCTACACACTGTCATCACAGATAAGTTGTAAATGTAACCTCGACCTGACCATCCTGAAAAACGTGAAAGCCATCTATGGTGTGTTGCGGGCAGGGTGTGTGGAGTGATGTGTGTGTAGACTTCCCTTTCTCTTAGCATCTGACACCAAATTAGCATCTGGCATTTTTAACTTTTTTATTCAATGTAATTTTTGCATTTTTCCTTAAAGAAATCTATTTAATTTAATAAACCAATAAGTTTCCAATACTTCTTTTAATAGGCAGTAAGTAAATATGACTAGCTTGTATTTTATTACTCAGTTCATCCTTAGACTATCTGCTTTGTAGATAGTTATAAGTGGTCTTTTAGCCCCTTCAGTACAGAATGGAGTAATCCCCTGGGACTGGTATCCTCGGAGTAACAATGACCAACAGCTCTTCTCTTGGAGACCCTTGAGCCCAGACCAGAGCTGACACCCTCAGGCTGGAGTCATTCACGCGTCAGTCCATGGATACTGACAACATGCCTGCCCTCATGCCCACGGCAACACAATTACCCCTGCATAGTACACCAGTATTATTCGTTCCTTCATAAAAATTGAATCAGTACTGAATTAAGTACCGAGAATAGGGCAGTTAAAAAGACAGACACAGTCTCTGCCCTCATGGAGCTTCTAGTAAGGATTTTACAAATGAGCTAATAAAAAAAACTAATTATAATTGTAAAAACTACTAAAATAAGGAGAACAATCAGGGCACAGGGAGAACATAAATGAGAGCCTCTGACCTAATTGGAGAACGAGGAGACCAGTCAGTGACTTAGCTTTGCACGCTCTCTAACCCCAAAACAGTGCTTGCATAGAACAGCAATCAAATAGTTGGTTAACTGAATTTTTATGAAGTTTTAATACAGCTTATGTGAAAACTTTAGCCCTTATTTATTTAAGCCTTTTGTTTAGTAAAATAGTGTGTGTCACTCTTCCCAGTGTCTGAATCACTCAGAGGCTCATTCATCCTTTCTATGCCAAGTGCGTGCCACTGGGTGTTGGGCACTGCAATCGCAAGGGATCCCAGAGAGCTCAAAGTAAACCTTCTGTTCAGTGGCATACAGGTGACCCTAGAAGAAAGGTCAAAGCTGATTACGAGACGTTTCTAGAAGGAGCATGGCTAGAAGGGTTGCACGATCTTCATCTCATGCCTTGCATGTGCCTGGCACAGAGCTGATGTTCCATAAACGTTTGCTAAACTCAACTGATAACCACCACCCTGAGAGGCAGGGGGAGATTATTGGATTCATATCTCAAGAGAGAAAACAGGGTCCCTGATGTGACATAAATTTCTCAAGGTCATATAGGAAGTTAGGAAACGAACTGGGACTACAGCTTGGGTGTCCTGACTCAGGCAGGGTAAGCTCTTGTACTTTTACAACAAAACTCACTGGTACCTAGCCTTATGTAGCAAGAGAAACAAGAAGTTGGTGGCCAGCAGGGAAGATTCTGCGATGATCTAACAAATGTTGGAAAGTCCCGCCACCGTGAATAAATAAGAAAGTAAATAAGTAAGTACATAAATAAATAAATCCAGGTTGATATTTATAAGATCAAATGAAAGTTGTCTCTGAGGGGAAAAATAAAGTTTGCCAATAAGGGCACAGGCTCCCTTAGAGGATATGTGCTAAGTAAAGAAGCTCTGACATTTTCTTTGTAGAATTGCTTCATGAATAATAGTCTATCTTCTGAAGATATCTAAGTACACTAAAAACTCCTTAACCAGCAAAACTAACAAATCAGTGCAAATCGAATAGCCTTCGCAAGCTGGTATGGGCTGTAGCATAGGGCAACGCGCTTGCAAGGAATGTCTGGCACCCACACTGTGGAGGAGCCACTTGTCTGTTTCCTGGGTTTATTCCAGTTCAGAGGTAGTTGGTAGGAAGCAGGGCCTCTGGAGTGTCTGCATTAAGCCACCTTAGGAAGGCAGTGGCTTTGGAGCCTTCCAAAATAAACGGCTCAGACCCCAGAAAGGCCACTGCTCCATAGGCTCACAGCTGCCACAGGCGGGAAGCTGTTCCGGATGTGCCCGCAGCACGCACGGCCTGCTGGAGTTGCTCGGCCCTCTGACCTTCTTTGAGCTGGACAGACAGATCACCATGACACGGATGTGGAGCGGTCTGCTCTGCAGACCAAGCCACGGCCTCCAGGAGTGACCACGCCGGCTCCTGCACCAGCCTCCCTGTCAGGGCAGCTCGGCTTTTGTATGAAGGGGCGGCAGAGGAGGCGATTCCTAACGCCCAGGCTCTGAATTCCTCCCTCCCCTAAGGTGATATATTCTGTCTTTGCGAAGGGGCCAAATCATTATTCCTTCTAAAGGACGAGAAATAAAACCAAACTTGGACTGAAACTGTTGGCCTTGGAGATGCCCTGTCCGACAGCCTCCCTGGCGGCTTAGTTCCGTCCCATGCCCGGCGCCCCTTGCTAGGCTGCCGCCTGAAGACTCGGGCGCGGGGCTGTTCTGGCTTTGAACAGCATGCAGGTAAGGGAAAGGGATGGATCAGCTCGTGCAGTGGTGAATGGTCCTCCTTCTCCCAAAGAGGTTATACGGATACTAAAAATCAGTACGCTCAGCATTCATTTTTACATGTTGATTATAAATGCTTACTTTTTCTGGGTGGGGAGGATGGTGGGAATTTCCAAGGGTGCCTGGAATCAGCCCTAAAATTTCTCAACCCATGATCTTTTTTTTTTTTTTTTTTTTTTACTATCCCACCATTCCTCCCAGAGGAACAGTCAAATAAATGAGATCATCATTCTTGACTACTCGCCTCTTGTAAACGGCTAGTCAGCCGGGAAGGAGGTCATCGACCGGGCGTGGCGGAGGTCTGTCCTGGAGCAGAGCCGCTCCGGCGGGCAAGGGAGGTGCTGCGGCGCAGTCGCCAGTGACGCCAGGTGTAATCTGTTTTCTTCCGGAGTTTTGCTGTAGTGGTGGTTGTTTGCCAGAGGTCACTTAGGATTGAGAAGTTGTCAACAGGTCCCCGGTGCCACCAATAACTCTGTGAGCCACCCAGACCCCTCCTCTCAGCCCACACGCAGTTGAGAAGTGTAGCTTCCGACTCACACAAGCACACACCCACCTGCCTTCCAACAGTCCAGACAGGTGGGTTTCAAGGACACTGAGTTGCTGGTTAGTTTGTTTTTTCCTATTAGTAGAGTTCTGCATTTTACTAAGTGGAGAACAAGCCTCCCCCTAGAACTAGTAAAACCCTGCTACTCCTCTGAAACCAACCCCAAATTAAAAACAAACAAAAAGATCATCAACAAAAATCTCCAGAGGAAAATGATTAAATTTTCCTATTTTTGTTGGCCTTTCAAACATAGTGAGGTTTTTGGAATTTCCATAGTGATATCATTTTTTTTTTTAACCTAGCTTAGGACAACTATATTTTAAAGTGACAGATCTGAATAAAAACAGGGGAAATAAACCACTGCTTTCCACCATCAATCTTCTTTTAAAATCATAAATAAATTTAAAATTAAAATCATGGCTTCCAATTTGACTCCCTCGCCTGGTTGTGGATTCATGGTGGTGCCGCCCATTTGGAGGTGAGATTTAATTCAGCCGCTGGAAGGAAGAGGGTGGCCCAGTCTTGAGCTTCAGAACTCCTCTCTATTCATAGTTTGCCACCTAAATTTATAACTTCCCATCAATACTAACCCAAAGCCCAAAAGTAAATCTTTCATTTTCTTGGACTTCTCTCTCACTCTCTCAGCTGCAAATGTCGTCTGGTCTCTAATTCTTTCAGGGGACGTTTACTGATTTCCTGCCATGCCCTCAGGCTCTGTGCTGGATGCTGGGGACAGGATCCCTCCGACCCCAGGTCACAGCCTACTGAGGAGGCAGCTTAGTATGCAGGTCCTGGCTTTACATCTCAGGAGTACCTCGGCCTTGGGGAAGAGTTACTTCCCTCTGCCTCAGTTTCCTTGTCTATGAAATGGGAATATCTTCCTCACAGGGACGGTATGAGTGTTAATGAGTTAATTTTTCTTTATCCAGCACTTAGAAAGTTACTAGCACATAGTAAATACTAAACATATGCTTCTTCAATAAATAATTAAATGGCGATGTCCATACTGTGGCATGAAAATTACCTCCCATCCCTAGGCACTAAGGGAACAAGACTTAATCGAGCCTGTGCTGGAAAGAACAGGGTATGAGAGACTTAAAGAGGAAAAGTTATGTTTATCTGATGATATATAATAAGAACATTGATAACAACAAGGAGCACAACCTTTTTATTCTTAAAAAATTAATACATTAAAGTTGTTAACCTCTTATTAAATACGTAGTTTCACTTAAATGCAAACACATTGTAAAAAATAACTTCCTGAGGATAAAAGTCTTATTATAGAAATAAAAAAGTAATAAAAGCATGAAAAGAACTCAGAGGTCTACAAATCAGAGACATTAAATGTCAACATTTTGGTGTATTACCATCTAATGTATTTTTAATGATTTTCATTTTTAATTGACAATTAATAGAATATATTGTTCTTTTCAAATATACACACATAGATAATAAAAAAGTAAACTCTCCTTTTCACTAACCTTCCAATGCTAGGGAATTCCCAGGGGAAAACAACTGTATCTACCATTGCAGGTGCTTTGCTATCATTTCACGTATTAATGTCCATATGTATACCATAGATGTGGATTTTTCACCACAAATAAGACTGTGTTTCACATGTGCTCTATCCCTCACTTTCTCACAAAATGTTTTTGGAAAGCTTTCTGTATCAGTACACACATATACTTCTTAATGGCTGCTTGGTATGATTGTACCATGAATGATTTGGTCTTTTATTTGCAATTATTTGAAGTGTTCCCCATTTTCACTATAGCACATTAAGCTGTACTGAAGGTTGCACATACATTTGGTACAAACGCATTTCTGTAGAATAGCACCTAGAAATGGCATTGTTTGGTCAAAGTTAATTCTCACTGTAGGTTTGCATAGGTGCTGCCAAGTTACCCTTTTAAGAGGCTGAACTATTTTATACTACAGCCACAGTACACAAGAGTATCCCATTTCTCACAGCCTCATTGGTTCTAGGTATTACCATTTATTTTAACACTTGCTAATATATAATAGTAGGAAAATTATGGTTTTTCTTTGGTGTTTCATGGTTATTTACTTTGTATGCCTCTAATTATTAGTGAAGTTGAGCCTCTTTTCATATATTTATTGAATGTTTTCTTTCTCTACCCATTCATATCTGGAACATGCTAGGTAAGTTAAGGATTGGCAGGAAGAGATGCACATGCATCTCTTAAATCTATGGATGAGTTTTGTATATGATAAGAGAAAAAGATCTTACTGACATTTTTCTTCTCATATGGTTAGCCTGTTATCAAAACACCAATGAGTTGACTGGATCTATCATTATTCATTGATGTTAAGTCCCGTCTTTATCATATACTAAGATCTAATATACATCTAGTTCATCCATATATTTGCCTATTGCCGTGTCCATGTCAGCTTTAATTATTGCTTCATTTCCGTTAGCTATAATCACAGTAATGCTACATTAAAAAGAACCAGAAAGTCTTGGCGGTATACAACAATAAGTATATATTCTCATAGATCTGGGGCTTGGCTGGGGTTGGGTTCATCTAGATTGGGGTTGACTGGTGAGATCTGCTTCAGGCGGGAACAACTAAAGAGGCTCTGCCTCTGCCCGCATGCGATGAAGGACTGCCCCCCACACCCGTGAGATGAGGGTTTCCTGTGCTCCTCAGCCTCCTTTCATCAGTGGGCTTGCTGGGCATACTTTCTCATTTATAGTGAGAGCAGACTTGTAAGAGCTCATGCTTGGCTGTGCATGCACATTTCAAACCTGCTTGCATGGCTTCTGCTAACACCCGTTACCCAAAGGAAGCCCAAGGTCAAGAGGGAATATTCTGTCTTTAGGGGGAAGAACTGCTGGTCACATGGAAAGGGGCGTAGGTACAGGAAAGTACAAATTAGGGTCAGAAGTTCAATTTACTATTAGGCAAGCCCCTCAATCTTCCTTGTTTTTCAACATTTTAGTTTTTCGCTATTTTTTTTGCACTGTTTCTTCCAGATAAACTTTTAAATCAGCATGCAGAATTCTAAAATATCTGATGTAATTTTGATTTGGTTCATATTGACTATAATGAACTAATTTGGGCTGAATTTATATCTTTACATATTGAATTTTCACATCCAATTAAAAATATTTTGTACATTTTTACTTATTTGAGTTTTCTTTTATGCATTTTGACAAAGTTTATTTTTATTATAAAATTTTTAAGACAAACTCAGAAGCAGAAAGAGGAGTACCACTGCCTACTTATACATCTCCCAACTCAACAGTCATCATATCTGCTTCATCTATCCTTTTTTCCGTTATTTTTTGCCTTAGTATTTTCAAGTAAATTCCAGTCGTCATGTAATTTTACCTCTACACATTTTAGCATGCATCTTTTTAAAAATAGACATATGCACAGTATGCACATATATGTATGTGTTTAGGACTATGTGGATAATTATTATAGCTAATAACATTCAACAAGAGTTCCTTAGTATTACCTAATGATCCATCTTTAATCAAACTTCCACAGTATCTAAAAAATATTTTTATAGTTTATTTGAATTAAGCTCTATAAATTAAATTTAGTTGTCTTAAGTCTTTTTCTCCAGAGCAAACCTCTTTATCTGTTTTTGTCATGCCACAAACTTGCTGGAACTGAATCATTTGTTGTGTAGAACTTTCCATGTTTGAATTTTGCTGATTCAATACCCTGGTGTCATGAAATATGTTTCTCTAATGCCTGTGGTGTTTTCTGTTAAGCAGTAGTTAATCTAGAGACTCAAGCCTACTCAGCTTCAAGTGTTTTCTTTCTGGTGGGGGGTAGCGAACACAGTTAAAATACTTCATAAGTCATGCTACATGCTTCCCAGAACATTCCTCTTTTCGCGAGGTACATGTTTAGATTTATCATTAAGATCAGGTTTTATCAGTCTCCTCCATCCCTTACAAAGTTCCGCTCTTAACCATTATTTCAGCCTCGATTCACTGTTTCATTAGGGATTGCAAAATGGTGATGTTCGAATTCTATTCTTCCTTCTGCATTTATTAGCATCAATTATTTTGTAACCTTGAGGTAGAATTCACATAAGAAAGTCTGGATACCTGTTCCAAACACACAAATTTACCTGGATGTGATTTATACTTGCCGGGTCCAGCCTGTGTCAAAGATGCTTTGCTGTTCTCATACTAGGCCTGGGAATAAGTGCCAGGCTGATTACTAAGTGGGTAGATGGGGAACGTGGCCTTCCTGCTTCCTGAGATTATAGCCACGGGGAAGGAAAGTCCTTCAATGGAAGAAACTGACCAGGGAGGCCGGTGAGCACACACACCTACCAACACATCCACGAGTATTTTTCATTGAAAGGAGACAACTTACAGCTTCCCTGCTCCTGCTAGCCGTGGGCCACAAACCAGATGTGATAAGAGATGTTGCTGTGTTCATATGTGTCCCAGATTTGTTTTAAAAATCATTTTCAATTCAGCTAGGTTTCTCTTAACATTAAAAGATTGGAAATTGTTTTTTGGTCTGTGTTAGAGATTTGCATCTGCATCATAGAACTCTGATTCTCAAACTACTGATGCTCTGGAATCATAAAATGTTTAATGAGACATACCAGTTTAATTGTGCTGCTTAGAACTTAAAGAGCTGGAGTTTGCTGACAAGTGTCATCATTTACAGACTGGTCTTTGGCACTGATGATGTTCACTGTTGCTAAAAATGTTGGGAAATGAGGTATGCTTAGTGAAAGAAAAGACATTTTTTCATTTAATTTATTAAATTGCAGTTTAAGAACAAAATTAACTTGCAAGTATTTGGAAAGAGTCTGGTTTGGTAATGGTCATTATGTTTAAATTCTGATGCAGAGGATGCTGTATATCTGGACAATGAGAAAGAAAGGGAAGAGTATGTCCTGAATGACATCGGGGTAATTTTTTATGGAGATGTCAATGAGATCAAGAGTAGAAGCTGGAGCTACGGTCAGGTGAGCCATTTAAAATCTGTCATCGTCAAGGATATTTTTACTTAATATTTTTTGTCACGTGTATCCCTGTAGGGTGCCATAGATCAATATTAGACAAGCACAATTTCCTGCTTTTCAGGATCTGAGACTCCAAGGCAGAGAGTATAGCAGTAGAGACTTATAAAGACAACTGAATAATTTATCAGCTGAAACCACATATCTGTGGTTATTACAATGGTACAGAGCAGAGAGATTCTATAGATAATGTGGCATTCTACTGAGAAATGCGTTTGCATCTTAGTACAGTGAAATCTCATTAGCTCAACCTGGAATGGACTGAAGTATTCCTTTTCTTATATAGAAAAGTATTTTGATAATGATACAAAGAAAACTGGAAGGTGAATACCCAACTCAAATAAATAACTTATTTTAAAAGTATTAGTCTAGGATACTGCTAATTAGAAAAGAGTGCTACCATTTTGTCAAAGAAGGGCCCACTGGGCTTTGTAGAAACATTTTATCAGCTGCAACTCAAGCTACTGTCTAGATATAAAGCAGCCAATGATATTTTTAAAAGATATTCAATAATTCAAATGATTTCAGTTTGGTATCTTTAACAATGAAGCAAATGAATGATATGTTACCATTTTTTCCATAAACGAATACATATCCTGTGATTCAGATGTGGTTTTAATTAGCAGCATGAGAGGAGGGAGATGTGCCATCTCTCAGGGAGCTCTGGCTGGTGCGACTGGACTTTTGCATCATTGCTCTGGGCGGCCAGGGGAGCAATTTCACGGAATCTGACTGCACCAGGTCACATGGTACTTTCTTGGCTCCAAGTCCCTTGCTTTGACTTCCATATGGGATCTCCCTGTGTCCCTCACCACTGCTCCAGCCTGACCATTGGTGCCTGTGCCATCCTGCCTACCTGGCTCTGTGAACAGCATCTTCACCCTGACTCCTGAGGATCACACGCCCAGTGCTCAGGCTTGCCTGCCTGCATTTCTGACGTCCTGCCAAGCTATGATCTACATTTACTTCCCCTGTCTGTGGATTCCTGCCTGGCTCCCTGGTTACAAGCCCTCCCCTTCCTCAGTGACGTGCAAACTTTGACTACTGTCCCCAATTCTTAGCCTTTAGCCTAGCGATTCTATTTATGGTCCCAATGTGACCATCTGTAGAAAGCTAATAAAGGGAAAAGGCATCACTACGTGTAGCAAGGAGAAGTGGGAAAGTGTCCCTGCACAGCCAAGGCACTCCCTGGCCAGCATGCCTTCAGGTGGGCACCTCTAGCAGAGGCACTGTCTGCATCTACTGTCATTCACACAGGCCTTTGATTTGGATCCTTTAGCCAAAATAACCAACCAAGCTAGTTGTTTGTAGTGATGCAAAGAAACAACTAGTTCTATGACCACCTCATTAAGTCTTCAGCTAGTTTCTATTATATACCACAAACACGGCTGAGAAATGCTGCTTAATAAGAAGAACTAGGACAACTATCCATTACTGCATCCGCCCCATCAGTGTGGGCTACACCCAGAGCTGGTATTCTAACTGCATTTAATAAAGAACTACATGGTAATTAGCCATTAAGCTTGTGGTTTCTGTCACAAGTATGTGGGTAGATACTGGGCAAGGTTTCTGTATTCAAGGAAATCTCCTTTTGCAGTGAGCTACAGTGTAGGTGCAATCTCCTCATATTGCCATTTTATTACTGTTGGCTTTTATTCCTTTTTAAGAAAATTCTGATGTTGCCTTTGGCTAGCATTTCTTTCTAAGGAAATTGAACTTGTACCAGGCTCTTCCCTGGATAGTGTAATTAATCTTCTCCAGGACTTTCTGTCTTCTCCTTGACCCTGGAGCCACCTTGTCTCAGAAGAGGGAAACCTTAGAGGCACAGTTACTACATGAGATCTCCTGCTATTCTGGGTCCAGCTAACTAGGCCTAAAGTACCCTTCTGTGGTCATCTGAAAGCACAGGAACTTGTGTTACTTGTGAAGTCCTGAGACTGGCCTGACTTTGGTGAATCATCCGTTCCTCCACCGTGGGCACTGGAGCCAGTATGTTGGAGAGATCTTCTAAATTAACTTGTACCACTTTCTAAAGGGCTTCAAGTCAGTTCATGATCCCTGAGCACATCAGCTTTCTAGGAGTTCTGTTTATGTTTCTGGCTTGCTTTTTATGTTCTTATTCACTTCACTGAAAAATAAAAGAGGATGTCCCCTTCCTTTCACTTTACTATTTCATACTTGAGATTATGGGAGATTACTATATCAGATATACACATTTCTAAACATTAGGTTATGGTTTCATTTTATTTGTCATCAGAGAATATCTTGTTTGCAGAGGGGACATTACATACTTTGTCATTTTTCCCCCAAATAGTTTGAAGATGGCATCCTCGATGCTTGCCTGTACGTGATGGACAAAGCACAGATGGACCTTTCTGGTAGAGGGAATCCCATCAAAGTCAGCCGCGTGGGGTCTGCGATGGTAAGCAACAGCTAGACTATGAAAATATATTATCTATGTCACCTGCCTTCATCTGGATGCCAGTTCAGTAAGAGCTGTTGACATGAAGACTTATAAGTAACAAACTTTTATTTGCAAGATTCTGGCTTATGGCACCCAGTGTAGCTCTTGGAGTTCCCTGAGCTTGTCATGGGCTATAAAACAAAATTCTCATGTCGATACAGTATGTTTCTTTGGCTTCAGACAAATGGTGATGGATATCAGATACTATAGGCCAGTTATTCTTAAGAACCTCTTGCCTAGGGACTGAAGTAACCATGACAAAAATGTCAATGACTATAATCAAACAGTCTATCAATCAAATATCAAGGAGTACAAAAGCAGGTGTGCAAGATGCAGCTTTTCTTCATTTGCGTGTAATAGTAAGAGTAACGAAATGAATGGCTCTGTCTGATAATCCTGGCTCCTATTACAATGATACCTCACCACATGGCTTCCTCACTTATGAAGTGGTATTGATTCTCGGTGGCAATCCTTGAGGTCAGCAAGATGGGCACACATGCCTCATGATCTTTTACAAGTTAGGACACAGGGTGAGGACAGCTTGCCAGTGACAAGCCTCAGCTAGAGCCCAGGTCTGCTGACCTCAAATCTAGACATTTTCTACCTTCCATGTTGCTCTCTGTAGGAGATTCTGAAACATCTTTGGAAATGCAAAAATCCTTCAGTGGAGCAGCTTGCCGAGAGAGGAGCTAGAACTCCCATGAGTGGGAAGAGTGGGGCCAGGCATGGGACGTGGATTCCCTGTGGTGTCATGTCCCTGCAAAGTCCTGCACTGTACTGATACACTCAGCACATAGCACCAGTCCTTGGTGTAGAAAAGCATATCAAATCTAGTTCAAGAGCAGAATATTTCTGAAGAAACATTAAGCTTGGTGGCATTTCATACAATCAAAGACTAAGAAAAAAATCTTGGTATTACAAATTTCCTCAAGTTTTCTAAAAAATTCTCTCTTTGGAAGAATTCTATCTTTGAGTTTGGTTTTGTATACTCTTTTGAGATAAACAAAATCAATATTGTTCATATAAAATATTAGACTGAGAGTGATGTGAAATGTAATTTCTAGTTAGCGTTTAAGAAAGGTTGTTTTTATTTTATTAATAACTAAGCTACATGTAAATTTAAGGCACAGTGGAGCTTAAAAAGTGAAGGAGAAAACTGACATCTAAAGGCAGTTTTGTTTTCTGTTAGTTATTGTTGCAGAGTGAAAAGACAACAATGAATTCTAAAGAATTTAGGAATCTCTTTGTAACAACCATATATAACACCATATATTAGGCCTGCAGCCAATCACAATTTTTCCTATTTCACAGACAAGATTTCTCTTTTTCTTCTTCTTTGAAGTTACTGTGTCAACTTTGCCGTGAGGAGGAAAGCGCTAGCTAGCAGTGGTTAATGTAAAGTAATTTCTTGTTGAGCATTCTAAAATGGCATGCTCATCAGCCTGAGCTTACTCACAAATTACATGTATTTTTTACTAATCCAGAAATCAGAAATCATTGTCTAACACAAGCCAACGCAAGAGGGACGAAGATGAGAAGCAGCTAACCGAATGCCGTCTGTAGCGGCACATGGCCAAGCAGAAAGCTGTTAAGTAGTGAATAAGCACATAATCCTAATGCAAATTGCCTTGAAATTTTATTAGTCATATAAAGCTTGTGAAGCTCTAATTTTGAAAATGTATATCCCAATTAAAAGGTTTAGGACTAGACAGAGAGCATCTATTGGAGAACGGTGTTTGGGCTCGGTTTTATTTTTGGAGGGGGAGGCCATGGGTGTCAAGGGGCGGAGAGCTTGCCTGGGCCGTTAGAGCGATGTCTCTGTTGCTGTCACATCATTGTTCTCGTATGCAAAGCGTTCGATAGTTTTCAAAACCCTTTCATCTCTATTATCTGCTTTAATCCTTAGAATCTTTTCAAAATCTATTCAGTTATAATGAATTTAAAAACTAACATATTGAGACTCTGAAAATCTATGAAAAAGATGACAGAAAAGTTCAACTCTTCTTTGGCCATTCAGGCTGTTGTCCTATTCAAAAGTCCAGAAATCTATAGTGAAATTTCTGAGTGTAGTTGAACAAAAATAAAGAACAAAAAACCCTTTAGACTTCTCAATTAAAGATTTGCCCTAAAATATGAAAAGATGTATTCAGAGGGCCCAGGAAGAAAATGTTTTGAAGTTGCAGGAGTCTAGCCAGAGCCCCGATTTCCCAGGGAGATGGCACGTGTGTGCCTTCTAGAACGGAGGCTGCTGCACAGTTGTTTCCTGAGTTCCTGTTAAACCTCTCCCAGCCCGGTCACTGAGGCTGCAGATCTCCTTCTCAGGATATAAATGCTGGAACAGAGACACACGTGGCATGCGAATTCCTGGGAATGGTAACACATTGACTTCTGTTCATGATGAGAGAGAAGGAAGGCAGAACTTTCCTGAGAGCAAAGGTTCCCGGGAGAGAGTGGGGCTGAGGAGCTCAGCCCTTGCCAGCTGTCTGAAGAGGGTGTAGCTGAGTGGGGACAAGGCACAGGAGCACAGGACTGGGGCTCCAAAGGCAAATTTGTTTACTGTGGTCAAGGCCAAGTCTAGCACTGAAGGCAAGGAGTGTGCAGGGAACAGGTGGGTGGATATTGCTAAGAAAGGAGGAAAAAAGCAAAGATAACCCAAAGTGTTCAAATGTTTTAATGATAATAATAATATGAATCTGAATTTTAAGTGTACAATTCCCCACATAAAGACATTTATTGTCCGGTAGACAACGCTGGATAATCACTTGTTGTGGGGGGCTGTCCTGTGCATTTAACAGGCAGATGTTTAGCAGCACCCCTAGCTCCTACCCAGGAGGTGCAAGTAGCATCTTTTTCCCACCAGTTGTGACGACCAAAAATGTTTCTAGATATTGCCAAATATTGCCTGAGGGTAAAAATCACCTTCCGTGAGTACCATAGCACTAAACCCCTCTGTGGCTCAGTTTCCCTGCCTGTGGAATATCAATAACACTCTCTTCTCGCCTGTGTAGAGGATCTTAACTCATTGAAAGCCGCTGGTTTTCACTCCTCTGTTGGAGAGGAAGCGGAGGCAGCGCCGTGTGGGAAGAGCCTCCGCCACGTCAGCTCAGACCGTGGCTCTGGGTCTGCTGCTACCTTCGCATGAGACCCGGGATAAATCACTAGCCTCTCCGCGCCCCACAGCTCATCTTTAAAATGAAATTTTGTTTCTGTGCTCAAACCACATTTGTTATTCCCAGTGGCATCAAGAATATCCTTTTATTCTTCAAATCAGTACTCTCTTTTCTTCTATTTTTTTCCTTTGTAAATTCAGTATCTTCCCTTGTTCTTATTTTGAGTTGCTGTTATTTCACTTTGATGTAAAAATAGGATAAGTTTATGACATTCTGGACAGCCTCAGGCTATAGGACTTTCCCAGGAGACAGAAATCCAAAAATCCTGCATTCTCATTGTCTGGGGATTAGGCCTGAGATGTTATAACCTTACATAAGCTAACTTTTATTTGGGCTCTTCTAAATACTGAGTGGTGCATTTTACCAAAGCTATACTGCAGATTGATTTAAGAGAAAAAAGAAGAAGAAATTAGATAAAAGAAGAAACTTGCCTAAAGTTACACTTCTTCCTTTAAACTGCATTGCTTGATTGCTGTTTTCTTTCCAAAGCATTTCTGATGTGACAGTCTCCACCAGGAAAATTGCCAGGAAAAGTTAAGAAGGATGTTTTGTGCCATCTGAAAACTGCCTTCATTCGCATGGCATTAATACAGCATTCCATTGCTGGCCCTCAGTTGCCATGAGGAAGCCAGACATGGCCTCTGAGCTCCCAGTCAGCCTATCAGAACAGTGGGCATGACATGTTGTGACAAGAACAGCACGGTCCTGGGGAAAGGGGAAGACTGTGACAACAACCTGCATTGTTGCAGGGTGGTTACCTGCCCGTGCCTGTTTCTGCCCCGTGACTGATTGGATCTGGCAGCAACTACAGGCAGGGAGCTTCCCCCAAGGAGACACGGCTGCTGCCGAAATGGCTGCTGTTACCGCGGATGCCTGATCATATATTCACTGTGAAAACCCTAAGTATCTCACTTCCATCCCGATTTGCTCCTGTTGGTTAAGACGGTGCCGATAGAAGATCTGTGTTGAAATACGCACAGAACTAGCAAGTGAGATCAGGAAGACTCTCCAGGGTCTCCCAAGTGAGGAGCCAGAGGCCCTTTGAAGTGATGTCACTGACATAAAGTCACACAGCAAATAAGTGGCTGAGCTGGAACTAGATACTGTCCTTACTCTCAGATCATATTACCTTAGAGGGCCACTACCAACACGTTATTACCACTAACACTTCCTATATCAGACTGAGTAGCTGGCTCCCAGAACAGAACAGGGAGCCCCAAGGGAATAGAGCCCAGATAAGGTGAATTTTGAAAGAGAAGAATAAGTAAAGAAAGGTGTAAATCAGAGGATTCGAAATAGTCAAGGCACTGGGACCCTCGAGAAAAAGTGCCCAGAGAGGATTAGGTACTGAATATAATAAGACAGTGGTATTGGTGGTGGTGGCAGTGGTGATGGTGGTGATAATGGTGGTGGTGACGTGGAGGTGGTGGTGGTGACCATGATGACAGTAAAATACTCAATGTTAACTCATTCACTCAAGAATTATTTGGTAAGAATCTACCAGTCTGGGCACTGGGGAACAATTGTGAACAGAACATCGGCTCTCCTTCACAGAGCTCACAGTCTAGTAGAGGAGACAGACTGGTAAGCAGAACGTTTCAGCTCCGCATGGCAAAATCTCTGATGGAAATAGGCATAGGTTGATTGTATGGGAAAGCAAATCCCACAAATTTAGCTCAAAGTTTTCCCAGGACTAAGCACCGACCTGACAAGTATTCACATATTGGATGGAAAGATGGAAGAATGGCTGACAAGGACCCACAGCAATCACAAAAGTGCTACTATTCACAGAAATCCTTTCTCCGTAGTGGAAATGAGATTTGAATAGCCAGTCACCAAAAGCACTGGAGAAAAATGTCATAAGGGGTAGTTTGCTCCTCTGGGGGCTTGTTTGCTTTGCAATTCAGAAAACATAAGGTTGCTGAGACCAAAGTTTGCTCCATGGGGTCCCAACATTTACAGTTACTTGATCTCATGGTATTTTGATTCAATGTAAGAAAAAAAGTAATATTAATGGGAAAATTTAAAAGGTAGGAGAGGAGAAAAAAAGTCAATAGAGTTACGTATTTTTAAATTCCAGTGCTTTATACTGGTGCCAGACAGGACTTTCCAGATTCCCTTGGGATGCCACGTTTATTTTTAACCGTGGTCTTTTGCTAATATCGAACCACAATGCCTTCATTAATCCCCATTAATACTTTGCTCTGACTGTGCCTTTGGGGAATTAAATCATGATTGAACTTTTTTAGCCAACTGATGTTCGATGTACTCCTTAGTTTTATAAAAAAAAATCTTGAACTCCAGCTAGTAAATCAAACTGGCTGCAGCTGGGGGTGGGTCCCAGCTCTTCCCGGGGCCCATGCTAGGTGAGCAACTGTGGACCTCTGAGATGAAGTGGACCTCAGTGCTTCTGATCCTCGAGCACCTGTGACCCCACAGATAAACTGAAAATAAAGTTATTTTCACTTTGTCCATCTCTTCCTCCCCTTCTCTTTGTCCCAGTATTTAGAAAGTTTTTTCCTTTCCATACACGAAAAAGACAGTAGTGATATCACTACTTTGTTATGTCGCCAAGTCACTCCACAGGAGGCTTACTATAAAACCATGCTTTTTATTTTCCTCCAGTTGTTTACTTGGCAGTCTTATGGGAAGCCTCATACTCAGCAAACCTCTTCATGAAACAAACCTTACTTACAAATATTCAGATTACATCTAAAAATTCACTTCAGTTATAAATTTCACCACTGAATCATCCCAAATGAAGTCTAACATCAGAAATAAATACAGAAAGTCTACTCCCTGGTCATATAGACCAACTGCAGTGTAATTCCCTAACAGTTTTATTTTTAAATAATTTTTAAGAACATTTACAAAGAAAAATCTAAGTGCTTCTTTGACTAATAAAGCATTGAAAACTCCCTTTCTTGGAGGGAACTCCCATAGAGAAATCTGAGGACCCAGGTGCTCAATGGCCATTGTCTCTGATCTTTGTCAACCATGAGGAGCTTTGTCATATTTCCCCATATGGATCTTATTTTTTAAAAAATTTCATCTGTTGAGAAAGCATGATAATATTTCCCCCTTCTTGGGTGAGATTTATATAATTGCCAATCAGAACTTCTGACGCTGGTGGTGGTGGTGGTGATGATCACTACCAGATAACCTGCGTGACCACACTGGCTGATTTGGTGCCACCTTTGTGAGGAGGAAGATATGACTTCCATCTGGTGTTCTGTCAGCGTGACAGTGACACAGCTGCATCCTAACTTGCAGATACCTAGAAGTCAAAATTTCCAGACTGGTGGCCATTGCCGGATACAGGCTCCATGATGGATTTGAGTCCTCGTCTAGAGTGTCTGGGTCTCCAACCCTATCAACTTTTATTTTAAATTGTTACTGTCTCTCTTCTTGATTCATGTCAGAAATAACATCCCTCAGTTTGAGACGGCATAAAAATACCAGTTGATCCAGCAATCCCACTACTAGGCATCTATCCAAAAGAAAAAAATACATTGTATAATAAAGACACCTGCACTAGAATGTTTACAGCAGCACAATTCACGATTGCAAAGATGTGGAAACAACCCAAGTGCCCATCAATCCATGAGTGGATTAATAAAATGTGGTATATAGGTACCATGGAATACTACTTAACCACAAAAAAACAGTGGTGATCTGGCACCTTTTATATTATCCTGGATAGAGCTTGAGCCCATCCTTTGAAGTAAGGTATCACAAGGATGGAAAAACACGGACTACATGTACTAACTGATCAACACTAAGGTGCTCACATGGTAGTAATACTCACTGAGTGCCGGTCAGGTTGGGGGTAAACCCACAACTAATGGAAGCCGAGTGCACTGTATGGGGAAAGGACAAGCTTGTAGCCCTGGCTTAGGCAAGGCAAATGCATTATATCTAACCAAAATTTTTGTACCCTCATAATATCCTGAATTTTAAAAATTAAAAAGAAAAAGGGTAACCTTTCCAGTGGTGACACATTTCAGTCCATAGGAGCACCCAGGGTGGCAACTTCCAGAGAATCTCCAATAGGGTAAAATACTAAATTACCAATTCTAAAGAGATTTTTAAAAAACTTTTAAAGTTGGAGTCAAGGTGTTCCTGAGAAAGGAAGGCATTTCTAGAATTCTGGAATGGCCAAGGGAGGGTACAGAGTCAAGACAATTCTCTAATACATTGCAAACTACACAGAATGCCACAAGGTCACCTAATTCACCAGGGATTTTCATTTCTGTTTGTTGGAGAGTTTTAACAATTGACAAATATATTGGAAGCAGTGGGAAAATAGAATTTACCCAACAGAAAGTATCTTCATAGCCGTTTTTGAGAAATTGTACCCATTCCACAAATAACCAATGTGCAGATGGAGAGACTGAGGATTCGAGAAGCTAAATAACTTTATCCAAGGTCACTGGCAGTGCTGGGGCTGCATCTCGGTTGCCGGATCCACTGTTTCCCACGTGATGTTGACGTGTCCTCTGCCTGTCCTCTCTGCCCGAGTGCAGATGTAATGCCTGTTACATGCCCTGAGCCAAGCCTTCTATTTAATGTAGGGGGAGCGAGCGACAATGAACTGTTCAGACATCATCTTTTTCTGTTATGTAAGAGCCAGCCATATAATGAAGTTTTCATTTGTGGGCAAACAGCTTGGTTTCTCAATTATTAAGGTTACATTTCTTATGCCTGCTCTCCCCATATTTTTGGAGAAAAACAGACATTTATTACAAGCCATCTCTCGAATGTGATAATCACAGTCAATCTAAATGTCTGCTTTCCCTGAATTGCTTCCTGGAATGAGGTTTCAATGCTGCATCTATTTGGTAATCACGAGGCTATTTCTGAAACACATGGACGCTTTTCAGCACTCCCTCCAAGCTGTGCAGCCGGCGAGCTCTGGTCTCCTGAGGCCAGCGTCCCCAGGACAGAGGGACAGCAAAGGAGCAAAGCCAGTGCAGCGCTGTAGGATGGGCACAGCTTTGCCCACTTTGGGTTCCCTGCACTCCCTCCCTCCCTCCCCTACCTCCTCCCTTGCCATGCTTCTCTCCTTCCTCCCTCTGCTCTGCACAGTCCCTCTCCTGTCCACCCAGTCCCTCCACTCGGACATTCCTGCAGGCCCGCTCCACCCAGCCCCACCCTGTGCAGCAGGGGCCTGGCAGTGAAGAAAGCAGACCACATTTGGAGACCTCGAAATCTCGGTTTCCCTCTTTCTTGGTCCACGTTTGGTTTTTCCTCTCATGATTGTCGATCAGCAAAATGTTTGGGCCCAGTGAAAACCCTCAGCTGCTAAGGAAGACAAGGACAATAATTTCTTGTTGCAATGGTCACCACGAAAATGAATCTAATTACCCACCCTGCAGAACTTGGGTCATATATAAACATTCACTACATAACATGTAGCCACATGTAACATGTAACTACATAACAGTAGCTACATGCTTCGTGTTGATCGGGATTAGTTCATGGGGTTTTGTTTAAATGAGGTAAAATTCACATACAGTAAGAAGCATGGGTATAAAACGCACAATTTGATGAGTTTTGATTGGGGGAATTACCACTCCAATCAAAATATAGACATTTCCATTAGCCCAGAAATTCCCCTTGTGCTCCTTCCATTCAACTATCACCCCCTTAGGCAACCACTATCCTTATTTCTTTCAATTGATTATATTTGTCTATTCTTAAACTTCACATAAATGGATTCATACAGTATAGATGGGGCTGCCTTCTTTTACTTAATTAATACATTTGTTTTTAATTTTTTCCTTACGATTACTGAGAAGTATTTCATTGTATTTTATGTCACTATTTGTCTACCCACTCATCTATTGATGGGCATTTGAGTTGTTTCCAGTTTGGAGCTATTACAGGTAAAGCTACAATGCACATTCTTGTACAAGTATTTTTGTGTACCTATTTTCACATGCCAGGAGCAAATAGCTAAAGGTGCCATGTCTAGATCAGAAGATATGTATGTGTTTGACTTTATAAGAATCTGCCAGTTTCCAAATTGGTTGTACCATTTTACATGCCTGCTGTATGAGAGTTCTGGTTCTTCTACAGCTTCGCCTATTCTTGATGTTTTCAATCTTTTTAATTTTAACCAATCTAGTGGGTATCTTGTGTTTTTAATTCTCATTTCTCTGATAGCTAGTGATGTTGAGCACCTTTTCACACATTTACTAGCCATTCCAGTATTTTTTGGTGCATAATCTTTTCAAGTCTCTGACCATTTTCTTATTGGTTTGTTGGTACTTTTATTATTGTAGTTCTCTGTGTATATTCTGAATACATATCATTTCTCAGGTATGTATAAAGGATATTTTCCCCCAAACTATGGCTTCCAATTACATTTTCTAAGTGGCATATTTTAAGTAATAAAAAATTTTAAATTTCATAAAGTTCAATTTTTAAATTGTTTTTTAATAGTCCTCCCCAGGAAGGACTATGGTCATGAAGATATTCTCCTATGTTTTCTTTTCAAAGCTTTATAATTTGAGCATATGCATTTTGGTATATGATTCATCTTGAGTTATCCTTTTGTGTGGTGTAAGGTAGGGATCAAGGTGGTGTTTTGTTTTGTTTTTCTCTCAGTTTAACCATTTGTTTCAGCAACATTTGTTGGAAAGGATTTTATTTGCTGAAAAGACTATCATTTTCCTCATTGCATTGCTCTGATGACTTTGTTGAAAATCAAATGACTATATGAGAGTGGCTCTATTTCTGGACTCTCTGTTCGCTTCCATTGGTTCATATGTCTATCTTTTTACCCATACTACACTGCCTTGATTACTGTTTTGCTATAGTAAATCTTCAAATCAGGTGGTCATCAAACTTTGTTCTTCCTTTTCAATACTGTTTTGGTTATTCTAGATCCTTGGCATTTCTATTAATATATAAATTTTAGAAACAACTTGTCAACTTCAACAAAATGTCTGTTGGTATTCCAATGCATTCATTTGATCTAGTAAAGAAATATGAAAAGTTGGCCCATGCCCATCATCTAGTAATACCACCTCCATTCATTCAACAGAACGTATTGGGTGCCCACTGTGCCAGCCTTGGGACTGCAAAGTCAAAGCAGTGTGGCGCCTTACTTTCCTCTGGGAGCGTACAGCCTGGTCATGGAAACAGAGACAGCAAACCAGCGACACGGTGCAATGTGATAGATGGGAGGATAGAACTAAGCAAAGAGTGTATGTGAGCATAGGGTAGGGACAGCTAATCAAAAGGTAATTGGTGGTATAGATTTCCAAAGAGAAACCAGCTGAGATTTAAGGAGTCAATAGGCATTCACCAGGTGAAGAAGGGGTTTGAGCGTGGACTGGCATTCCAGGAAGAGACAGTAACATTTCCAGTAGCAACAAGGCAGAAAATGACTTGCTGTGAAGCCCAGTGCTATGAAAAGCCAAAGAGAAAGATGGTAGAGGCTTTCTTTTCCTTTGGGTCGAGTGTGTGCCCCTGGCTGTGATAAGTGCTATGAAAGGATCAAGGACAAGGAGCCAAGCAAGGAAACAGAATTCCTACTACCCTGTTTCTTTTCTCTTGTGTGTTTTTGCTGGGCTGCCTGTTTATGGTGTAACCTGTCCGAGCACTTTGTCTGCAGCTCCTCTCCCTGCCGATCCTTAGCACACAACTTGGCAAATGGGACAGCAGGCACAAGAAATAGATCTCTGTGTTCCCAGACCAACGGGTTTCCAAATTTTATTTTATTTTTTAGAACTTTTTTTTTCAAATATCAATTTAACCCAAAACACAAAAAAGCAAAGGCAGGGCAACAGTTATTGAAGAAAGGTGTTTCCTGAAGCCCCCACCACCAACACTCAGTCCTCTCCCGCCCACCCCCAACACAGCACCAACCCGACTTCTTTTGCAAAATGCTAGCATGCCATGGGCACAATTTGACATCCACCTTACCACTTGCACCTAGATAGGTTTCAGATTGGTCACCACCAGACTGTGGGTGGGACTTCGGAGTCACAAAACCTAGAAAGGATTTTCTACAAGGAATAATTCTTCTCCTTCCCAAATTTAACTCTAGGCCTTTAAACCTAGTTCATGTTATCTAAAATCGAAATTTATATCCAATGGCCTTAGAGAAACTATTATAGACAAGATTACATATAAAACTATTTTCTAAAAGAAATCCAAGCCTTTCTACAGAATTCCAATCTTTAAGAGAACATAACTTTTAACAATGAAATTTAACAGAATATAATAGATTTATAATGGAGAAAAGTCATTTCATCATAGCCATATAAAATGTGCACACAGGAGAAGAAAAATACCTTTACATATTTAAAGAAAGCAGGAAAAATAGTAACTACACAAAATGTTAAGGTTTGTGCTGCAGGAAACTGAGGAATCAAGAAATCCCCATGTCTTCATCTGTCAATGTCTAGTTAGAATCTGCTCAAGCCCCAGTGACCAAAATTGGAGCCAAGTTCAGTGTAGGTCGTGCTTTAAGGTTCTTCCTATCCTTTGAATTATACAGGAGAAATAGTTTTAAAATCATAAATATTATTATACTATAGATGCTAGTTTAATTAAAAAGTATTACATTTACTTTTTATAGCTTTATTGAGATATAATCAACAATAAAATGTACATATATAGAGTGTACAATTTGATTATTTTGACACATATGTGCACTAATGAAGCCATCACCAAGATCAAAATAACGAGTGTGTCCATCACCCTAGAAGTTCCCTGTTGTAATTTCTCCCTTTAGCCACTCTCAGCCCTGTGGACCATCCCCAGGCAGCCACTGGTCCACTTTCCGACACTATGGGTTGATTTGTGTTTTCTAGAATTTTATATAAATGTAATCATGCAGTTTGTGCTCTGTCTTGGTCTGGCTTCTTTTTATGCTTCTTTACTGCATTTTGGTTGATCTCTGCTGTTGTTTGTATCAGTAGCTCATCCCTCTTTATTGCTGACTAGTACCCCATTGACAGATAAACTGCTATTGTGGATGGACATTTTGGCCATTTCTAGTTTTTACCTCTTAAAAATAAAATTGGAACATTCATGTAAAAGTCTTTGTATAGACATATGCTTTTATTTTTCTTAGGTAAATACCTAGGAGTGGGATAGCTGGGTCATATGGTAGATGTTTGTCTAATTTTCAGGAAACTCCCAGACTGTTTTCCAAAGCGTTTTACATCCCCACTGGCAGGATATAAGTGTCCCCAGTGTTCCACGTCCTCCCCAAAACTTGGTATGATCAGTCTTTTTAATTTTAGACTAACAGGTGTGTGGTGTTATGTCACTGTGGTCTCCATTTGCATTTCCCTAGCAACTAATGATGTTGAGCATCTTATTGGCCACCCATGTGTCCTCTTTGTTGTAGTATCTGTTTAACCATTTTTTGCATGTTTTTAAATGGCTTGTTTTCTTATCTTGGGCTTCTTACCTTGGTTTTCTTCTGTACTTGATTTTTTTCATGATATCTCTCTTCCCACCCCACTCTCTCCACCCAACCCCATGCTGCTCTTTTTTCTTTCTGTTCATGGTGCCTTTCAATGAGGAAAAGTCCTTAATTTTGATGAAGTCCAATTTATAAATATTTTCCTTAGGGATCATGCTGTTAGTATTATATCTAAAGAATCTTTCCCTGACCCAAAGTCACACAGTTTTCTCCTGTGCTTTCTTTTAGAAGTTGTATAGCTTTAGGTTATAGATTTAGGTCTATAATCCATTTCAAGCTAATTTTTACATATGGCACAAGGTATGAATCAAACCTCATTTTTTGCATATGAATATCCAATTGCTCTAGCCTTATTTGTTAAAAAAAATTATCCTTTATCTATAAAATTGCCTATGCAACTTTGTAAAAAATTAGTTAACCATATTTATGTGCATTTATTTCTGTGTTCTCTATTGTGTTCCACTTATCTGTTTCTCTGTATTTATGCCAAATGGTATCATCCAACTTAAAAGTATTACATTTAATTGTACTCATATTCTATTTAATTTTAAGTTTTGTTTAATTTTATTAAATTTCATTTTAATAGGAAAAAAGCTGAATTGCAACAGAAGAAACTGTTAAACTTTAAATAAATGTTTCTTCACTACAAGAGCTATAATTTCCTAACGGGTCCCTCTGAGGTTATTAAAAAATTATGAAAACCACTAAAAGAATAAAGTAATTATGTACTTTTAAATTATGTTTTAATTTTAGATGGTATCAATTAACTATGAGAGACCAACACATTAAAACATTAGCATTTTCCTTCTTCCTCTCCTCTTTCCTCCCTCATGTCTAATTATTTTCTTAGGCTGATTATTGCTTTTACATTGTCAGATTTAAAAATTTATCTGTAACTATAATTTCCAAAGATGCTTAAATTACGTGGACTTTCTTCACCGCTGAATCTTTTACCAGAGTCTCTGTTTCTGGGTTATTTGATTGATTAAGCCCTTAAATATAATATCTTGATATCACTTTTCAAGTAGTTTGGTTCTGCTGGGTACTATGTTCTCTGATTCCTCCAGGTCTGAAAATGTGTACTAGTTTCCTTTACACGTGCACACCATCTCAGCTGCACATGATATTCTTGGGACAACCTTTCTTTCTTTCTTTCAGAACTATGTAAATAATGATTGACAGTGCTTTGCCAGCGAGTGGTACTGTAGAAAAGTCTGAAGGCAGTCTGATTCCCTAACTTATTGCTAATTTACATTTTATGTCTAGATGACTAAACAATTATTTCTTTATCCTAATGTTCAAATTAATTAAAATTCCTTGGCATTAAACATTCTGCATCAAATTACCCTGGAGCACAAATTATTCTTTCAGTGTATAGATTCAATTTTTCTTCCATTAAGTAGAAATTTTTTGCATCATGAATGTATCCTCTGTTTCATTTGTTGGGTTCTCTATTTTAAGGACACTAATTATCCTTATGTTGTATCATCTTTGTCTGCTGTAACTATGGAACTACTAGCTTGTCTTTAAATAAATCCTCTCTTTGTCTTTTCATTAGCATTTTCCTTGATTATCTCAAACTTTTCTTCTATGTCATTAATTTTATATTTAGCAGTTATCTATTCTGTTTCTTACAGCTTATAATTTATTATTAGTTGTGTAATGTTATAACTTGATCCTCAATAGGTTCCCTTTGGTCTGTGATCTCCTAAGAGATTTTGAGAAAATTCTTTATGTTCCTTAATTTGTTTTATTCTATGTATGATTTTTTTCATGATCTCTCTCTCTCTCTCTCTCTCTCTCTCTCTCTCTCTCTTTCTCTCTCTCCACCATGCTGCTATTTTCCTTTTATTCATGCTCATATTTGCATAACTCTTTTCCAGATATTTTATTTGCTCTAATAAATGAACTCTGGACTCTCTTCTTGATATAAAATTCATTTGATTTCTCCTCTGGTCTCCAACTTGAGGTCAAGGTATCTCATTGTATCTACTCTTTAGTAATCTGAGAGAGATTAGAGTGAGGAAGGGAGTTTAGCTGAGGATATGGGCAATCTTTGCTAGAATACTTAGGCTCTGCTCTTTCTCTTAAGATTCTGTTAAACTTCTCATTCCAGAATCCACTCTCCCTACCTGGGTATATCTCATTTCCATGGGGGATACTCTCAGGCCTAGTATCATTTTCCCACTTTATTCAGGTGCAGACACTTTTTCATTGGCTTCTTCCCCTATTCTGGCAGAACAAGAAAAAGATCAGCATTTTGATGTGGTTTGTTTCTGTCCAGATTTTGATATATAAATGAGAAATCTCAAGATTGTGTTGACTTGCCAGTAAGGCTTCTGAAGAACTGTGGTTAGGGTTAGGAGCTGAGTCATGCTGCCTCTCTGCTCCATGCCATAATCCTCGTCTTTTCTTGGCACCGTGTTTTAAAGTATATTGCATATGTTATGCCACTGAGGTTACTGATGGCGACTTAGGGGGTGGGGGAGGCCTGTTTTTCATTTCTCCAATTCCATAGGTATTATGGGAAGGCAATTTAGTGCAACCTTAATGAAGTTAAATAACTCTTCCTGTCCATAGTTCTGGGTTCACATTGTCTTCCTGACCACCAGTGACACAAGACCAAGAATGAAATCATTCTGCCACTAATCAAACCCTGAGTTTATGGTAAGGTGTTAAAATGGCCAGATGCAGCATGAAAAAGGACTAGCATGCCCTTGAAGTGTCCTCCAAACGTATCCTGTTGTCTAGGGATGGAGATAATACTTTAACCCTTTACATCTCTTACTAAAGACTTATCTCTCTGAGCTCCCCAGAAATCAATGTTGTAATTAGAAAACAGTAGCTAATCTGGCCAAATGCTAATAAATGAGAGTTGTGATTTATCTAGCAACAGGGGAACAGCTCAGCATTAACAATTAAAAGGTCTGCAGAAGACAGAGCTTTTTTTCTTACTCCTCCCCTTAGCTGATTGAGTTCAGCCTTGTGCTATAAATAGCCCTTCTAATTAATGGCTATCTGTTTGAAAATTAGTTATCAGAACCATGGTTTAGGAACCTTTACCTCTGAGATTCATAGTCTATTCTATTTTTCAGTGATAAAGGAGTGGCAATGTGAGTTCAAACCTGAATCTACCCACCCACAAAGACCAAACCACATCATAGCCCACCAAGACACTCTTCAGGCTTTATTATGATAGGTACAGACTTTTAAATAATCAATCCAACTGCAAGGAGAAGTATTAATCATGAATACAGCCAGAACTGTTGGCTAAAGCCTACTATATCCCAGTCATTTCATCAGTCTATAGGCTACAGTCAAAGTGTGCATCAAAGACATGAGTTTGCAATTAGCTGAGCAAAGTCTTTTAGAAACCTCCAAAGAATTATAGTTTTCTACATTGGAAAAATTAACTGGGCAGTTACTAAAACTTTTCTTCACTTTAACCTGACTGGATACTGAGCCAAAAATAGTATGTCCAAATCAAATCTAATAGTGAAATCTTCTAGACAACACTCCCCAGAAGGACCCTCTTGGGGAAACACTGCTCAGTGCTGGAGTAAATCTCATGTTTCAGTGGAGGGTTTGACATTCACAGTGGAAGGTGTTTTCTTCTAGTATTTTCTATTTCATCCATATTGCCTACTTACATGATACCCATGCAGAGCTCCTAGCAGGTCCCTGAACCTACCATATTGTTTCATGACACCAAGCATTTATTCAAACTGTTTCTGCCACGTAGATGAGCTTTTCTGGTCAGCTTGCGTGTCTTCTCTTTATTAAGCCTCCAATACCACCACCACACCACCCTCCAACCTGACTGGTTACCACCTCCTTTGGGCCCACCCCCACTCTAGCTGTGTGTTTTTCTGTCTTAATATCAAGAAACTTTACTTCCACTGATTGGCTTCTTGTCCATCTCTCCCTAGAGAAGCTCTTATTCTCATTCAGATGTGCAATACTTCTTTACTTTTGACTGTACAGTGATTATTGAACAACTATTGAGCACCAACTCTTTGTTAATACTTGCTAGATTCAAAAAGGCAAAATTTTTTTTCTCTGTTCTCAATGAACTCTCGAACCAGTGAGAAAGGCAGGTTCCTTTACAAATAAATGCAGCAAGCCAAAGAGAAGGGTCTGGGCAGGTGCTGAGGCCGAACTGTTAGCTGGGAGGCAGCGAACAAATAAAAAACTCACCCTATTTTAATATATCTCTTCCGTAGTTTTCATAATTCAAACAAACATGCTTCAACCATGTGTTTCATATTGCTTGCTAATGTCTTTTCAGCATAACCCCTACTTCTATACTGTGCTTCTATACTGTGCACACAGATCACCTGGGGATCTTGTTAAAGTGCAGATGCTTATGCATGAGGTCTGGAAGGGGCCTGGCAATTGACATTTCTAACAAGCTTCCAGGGGATGTCAATACTGCTGGTCCACGGACCACACTTTGAGTAGCAAGGCTCTAAACAATTGCCGTGTCAACTATAAAAATTGTTGAAGTGGCGCTAGTTTTTGGAAAAACTTCTACCTCTGCCCACCTAGACTCTTCTAACTATATTAAAGGTGATGAAAGTTACAAGAGACGTAGATTCAGCAGTACCCAGAAAAGGCTGGCAGGCTGCCTCAAAACTGTCACTTCTTGTCCTTTGTTTTATTGTCTGACGATAAAAGGTCTTTGCTCTTGTATTTTAGGTCTTCTGCTACTAGGTGGGTATAGTCTGAAGGCACAGCAAGTTTTTCCCAAATATTCAAGATTACCTTTCACTGCTAAGTTTCCTCCATATTTAAACCATAACATCGCAGCCCCTTTATGTAAATAGAAATACCTTTTAACAAAATTATAAAACTTTAACCACTTTAAACAAGCATAGAGTACTTAAGTGAAATATTTTTTAAAAAACCAACTCTGTAAGATTACTCTGGGAATCTGTTTTCTTACTAACTCTTAGTGGTTCCAACAACAGTGTCTGCTCACTTTTTCAATTTATTAGAGTCTGCCATTCAAAATAAAAGTAAAAAAAACCATTAGACCTCTACTTTCTTGTTTGTCAGTTTTGCGTTTTCATTCCACCAAGACAAGATCCCTCCTTGAGTTCTTTCTTTTGCAGGTCTTATTCCTCATGTCATGCTCCAGGAATATTCCAGCTCAAACCAAGTGCCTCTGTGTACTTCCCCCCAGTCATGCAGAGAAGAGGTCTCGGCCCCTCCTATCTGCTACTCAGCTTCACCTTCCACAATAAGATGCTATTTAAGAGGCAGTCTTGGTTATTTGGTCTCCCCTCCCACACTTAGTTTTCTCGTCGTTTTCCTTGATGACACAACAATGAATTGAATGGAAATGGGACTGTTTTCCCTGCGCAGAACACATGGAAGGCACCGAGGGAAGCCTTGGCTCGCCACATGCCGTAGTCTGGGGAGGGAGGGCTCTTCTAGATGGACTTCCTTCCTTCTCATGGCTCGTGGTGTCATTTAGGTTAATGCCAAAGATGATGAGGGTGTCCTCGTTGGATCCTGGGACAATATCTATGCCTATGGCGTCCCCCCGTCAGCCTGGACTGGAAGTGTTGATATTCTCTTGGAATACAAGAGCTCTGCGAATCCAGTCCGGTATGGCCAGTGCTGGGTTTTTGCTGGTGTCTTTAACACATGTAAGTATCCAACTGAGCAATTTTTTAATGTAAAGGAAATTTTACTTTAAGACATTTTATCTATAACCTGGCAAAGTGACTCAGCAGCCCATGTTGGCACTATAGAATTTATGGGAGAGCATTCTGGGATGTAGTCAATGCATAATTAAGTTCTACTGGGCCAAATATGTTCCTAGTTTCTCTCTGACTGCAGAATCTTTATAGAAAGAATGACAGACTATTTCCCACATAATCTTCCTTCAACACCCAGAGAAACGGAGAGTCACAGGGGCCATGTGAGGATGTAGGGGAAGATAAGCCATTTTCTGTTCAGTAACCACATTTGTAAAAGACTGAAATAGGAAAACCTAAAATAATAAATAATAAGAAAAGATATATACTATGTATTTGTTATTGAGAGTTGTAAAATGTTTATTTGCTTATTTATTGTTGAGAATTTTTATAAATATATCCACTAAATTTTTGTCCCAGCTATGGAAGGGATTGTGGCAGGTGGTCTCATCTACATTTTTACTTGTGCCCCGTGCCCGAGAGCAGCCAGAGACCAGAACGTAATGAACGGTCTCACCTCCCCTGCTTCCGCTCTAGTTTTTAATCTACCCCACATTCGATCTGTAGAGGAAAACATACGGGAACAGAATTATTCTTTCCAGCCTTGTGCATCATTTTTCAAAATGGCATTTGCCTCTCCAGGCCCGGACAATGTTGCAATTAATTCAGTGAATATTTTAAAAAATACATTTATTTCAGTATGTCTTCATCCTTGGTAATGATTTTCGTTCACACGCCATTTCTGCAGCCTTGGAGAAACATTAAGCTCAAGTCGGCATGTCCTTTCTGCCTGATCATTAATAAAGAAGGTTTTACCTAGTTAGCATTTTTTAAATCAAAAAACCAAAGAGGGGCTGGAGGCTTGAGTAAAACCATTTTAAAAAATGATTATGAAACTATCAGTTTTAGCTCAAATGTGCAGCAGTCTAAGCCTTAGTCAGTGATCCAAGTAGGAAGAAAACATGAGTTTTGTTCCTTGTGGCATCGAACTGAATAAGGTTACTTTCTTAGCTATTTAAATATACCTAAGGGCTAAAGGAATATGTGTTTTTTGGAAGCAATAAAGGCCAAAAGTGTCAGTCTTCTGGAAGCACTGGTCTGAAGTTCCAGCTAGAAGCCTGAACTTCATGTTGGGTTAAGGGTGGAGGTTGTCCCTCCCTCAAGGCTCCCAAGCTGAGACCAGGAAGAAGCTGCCCAACAGAGGCAGCTACTCTTGTGAAATGATTTTAGGAAACCAGGAAGGACCCAAGCCCTCCCAGGCCTACAATGGCACTACCCCAGTGTGATTCCTTCAACCTAGAATCAGATAAGATAGTGAACACCTTACATCCATCTATGCTTTTGGTATAAAAGGGTTATCTGATCTATGCCTAAAAACAGGCATTGATGGTAAATTAGGAAAAGGCAGAAACACACTGTGGGGAATTTGCCGAGAGAGTAAACCTGAACAGAGAATTTGGGGGAAGGAGGAACTGGTGCTCCAAAGTCAACCTCCACCTGTCTTAAAATTATGGATAACATGGACTCTTGACCAACTCTTATTTTGTAATAATGTGAATTAGCGTTCAGCCAGAAACAGGATGAGAGTGGCAATTGTTTTACTGGTAAGAGCAGGGTGAACAGGCTGCAAGTGAATAGAGGAAGGGGGAGAGGGAGGCCCCTGGGGGCCTTGTTTGAGGTGTTAAGATCCAGACTCAAGTTTGGACTTCCAAGGTTGTTTGTTCTGTTGAAGGAGGTGGTAGTCTTTTGTTAAAAATGCTAAACTATTCTAAAGGAGAAAAAAAAAGGCAAGCCAAGTCATTAATCTTAAAATTGTCAGCTGAATTATTTTCAATGAGCCCTGATGTCTGGCGTCCTGGGAGCCAGCGAGGGCATTTGGATTAAGTTTAATCAATAGGTACATATGGCAAGAGATGTATCCAGGTAATTTATTATCTAACAATTAAAATGAATCTGTGGTGTCACCCTCCACTGAGTGTCACAGAGCAAATTCCAGCCAGGAGAGCAAATGCCACTGAGTACCTGCTCTGTAAATTCCTAACTTCCTTTTTGCTGGGTTTTAAAATTTTTTATTTTCAGGAACATAGCCTAATCACTGAACTAAACTTATATTAATTTTATGATCATATGATTAGAAACTAAACAATTAGGACCCTGTTATTGGGATTCTATTCCAGTTGGCTGCATTGGGCACCAACTGCTGTTCTTGCACCAAAATTTCTCTCTAGAGCCCCCATGAGATTGAGTGGTCACCTTTCTTCAGCATGGAACATTTGAGGACAACTTGTCTAAAGGGGCTTTCCATGTTGGTAAAGAAGAAGGTCCCACAGAAGAAGGGATTTTTCGCTATGTACTTATTTAATTTTGGTGACATGTTTAGTTGTGTTCTGTCCTTGTTTCCTGCAGTTTTACGATGCCTTGGAATACCAGCAAGAATTGTTACCAATTATTTCTCAGCCCACGATAATGATGCCAATTTGCAAATGGACATCTTCCTGGAAGAAGATGGGAACGTGAATTCCAAACTCACCAAGGATTCGGTGTGGTGAGTTTGATTTATAAGGGCATTGGCCGATATCAAATTATAGTGACATTACACATTTACTACAAGACAGGCTTGGTCTAATATTTCTTTCCCTTCTATTTTAAGGATCCTTCAATAGCATAGGCAGAAATGCCTGATTGTCAAAATTTTTTTTTAGCTAATGAATTAGAAATGTTACTGAACAAGTAGTTTAGGTTCTCAGTGATAAAAATCAGTCATCCATTATAATACCAACCACCAAAAAAGGCTATGGTTTTGACTGATATATATGCCTCTACTAGTTCTCTTTACCTTAGCATATTAACATTACGGCTAGTGGCGGAAGTATTGGAGCCAAGCGCTCGCTGTCTGTCACTGCCTTGGGAGTAGGAGAGCTAACATTTATGAGCGTTTGCTATGTACCAGTCTCTGTGTGTGCATCGTCCTACCTGATTCTTTCAACAGTTTTATCAGGTGGGTGCTATTAAAAATCTCCACATACAGATGAGAAAACTGAGGCCCAGAGAAGTTTGCTCAAGGTCACATATCTGATAAGCTGGGAATAAACCCAAGCACTTCCGACCCTTAACTATTAATACAATCTTTTCGGGTTTTTTTACCTCTGCAGTATTGGATTACTCTTTGAATGTAAAGATGAAGAAGGATCTTCTTGATTGTTTCTTCACCTTTCATCCAGAGATAGAAACGGAAATAAAGCTGGAATTGTTTCCAAATACCAACCACGTGGTCCTTTCACTGCCATGAACGGCTACAACCTGAGATAGCTAGAGGGAGTTTAAGATCCCAAAGAAATTTTATTTTTCCTTGAAACCACCCTCATTTCAAATAAAAACACTAAAACGAGGGTAAAAACCCTGAATCCAAATTGGAAGGGCATTTATGAAGGTCTATAGGGGAGGAAATTGGGGCATAATTTCAACTGTTGCCAGGCCTTGAACTAGGTAGAATTTCTAAGCCAAAAATGTGTCTCGTACAGTTGTTCTTTACAAACAATAAAGCTGAAACACTGTCAGTTGTAAAAGCATCCACATGGTGATGGTAGGAAGTTATAAGCTCATTTTAAGTAAAATTAAAAGTTAGAAATGCCTGGACTCCCCTGTGATTCAGGAATAGGTCACAGTCATGGGAGCAGTAGTAACCCCGGGACTGCTAAATGCTCACTGGAGAATGTTGAAAGATGGAAATCGCTGAGCTAGCGGCAAAGTGCTACAATGGATAAAAAATAGTGCAGTTCCTTGGAAGGGGACGAGCTGAGTGGTAAGCTGGAGAGCAGTGGCAAGACAGAACCTCCCCTCTGGAAACTGAACAGAAATTTAAAGAACCGTTTAAGCCTGCGGAGCTACAGTACATCAGCCCTGCATGTATATGGAATGACAAAAACAGACCAAAACAGTTCCCCAAAGCCCATTGTGATAGTTAAAAATGGCAAAATGAGAAATATTTAGCATTCTCCACTCCATAGCCCTTCCTTCTGCGTGTGCACGCACACGCGTGCACACACACACACACTCTCACACACGCTCCCAATGCCTTTGCAGCCAGCTGCAGGTTGAAGTTACCCTTCGCTGCTCCTTGATTCAAAATTCCTCCCCATCATAAGGCCCTATGGGGCACCCAACAAACAGCCCCCCAGGCCCTAAGCAGAACTGATACAAAACTGTGCAGCTGCTAGATCTCGCTCCTGGTCACCCTGTCCTCTTCCAGCGCCCTGCTCTGAATTCTGTCCCTGACATCCTTGCTCTTTCAGTGCCTTCCTCAAACATGCCATCACCTGGGACCACGCTCCCTGGTCTGGGACCCTCACCCACCCTCCCCTGTAGACCACTGCCCTGGGCCCCTCTTCTCCCCACTAGCTTGGCTCATAGTGGGTTTTCAATAAATGCTGACTGACCAAGTGGCTGATGCCAGCCCAACTCGGGGCACACCCAGACCGTGCAGCTCGGGGATCAGGGGAGCCATCAGGTGTGAGGCCAAGGCCTGGCTCTGCCACTGACCAGCTGTGTGACCTTGGGCAAGACACAACCTCTCTGTGCTTCTTTCTCCTCTAAAGTAAAGACAACAACATTCCCCACTTCCCTCAGCACAGAGCAGAACATACCAGGTGCCTAATGAGCGTGAGCTGCTCTCATTGCCTTCGTTATTAGTCACACAGCTGGACTTTCGTGCAGGCAATATGTTGCCATCAACCTAAGCACATCGAAGGAGTCGGAGAAAGAGGGGTGCCCAGTTTCCTAAGATGATTATGCTATTTCTGTCACTTTGGGGTATTTTTTAAAAAAAATCAGAAACTCGTGCCTCCCTAGAACAAACACTGGTGTACCTTAGAAGCCATAGGTGTTCCCTAAAACCAAGAGTATGCTGGGGGAGGCTGGGTTGAAAAGGCTGGTGGGAGCTGTCCTTGGACACATCAACCATTACGTGGTTACCACACCCACAACCCCATGTCAAGCTCCAACTTGGGCAGTTACTTGCTGTGTGGCTTTGAGAAAATGACTTCACCTCTCTGAACTACCGTTTCTTCATTAGTAGAAGGAGGGTAAACTTAGTAGTTACTGTTTCCTGATGGGTGGCTAGAACAAATGAGGTCATCCAGGCAGAGCACTTGCCTTAGTGGTGCTCAGTGGCAGATGTGTGGGACCCAAGCGTGTTCTGTGCCTGTGCCCTAGGAGCTCTTACTCCACTGGTAAGAAGTAGGGACTGCCTGAGCTGCAGGGCTGGTGAGGAAGATGAGGGTGAGGCCTCGAGTCTGAACAGAGGGTGAGGGGAGGGCAGGAGTGATTTGCGGGACATCAGCTGAGCTCTGCAGGGTCAGTGCGATGTTGGCTGCCAACACGTGCTTTAATGAATCTCCTAGCAAGGGTCGCAGGAGCAACTGGCCTTCCCCAAAGCCCAGGCTCACCTGCCTCCACAGGCTCTGGCCCAACAAACCCAGCCAACCTGTCTTCCTCGCCCCTGGTTTGTGCATGGCTCAGGCCCCTCTCCTCCCCAAGGAAAGGTGACTGTAAGATGCCCTCTCTCTCTCGTCCCCCATCACCTGTTCTTCAACACGTGGGTCACAGTGGTCCACAGCTTGTGATGACTTGATTTGTCCAGTTAGGTCCCAGTGACCCAGGGTTTCCTCTTTCCTCTTCTCCATTGACTCAGCCAAGCCCCCCAGCCCACCGCGCCAGAAGCAGAAGTCAGCCAGGAGGGCGGTTCAGAGGGAGAGCTTGGCAACGTGCAAGAGGGTTTATTATGCACATTGCACTCCAAAGCCAGGAGTGACAGTTTGGATTCCATCCCTTGCTCTGACACCTCTCCCCTTCTTACCACAGACCATCAGGGACAGACTGCTTATTTTCATACCTCCTGGTTTCCCACCCTATGTCCCCTGCATGTGGATTTTCTCCTCCAAGAAAGAGCCTCGCCTCACGGAGGCTGCAGCTTTGCAGGGAGTGCACCCACTGTCGGCGCCAATGGAGGCCACAGCTGGGCTCCTTGACTGTTCAGGGGAGGGGCGGGGCAGAGTAATTGGACCCCCAGGTAGCAAATGAAATTCCAAGTGGGCAAAGCAAGGTAACAGATCCTGGAAGGAGCAATTTCGGCCGCCTGTCCCCAGTGTGCTGACGGGTTCTGAATTATGTGTAACCTCTGGGGGAAGGCAGCTATGAATCACTGTGGACAGTTTAATGAAGACGCTTGCTCAGTGTTGAGCTGCAAATAGCGAGCAGGAGTATGAGGGCTCGGTGAGGAGGGGGAGTCAGGCTCACTCGGCTGGGCGGGGAAAGGTGGTGGCTTGGCCTCGCCTCGGAAGAGCTCAGCTTGATCACCTCATTATACAAAGGTCACGCTGGAAATGGAAACAATTTTAAAAGACAGAGATGGTGGCACTTACTAGGATCATGAAAGATTTTTCAATGAAAGGCTTCGCTCCTTCTAAATGAAAGCATTTCCCTGTATCCTTCTGCTGGAGCCAGCGTAGTCTGATGGGATGATTCAGGGTGGAAGATGGTGCCCTCCTCTTGGTTTGCTCCCACCAGAATTCACCCCCACATCGGAGAGTGGTTTCCAATCTATTTTATTTTTGTTTGTTTTGCCAGCATGGAACAGTATGCAGGGCATAGAGCAAGGACTGAATAAATGGTATTAGTTGGAAAAATTTAAAAATGAAAAAAAAAAACCTCTGTGCCGAAATATGTAGTCTTAATCTATAAACAAATCTCTTTCAAAGAAAATTTTAGGGCACAAATTAACCAGCTTTCACACCCAGGAACCTGCCCTAACCAGCATGCAATACTAACTCTCATTGCACCATTAGTGCTCATATGGCGGTTCACACACTATAGACACATTTTTGAAATTCAGACTCTTCCACCTTTACATTATTTTAGATGCTCTGTATGATCCAGCTAGTTGGACTTTTATATTGTTAAATTCTCTTCAGTTTTAATCATTGTCTGTGAAATGGAATGACCTGAAAATGAATTCCAAATAAAATATTATAGAAGAAAAATTCTGAATTTAGGCCAAATTGCTTAAAGATGCTTAAGGGTTTATAAAATTATCCCATGGTGCATCCAAGTTACCAATTCTAGACAGTTATCAAAGATACTTCTTTTCAAACATTATCTCATTAACCACATTTCTGGCCAAATTGGCTTTTGGAAGTCGCCTGGAGCCAGATCATGAGCTCTATCATTAGAGGACTAAGGATACACATTGAATGCTTACCAGGATGTTGAGAAAAGAATTGAAAAAGTTATTTGCCACCTTCAAAGAATAAAAATAGCTCATATTATGAAATACCTTCTTTGTATCAGGCCCTGATCTAAAAGCTGACATGTATTACCTCATTTAAGCCTTTTGACAGCATAAGATAATTACTATTATTGTCTTCATTTATAGATAGAGAAACTGAGGCACAGCAATTTAACCAAGGTCCTAGTCAGTGAGTGGAAGAGCCTGAATTACAGACCCAAGGGGGCTGCTCTAGAGCCCACTCTTTTTTAAATAACATCCTTATTGAAATATCATTCATATACCACAAAATTCACTCTTCTAAAGTGCAGAATTCAGTAGTTTTTAAAATATTCATGGTATTGTGCAACCACCATTATTATCTAATCATAGAACATTTTCATCCCCTATACCTGTTAGCAGTCACTCCACATCCCTCCAACCCCGGCAACTAGTAACCCACTTTCTGTTTCTATGAATTTGCTTATTGTAGACATTGCATACAAGTGGAATCACACAACGTGTGGCCTTTTGTGTCCGGCTTCCTTCATTTAGCAGAATGTGTTCAAGGCTCATCTACGTTATTGAGTGCATCAGTACCAAATCGCTTTGTATCGATGAATAATATTTCATTATATGGATAAACAAAATGTTATTTATCCATTCATCAGTTCCACATTTGAGTGTTTTGGCTCTTATGAATAATGCTACTATAAAAGTGTTTATGCGAACACATGTTTTTATGTCTCTTGGGTATATACATAAGAGTAACATTTCTGAGTTATATGGTAACTCTATGTTTAACATTTTTTGAGGAATGGCCAGACTTTATTTTATATTCCATTTTACTTGCCCACAAGCAATACATAAGGGTTCCAACTTCTCCATATTCTTGACAATGGTTGTTATTTTCTGTTTATTGATTATAGCCATCCTATTGGGTGTGAAGTGACATCTCATTGTGAGTTTAATTTGTATTTCCCCAATAACTAGTAATGGTGAGCATCTTTTTATGGTTTTGTTTATATATCTTCTTTGGCAGAATGGTTATTCAAATCCTTGTCCATTTTAAAACGAGGTTGCCTTTGTATTGTTGCATTGTAATTGTTCTTTATATATTCTGAATGCAAGTGCTTTATCATATATGTGATTTGTAAATATTTTCTCCTATCTATAGGCTCTCTTTTCTCAATGATGTCTTTTGAATCACTAAATATTTTAATTAATTTTTATAAAATCCAATTTTTCTATTTGTCCTTTGGTTGCTTATACTTTTGGTGTCATATTGAAGAAACCATAACCTGATCCAAAATCACAAAGATTTGCTCCTCTGTTTTCTTCTAAGCATTTTACAGTCTTAGATCTTATATCTAGGTCTAGGATCCATTTTGAATTAACTTTTATATATAGTGTGAAGTAGAAATAGAAGTAGAGAAGAGAGAAAAAAATAAGAAAGAAAATAAGAGAGAAGACTAAAATTATCTTATGGATGATCTCTTGTGCATGATGAACCACTTTTCTCATGTTGTCTTAAAGATCTCACTTTGTCTTCAGCTTTTGACAGGTTGGCTGTCATATGTTTAAGTATAGATCTTTTTGAGTTTATTGTACTTGGAGTTTTTTTTAACATCTTCAATACATATAGTAATGTCTTTCATCCAATTTAGAAAGTTTTTGACTATTATTTCTTTAAATATTCTTTCTGCTACTTCTTTTTTTTCTGTTCTTCTGGGACTCTCGTTATGAATATATTGATATACTTGTTGTAACTCATGTGTCTCTGGGGCTTTGTTCATTTTTCTTCCTCTGTTACTTAGTTTGGATTATTTCAACTAGTCTATCTTCAAGCTCACTGACTCTTTCCTCTTTTGCTTGCTTAACTATACTGCTGAAACACTCTAGTGAATTTTTCATTTCAGTTAGTGTGCTTTTCAGCTCCAGAATTTCTACTTGGTTCCTCTTCATAATTATTATTTTTTCATTAATAGTCTCTACTTGATGAGAGATTATTTTCATGGCTTCCCTTGGTTCTTTGAATATGTTTATAATACCTGATTTAAAATCTTTGTCTAGTAAGTCCAATGTCTTGGTTTCCTTAGTGACAATTTCTCTTGGTTGCTTTTTCTTTTCTGTATATGAGCTATACTTTTCCATTTCTTTGTGGTCTTATAATTTCTTATTGAAAATTGGACATTTTAATTAATATAATGTGGCAACTCTTAAAATCAGATTTTCTGCTCCCCAGGGTCTGTCAATGATGCTTGTTGCTTTTATTGTTATTATTGCCTCTGCTGCTACTTATTTATTTAGTGAATTTCCTGAACTAATTCTGTGAAGTCTGTATTTCTTATCTTGTTTGGACACTGAAATCTATGCTGAGTTAGCTTAGTGGTCAGATAACAGTTGGACAGAGACTTCTTAAATACCTTGAGCCAAAAATGCCCTAGCCTTAACCAAGAAGCTTTGTGTGTGTTGGGGAAAGTCTTTAATTCTCCAGCAAGAAGTTTACAATTCTGCCATAGCTTTCACTTCCTGAATGAACAGAGCCTCAAGATCAATCAGAGATGAGAGATTAGGACCTTCTTGGGGTTTTCTTGGGCATGCTCACAGCCCTGCACATGTGTATGGCCATCTATGTCAGAGTTGTACAAATCCCCCTATGGACATTACATCCCCTGGTTTTTCTTTCTTTGGGGCATAGCCTTTTGTTAGTCTCAAGTGGTATTGCCCTCTTAGGCACTGTAATATTAAACAATTGCTTATAATTGTTTATGAAAAACACTCTATGAACAGAGCTATTTGTACAGAATGAACTCTGAATCTGATGAAATAAAAACAAGCGCTGAGAATGGAGCTTTTCAGAGAACTGCCAGGCAAGGTAAATAGTGACAATTTGGGGAAAGGGAGCTTGGGGGGGATTCCAAATCCATTTTTTCACCTTCATTGGTTTCCAGGCAGCAAATTTTCATAGTTACTGAGGCTGTTGGTTTTTAAGACTACCATGGAGCTATGGAGAGGGGTGGGAATAAAGCAAGTTAAAACTTTATAAAGTTCACTGTTCTTAGTGAGATTCATCTGTTTTTCTCAAACAAATGCTTCCCAGATTGTTGCAAGTCTTTGGTTTATTTCTAGAGTTCTGGAAAAGTCAGTTTTGATCATCTTTGTGAGTGTTCTCATAGGAAATTCAAAAGTTATTACTCTGCTATTCTGGAAGTCCTTCCCAGAGTCCACTCTTAGCTACTACACAAATGCATTCTATCAAATGCACTACAATACACATTCTATCAAATGGGGGGGAAATCTACTACACCCCTCAGGTGTTTTACATTTTGTAGGGCTATTTTTGGCATCTAGTAGTCTTCCTGACATATATATGTTGAAACTTATTATGTATGTGTGTTCTTTTATTTCTTCATTTCTCCTGTAAATTATAGAGCATTATATTGATCTTTTAGAAATTATGAATATAGAAAACAATCTTTGGATTTCTTTTCAGTACAATGAAGGGATGTTATAAAATATTTGTTTAAACACTAGACAGGGGCATTGCTCTTTGAAGGTTGGAGATCACTTCCCAAGACTCTCCACTGATTCCTATCACATCTCTACCCTACCACTGGTTCTGGAAGATCTCCATAGAGTGTCTGTACCCCCTATCCCACAAAAGTCTCACTTGACAGTGAACAAAGAGAGAATTGGAGGGTAAAAGTCAGAGGCCATTATAAGTATTTCTCAGGAAATTAGGAAGAATGGGGAAAAAAAAGTGGGAACCATCTAATAAACCGCATAGAAGACACTAAGGTATTTTCCATATAAAATTGTCATCTTCTGGTTAATCACAAATTTTGCCTATGAGAGATACTATATATATCATTCAAAGGTTACTAGTTTTCAAATAAACAGAAGCTAATAAAATATGCACCACCTAGGCTATATTGAATGTAATTTAATTTCTTTTGCTGATTAATAATGCCTCTAGAAAAACTTTATAAAAATAAGAGCTATCAATTTTAGGATATCATATTCATAAATAGCTTTATAATGCAAAACAGTAACTTTGGTTCCTACTGGGCCTATTGGCTGGATTTTTTTTAAAAATTCCTCTTCAAAAATTATGGAGAAACTTGGCCTGAATTTATCATAGAAAGTTTTTTATACATTAGTTTTAAAGACAAATATTCACAAAACCCAATCTTTTCTTCATTTTCAGTCAGGGTATCCATTCCTAACTCGCTATGTGAGAGTAGTAAAATGGGATGAAGTCTCATTTTCAAAATGAACCCAGCAGAGGGAACCCAGCAGAGCTCAAGAGGACCTTCTGCTAATTAGTGATGACAAATGTGGTTCATGTGGACAGGTGGCATCTACCTTCTGAGAATTTCTTATTTTCATTTTCATCGGGGTTTTTGCTTTGTTTTGTTTTGCTTTATTTGTGGGTTTCTTTTTTCTTTGTTTGTGTTTTATTTTTGCCAAATTTAGTTCATTCTCTATCTCTTCCATTTGCTAGTACTACATTAAAAAAAACCAGATAATCACAGGAGAGGAAGCAATAAAAAGAGGAAAAAAAAAGAAACCTGCATGAGCATCCCTTAAATTTCTAAATATTGCTATTAATAAAGTTGCTATAAAGTTTAAGAATAGAGTGGAAAGGCTGGTGGTACTCTCAGGGCTCAGGAATGACAGGCCCCCAGGAGACTTTGTAAGTGGAGACTTGTTAATTTTGCACATGTGATTGAGTACATCTGGACCCAGATTTAGCTACTATGCCCTAGGTAGGACCATACCAGCATGGAGAGCCAGTGTCCTTTCTATTGACTACAGCATCCAGTTGGTTCATGTCTGTGTCCAAGCAGTTACTAACTATTTGACTATCACCCCTACCATAAATACACCTTGTGGTTTTATATTGGGAGTTTCACAGTCCCCAAGTCCACCCCCCACCTGCAGCCCCTCCATTGGTGTCTCTTGTGCTACAGCAGACTGTGCCCAACAAGCATCTTCTCAACAAGCATCACAGAACCCTTTGCCTTCATAAGACAAGCAAGAACAAATACCTTTATTACTTTTCTTTTTTCTGGGTAGGCAATTGGTTCCTACAACAATGTTCTTTACTGAGCTGGGATGTCCATGGTGTCCCCATTATCTCCCTATGACGTCACCATACAAACGAGGCCATCCACGACTGGCCACCCCTGGCTCCTCCAGCCAGCTCCCAGCCAGAGGGAACCGAGGTAGCTGAACCTCAGGGAAGACAGCGGCACCAGCCTGGTCTCCACCTGGTTGGACCTCTGGCTTCTGACGAGTGTGACCCAGTGGGCACCCAAATGCCCCTTCCTGGTTTCAGGACTCTGCTAGCCCCTAACAGTGAACAGCCGCACTCTGTCATAGTGGAGTGCTCCCTGCTCCCAGCTCCGCCAAACGCTCCTCCAGCATGCCTCCCTTCCTCTGAATAATTCCTTTCTGTCCTCTTGCTTCATTGTATTTCCTAACTAACAAGCTTTTTCTCAGTCCAGGCTTTCGTTTCCACCTGCAAATATCTGGTTAGACAGGCCTCAGAGTCCACCAAATTGCTCCCACTTCTTTCCAACAACTCCCAGACTGACCCTTCCCTGCTGCCATTGGAATGGCCAGAGTTCAATAATCCCAGGATGTGCTGTCATTTCTGTCACCAATATCTTGCCTGTATTTGGAGTGTATTAGCAGAACCCAAGAGGTGGGGCTCCGCCTATCTGCTACACATGCACAATTTGCAAGATAGACCAGTGCCTTTCTTCCACCCTCCACCATTTGTTCAAGAAAAGAATTCAAATACTTTGCTTACATTTAGAGTTGGTCCAAGACATCTCTTCCAGGGCATTCTCTCAATCTTATCTGTATTCTCCCCTAAACCCTAATAAAGCTGCACAAACAAAATGACAAGCCCATATCTCTTCCTTTTCTTTTAAGAACTCTTCTTCTCCGAAACCTTTCTGGACAGATTGCAAATGGGATGACCCTGTGGAGTGTCTAAGCCGTAAGCCAAGTTAAAGGCAGTAAAGGACTCCTTGTTTAAATTAACTACTTTATTTTCTTTGAACACATGGCACACAGAGGCCTAGAGGCCATGTTGGTCTCAGCTGTGTTCTCTGACCAGCTTTCCACCATCCCATGTGCTAATGCCCCTCCGGATGTGGCCTTAGCCAGAATCAGGACAGATTTTGAACTGTGCTTTACCTTTTGGGGGGGAAATAGCAGTCCTCTGAATGTTTTGGGGGGAAAACTAATACATGTTTACTGTAAAAAAACTTCAAAAATTGCAGAAAAAAATATCAAAGTAAGAATCATCCACTTTCTAACTACTCTGAACATTCATAACATTTCATTAAACATGCTTTAATATGACTCTTTGCATATTATGGGCATTTTTTATTGATGCATAGTAAAGTACCACAAGCTGAGCAGCTTAAAACAACACAGACTTATCATCAAGCAGTTTCTATGGATCAGGAGTTTGGGCATGGGCTGGCTGGGTTCCCTGCTCGGGGTCTCATGTGACTGCGACCCACGTGTTGGCTGGGACTGTTGTCCTATCTGAAGCTCAGGGTCTTCTACCAAGCTCATTCAGGTTCTTGGAAGAATTCAGTTCCTTGCTGCTGTAGAACTCATAGAAGCTTCCATCTTCTTCAAGGTTAGCAGGAGAAAGTCTCTGCTTGGAATTCCTGACTTGCTCTGTCTCTAACCTCTAGACCCAGATTTAAGGGGCTCATTTGATTAGGTGAGAACCACCCTGATAATCTCCTATCTAATTAACTCAAAGGCAACAGATTAGTAACCTTAATTACAACTACAAAATCCTCCTTGATGGGTAAAGTAACATGATCACAGGAGTGGTAGCCCTTCCTCTTCACAGATTTCTCCTACACTCAGAGGAGGGAATTATGCAAAGAGGAGGGTAGCAGGAGTCATTTAAAATTCTGGCTTCCACACTTATATATGCATACAATGAACACATACACTGTACATGGTGTTCTGTAGTGAGTTTTTAAAACACTAATATGCCATGATGTCTTTCCTGCCTAATAAATATAGAACTGCATTTTTATGGCTGAATAGGGTTCTATTTTGTGTTTCAAAATACTTAATCAGATCTTGGACAGTTAGGTTGCTTCCAATTTTCCCTTCTTGTACATTATACTAAGATAAATGTTCTTACAATGTTGTCTTCACATTTGTGTGATTATTTCCTGTGCACAAATTCAAAGCAAATGGGTTTATGAAATCAAAGGATAAACTAAACCAATGCTGTGAGGTCCCATGTAGCTAGGGTCCCCCAGCAGGGCACGGTGCTATTTTTCTAGTGAAGTTCTGCCTTTGGTGAAGATTCTTGGATCCTTTGTACCATTTCTGCTGAATTATTGGCATCCTTGAAAGGAGTTCTAAAAATTACTAGCTGTCACTGCACGGAACATACGGGAAGTAGCATAAAGCAGAGATGTGTTCTTCACTTGTCATCTCCACCATTAACCCCCCAAAAGTTGTTTCCATTTGAATGAAACAACTATCAATAAAAGAGGATCTTTATTTTAATTTCTACACTGCTTCTTCAGAAAGAGGCAATGAGGAAACTAGATCATTTTGGAAGTTCATAATTTTTTTACCTATAAAGGGACACTATACATTCTGACTGTATAGTGAGAACTCAGGTTTCAAATGAAGACTCTGAGAAAATATAATTGAGTCTTAAGAAGAAACAATCCAACAAACGTTTAATTAAACTTACTTTGCTAGATGTCCTCATCATTCATTTAATCAATACTTAGCAGCCCCTCCTGGCAGCCGGGCCCTGCGCCAGTGCTGGGATGGGGGTGAACAAGACAAGCAGAGCCCCCAAAGTGGATTCGGGTACCCACAGAGAGACTACTGTAGATCTACATAAAGAAGCTTTAAAATCAGAAGTAGCATTTAGGAATCAGTATATATTTCCCAACCTAAAGAGTCAGTAGATAGAATTAAGAAAAGTCTATACAAGAGGAATAAGTGTTTGAGATCTAATGCACAGTGTGGTTACTATAGTTAATGATAATGTAGTGTATGTTTCAAAATTGCTAAGACAGTACACTTCAAATGTTCTCACCACAAACAAAAAGTATGTGAGGTGACAGATATGTTAATCAGCTTGATTTAACCATCTCACAATGTATAAATACAGCAAATCATCACTTTGTACTTCTTGAATATATACAATTATTATGTGTCAATTAAAATGTTTTAAAAGAAGTGCTAAAGGAAGCTTTTGGGCCCAAAGGGAAATGACACTACTGTGTATGGAAATTTAGACCCTCCAACACATGTGTGAATTGCATCAAAATCATTAAATATCTGGTGAAAGCCAGAGACAATTTTTTCCCCTTTCCACTGAATTTCTCTAGAAGTCATTTACATGTTTAAAAACAAACAATAACAAAACAAAACAAGGCAAAGAAATGTCTGTAAACATGAGCCGCTTTCATGGGGGAACTTGGGATGTGAAACGTGGGCATTGATGGGCAGAATTGTGTGACATCGGTCCAAGGAACCCTCGCGGGGCACATTCCTTTCTCGTGGCCGTTCCTGGCAGAGAGGACTGCGCGACGAAAGGAATCCCACGGCCATGGAGGTGGCCCCCGCCCCTCGGCTCCTGGCCAACCTGGGGCCCGCGCCACCAGCTTTCCACTCGCCGCCGAGGCCCTGCCCCACTGGGAGCATTGTCACCCTCCCGTTTGCAGCTTTCTGGCCCTGCTAGCAAACTCTGCCACCTTAAACACACGGTGACGTCTCAGCCGTAGGAGGAACTGGAAGAGGTCACGTGTAGCTCGTTCGATGTCAGAGTGAGAGAAATGAAACTTGTCCCCAGAGCCTGAGCATTTGAAAAGAAATATTATTCTCAAAGAAAAGTCTTTACTTGAGATCTGAAGTACAAAGCCTATTTGTCTTGTTGCAGGCTAACCGTGCCAAGGAGATTGGAATTTAAATGAGGCAGTTCTGGGCGCGGTAATCTCGGGTGGCGCGGTTACCCGGTTCCTTGCCGCTTGTCCCCGGGTCCCTCCGCCTGATGGCCGACGGCGGCTGTCCAGGGGAGGCTGGCAGGGTCACTGCTGGCCACGCGCAGGGCCCTTCCTTCCGGCCTCCGGGAAAAGACGGGGACTCCCGGGCGGGAACCGCCTCGCGCGCCTGCTCGGAGACCCGCACACCTTCCCGGGCCCCCCTGCACCCTGCCCCGGGACCCCGCCCGCTTCCCAGCCCACCCGGGCTGCTCTCAGCACGCACTCCCTGCACCCCTTCCTCCGGGAGCAGGCCTCGGCCGCTCCCAACTTACAGGCGGTCAAAACGGGCTTCCCTGCGTTCTCCGGCGTGCTGGCCACTGCCTATGCCCGGTTCCCCTTCACGACCCAGGTCACTGTTAAGGAAGAATCTACACTGCCTTCTCCCCTTCATCCACTCCTCTCCTGGTTTTGCTCAACCCTCCTGCATCTCCTGTAAAGACAGCCAGACCTCGTCCTCCTCCTCGGCCATCCCGAGTGTCATGTGTGTGCACGAGAGTGCCCCTCGGGTCCCCTCGCCTGGATTCCCGCGGGCACAACCTCATCCCGGGCGCCGCCCATCGCGCCACCCCACCGCAGACCTCCTTCTCTTCCTCTTTTATTCCGAGTCTTGGTAAACAAAGCCATTGTACTTCCTGGAGACAGAGAAGTCTTTCCCAGGTCGTCCGGGCCCTGGCATCTCCACAGGCTGGTTGGATTTACCTTCCCGCGGCTTCTCCCCTCCCTGAGGTGAGGGCCGCTCTGCCCTGGGACGCTGTCGGTCCGCTGAAGACGGCTGCAGGCTGCAGGGGGTGGGGTAGGGGGACTGGGCTCAGGCTCCTCCTGCCTCTCCGCCCATCTTCCACAAACTCAGATCTGCACATCTAGCCTTTCTTACGTTATTTCAATGGCCTCTTATTGCCTAAGAATAAAGCACAAACATTTAATTTGGCACAAAAGGATCTCACAGTCTTATCCTCACCTATATCACAGCTCAGTGTTTAAAAGCATGGACTCTGTCACTCACTGGCTGTGTGACCTTGGGCAAGGGTCTCAACCCCTCTCTGTGCTTCAGCTTGCTCCCTGGAAAACTGGGGATAATTATAACACTATCGCTCCATGGGGCACTTGGAACATCAGATGTGTTAATGTGCACGAAGGTTTTAGAACAGCACCTGGTACACAGGAAGCCTTGCATGTATTGGTTAGTTTTGTGGGTTGCCTGACGTCACTGTGATCCTCCCCTGCACACGAATATGCATACATGCTACCCTCCAGCCACAGCTAGTGGCAGGCTGTTCCCAGACACACCGTGGTGGCTATTTCATGCCCCTGAAACTTTAGTCTCCTTTTTTTGACCTTCTAAACTCCCACTTATCTTTCAGGACTCAGATCAATGCCACTTCTGCCGGGGAGCCTTCCCAAACACCCCGAGACTTGTGCCCACTGAGACTCCATTGCACCTGAAATGAACTTCCATGTTAGCATGCATCACTGCAATTAATGATTGTTAGAAGTCTGAGAGTCGCCATTTTTGATCATGTGTCACATGCCAAGCCCTATTCTAAATACTAACGTGTATTAGCTTATTTAAGCCCCACAGCAAACCTATGGCCTGTTTTAACCATTGGTTTACATGTCTGTCATCCCTCCCAGCTTGTGAGGTCTTTAGGGGCAAGAATTCCTATGTCTGGATCATCTTGGAATTTGCAGCACCTAGCAAGGTGCCTGGCGCATAAGGGGCACACAGTTAAATTAATATCCCATAACTGAGCCGATCAGAAATGGGCTGCACTCAGAGAAAGATGGGAACACGCACAAATTAGTGACACTGAAGGACATCCAGAGTAAGGATCGATGGCAGTTGGATCTGAAATTCATCAGAGCCATAAACAAAGGCCGCCTTAACTACCTCCCCCGTTATTAGATCCTTATTACTGTGTGAGCGTTTTCTATGGTGCTGAGGAGTTAATGTGCTCTCATTTGATTCTGTGCTGTCATATAATTTCAGGTCTTTGCAAGGACATAATAATACAATTCATGATGACGTTTTATTTCATGCTCTTGCTTCAAGGGTCACATACAAAGTTCTGAGAGCATACCCCTTAGCCCCTAGACTGCCCACCTTTGACAAAGGGTGAAGAGATACTCACCCTGACCACTGTTCTTCCTGCTGATCACCACACGTAAATTTGCCACAAATTATAGAGAAATACGGTCAGGAGTTAATGTTACAGTTTCTATGGCAATGGTCAAAGACCATAAACACAAGTATTTATTGCTTAATTATTGCAAAGAAATATGCTTTTCTACATCAGAACTATATAAAAAAAATCAAAGATAAGTATTTCAGTTTCAGTTAACTTTTCTTTCCACCCCTTCAGCACATAGTAAGTTCTGTTTTATTAGCCCACAGAGAATGGTGAAGATCAAAACTGTCTAATGGGCTTATTAAAATATCTCTGGGTGTCCTTGAAGCTGATCTTAGCAGGGAGAGAGGAACATCCGGCCATGTGAGTGCCCCCGCGGATGCCAGCGGGAATGGAGGTGCCCAGCACATGCAAACATGAAGACCCAGGGTGTCTCCTGGAGCCCCTAGATCTGGCTTACTCTGTTCCAATAATCCGTAGATAGCATATGTACAGGATTTAGGGTCACTTTTTGATTTCTTGAAGCATTGAATGTGATGGGAAGTGTAACCTCTCATGACTGTGTTTTCCAAGGAACTACCATTGCTGGAATGAAGCGTGGATGACAAGGCCTGACCTTCCTGTTGGATTCGGAGGCTGGCAAGCCGTAGACAGCACCCCCCAGGAAAACAGCGATGGTAAAACTGCATCCTCCCTCTGGGGAACTGCTTGTTCACTGCTGATCTTTATTTCACTTTTACGCTTGCATTTGATGTGTGGAAACCACACCCATTGGCAACCGACATCTGAAATGTGCTTTCTGGGCACATGTACAACTCCCTGCGAATCAGGTTTAATTTCATTTCAATAGTCAGATCTACCCTGATTATTTTACAACTTTTAGGAAAATAATATAAAATTTAGCACATATAATTCATTTACTCTTGCTTTGATAAGCAGTTTTGAAGACAGAAAAAATATTTGTAAGCATTTTTACTAGGCTATAAAATATACTCCAGCCCTCCCTGACACACCATGCTAAGCTATAAGGCAGTAGAGAAAATAGAGAACTCAAAAAATAATTATAGATCATCCTTTAGATTGTTGTTTTTTTCTAGAACCTGATTTCTTTTTATGTTGTGTGATTTCTTCCAAAGCTTGCGGATGTGGTTATTTGTCTTCTCACTTGCCAACTATGCTAAGCAGTGGCAGCTCTGGCCTCCCCCAGATTTTTGTAAAATCGTATTATAAGCCTCCACCTCTCTTTAATATGATAATATAAAAAATCAGTGGACTAGGGACATTATGTTTATTCCCTGAGGTGTTGAAATGAGATTCTGATGTGTACACAGAGGATGGGTGCATCAACATTCAGTGCATATTTATAATAGACCTATATTATTATACTGGGCTTTAAAGAAGAAAGTTCAACACTTTCTGGTGCTGTGGATAATATATCACGAGGAGACTTCAGAGGTGACTAAGGGTGGCTAATCTCTTATTAGCTATGGATAGGTGGTTAAAATTTAAAGAATTTTAGAAGAGTAACATGGGCCTGCTGACTTCCTGAATGCACCGCGGACATTAGCCCATGTGTGTGGTTAATGTCCAAATTCTCCAGTTAAACCTGACATATGTCCAAAAACAAAAGACAAAAATCGAAACAAACAACAACAGCAACACACACACCAAGGGCACATCAACATTTCCCACATTTCAGACACCAGCTGAAAAGGGGTAAACACTTGCGTAAGGCGCCCGCATGGCACAAACACACTCGCGCATGCATTTGCAGTGGCAGAGCAGGTCCAGGAACAGCGCTGCCTCGTATTCTTGCCATGGCTTCAAATTTTGGGTTGAGAAGGCATTGCCAACAAAACCCTCTCGATTCCACACATTGGTCATCTGCCCTCTCGAGCCGTACAGTGTACTGGCTAAATCGGGGAGGGCACTGGGAACGATGGCCTCTATGGAGCCACCCTCAGTGCTACGAACCGTGTGGCGTCTGGACAGATTGGAGATGACAAACCCACCCACTCCTCCTCCGTGTGCTACAGGCATGTATCGGTGCGGCCCCGCCTCCGTGCAAGCCATCAAGCACGGCCACGTCTGCTTCCAGTTCGATGCGCCCTTTGTTTTTGCAGAGGTGAGTGAAGAGCTGGAGGGAAGCGTTGTTCCCTCCCCAACCTCTTAACTCATGAAAGAGTGAGGTAGAGGTTGTTACTTCTCGCTGTCCCCAGTATGTGGTGTACGCTTTGTGTTTACAAAGTTAACTGGCATCATTCCAACCTCCAGGTTCTTAATGCTAAATGCAACTCTTACTTAACATTTTTCTTTTCTTGATGTTTTGAGACTTTTTTTTCCCCTGCCATTCCAGAGGCGGGGAGAGCTGAGCTGCTAAGAAGGGGTGGAGGGGGTTGCAGGGGTCTGCTCTGACTGGGAAGTGCAGCCCACCTAATGGTTGGATGGGAACACTTGGGTGAAGGACCTGAAATTCTGGAAGAACCAGGTGGGGTCCAGAAACAGAGAGGCTGTCAAAGGATGCTCCAAGAAGAGCCCTGAATATCAAATTAAAGGTAAGAGGTGTCAGGTACAGGAGAAGGCTGGGAGGCTGCTGGGAGGGGTGAGGTATGTGCGAGGCTGAGAGGCAGGACTTCCCCAGAGCACGTTTGCACCAATGAATACAGTGAAATAGTGTCTCTCACTGTGTCTACCATTTGATGCTCTCAGCAACCCTTTAAAATATGTATTATAATTCTACCCATTTTACAGAAAAGAAAATTGAGCCAAAGAGTGGCTCAGTAACCTTTTCACAATCATCTAGCTGATAAATAGTGGTGCTAAGATTTGAAGCCAAGCAGACACCTGAGCTCACACTAGTAACCACTACACTCTACTACTCTACAAGGAATAAATAGTTATTACTATTAATAATACATATCAGGCATTGTGCTGGGGGAGTTCAGAGGCTCGTGTCCTTAAGAAACATAATTCTAGATGTGAGGTGACAGGTCATAAACACACCAAAAGTGAAATAACAATAACGTCAATATAAGCCATGCTAATTGTCAGATGGGCAGTGTAGGCGGCGCGTGGCCTGCAGTCATGCATACAGATTCAGTAATTGAGAAACAGGGGCCAGGAACTGAAGTAGGACAGCAAAAACCACAAGACACTGTCCAGGGAGGGAGGGCGACCTGAGAACAGACAACGACGATGCCCCGAGGGAGTATCGCCACGGTAAACAGGGGCAGAGAAGTGTGGGGCCCGTGGGACGGGGGGATGATTAAGCAAAGGAGGTTAGAAAGAAGCCGGAGGAAGGAAGGGGCTGTAGGCAGAGGGAATGACTTGAGCATCCGAAAGCTGTGTGTGGGCAACTGAGAGCTGTGCAGACTCGCCGGAATACCAGGGGTGCAGCTGGATGTCAGAAGATGAAGGCGGAAGGAACTCAGCATGGGGGACCCCATGCTCCAAGAAATTCACCCCTCGCCCCATAAGCGAGGGAGAGTTGTCACTGGGGAGTGGCGTGCGCAGGGCGCTGGCAGCCTCGTGCAGGGGGATTGGAGGGGATCATCATGAAGGTGGCAAGAGCTGCTAGAGGGCCAGGTTGTTGCTCCATCCTGGGGATGGAAAGGCCCTGAACTAGACAAACAACAACAGCAGGGGAAGGAGGAGGCAGGATTGAGAATACTTAGGGAGTAAAATAAGTGTCACTATTCAGAGAGCTATGAAATCAGATACCTGAAATACACGAAAGGAACAGTGTTCCTCTCGTCCATACCTGTCATGGCAATTTGTAGACGCCTTGGGAGACCAGGCTTACTGGACTAGGAAGTTTATCCCCTTGATTTCACTTTGGGATTTGAAGATTTATACAAACCTCCCCAGCTGCTATCTGGTAATTTATGATGCTCTGAGAACCTCTTAAGGGGAAATCACTCTAAAATCCACAAAGCCTGTGTTCATCTTTTTATTATACTTTATTGCTGCAAAGAAGGAGAGAGGAAGGGCCTCCCTGCACGAGTGAACTGCCTAATAGCTGTTAATGCGAATGCTTTTTGCTATTATTAAATATAGATCGGGGTGTTATGAATGTCACCGGGATTTGCAGGTTATAATTACTCCTTTCTCACCCACTGCAGAGGAGTGTCTGACTGAGAGTACAATTTGTTGCCTTGGCACGGGCTGAGCTCCAGGGCTGAGCCGTTTATAAGAGACGCTTGAGCTGAGGAGAAGTGCATGAGGAATCTTTCCTCAAGGGGCCCAAAGTAGGACCCCGTGAGGGGCATCGAGGGAAACTTTAATGGAGTCTACATGTCTCAGGTCTGCGACTGCGGCGCCTCCCCTCTCCTGCCCCCTCGGCAGCAGTGAGGCTGTGCCCACCCGGGTACCCGCGGGAGTTCGCCTAGCTCCCTTCTCAGCGTGCTGACTTCTGGGTCATCCCTGCTCATTTCCTGGCCAGATTGAGCATCATGTTCAATGACTGTGTTTTAGTTTCCCAAAGGCCTTGGTTTCCTCGAGTGAAAACAGGACCCAGTAGGAGAGGGGTGTGCTTCCAAGGCACCCCGACTCTGCGCCTTCTCCTCTCCTCCCCCATTCTGGAAGTTTATCTTCCACATCCCTGGACTTCCGCAGGGCTTGAAGCTGTTTCTCCAGCCCTCCCTTCTCAGGCCTCACCGCTGTGGTGGTTTCTTCAGTTCTGAAAGCCCATCTGCCTTTTCTGTCCCCATCTCATGGCGGCCTAAGGCTTCCAGAGGTGAAAGGAGAGCAGAGCAGCTCTGCGTGCCTGGACTCATCTTCCGGGTCCATGTTCACTAAGCACTTGGGGTTCTCAGTGGAGAACTCTCCTCATCTTAGTAAAGGTGGTTCCCTTTTGTCTTAACTTCTTCTAATTGGCTCTGTCGTCCCTTCACCCTACTCCACCCCAGACTTACACACGCGCACATGCACAGTGGGCACACACACATGCATGCACGTGTGCACACTCCTACTGTACCTCCCTAACACTGACAAGATTGTCATGGCAGCAATGACGGCTGCCACCCCAGGGCCACGTTGAACATCCCCTTGCTCCAGAGGCTAAGCCCTCCTCGGCTCTGGGCCAGCAGTTCTGTGTACAACCTGTACAGAGGTCTCTCTGTGCATTCTTCCTTCTCAATTCAAACTTGTTTATTTTGCTACCACTTGTTAGGTGCAGCCCAATTTTTAGCATCTCCTAGTTGAATCAAAAATAATTCAACCATTCATTCAAATAGCATATTAAACATTTGGAATTATGTTGGCTTCTCTTCTTAAGCCTGCTCATGCATCTTGCTAGAAATAACTTTCAAAAAATATCATGGATCTAACAGCTTCCACAATCTCCATTTGCTGCCCACTGAGCCACATGAAATCACCTCCTGACTCACCTCTCTACTTTTTCTCTCACCCCTTTTCTGTGTACTCCCACAAATCAGCCAGAATTATCCTTTAAAATGTAAACAGAAACATCACACCCCTGCCCCAAACCTTCCAGTGGAACCATCACCCTTACAATAAAATGGAACATACATTTTTACAAGATTCAGTGTGACTCGCCACCTGGCTTCCCTTCTATTTCATCCCTTGCTCACTTCCTTCCAGTCATATTGACCTTCTTACTCTTCTGGAAGCATCCAAGAATGCTCTTGTTTCAGAACTTTTATACATACTGCTCCTCTTGCTGAGAAGGTGCCCCTCCCTGCTCTCTCTTCCTGTGGTAGAAAAGCGTTTGCATGCCCTGTTCTCTCTCCACGGTCAGGTCTCTGTCCACTCGCCTCTGCATAGACAACTTCATTCACTCCCCCACCACCTAAAATATCACTATCTGCCCTGTTGCCTCCTCCTACTCTGCCTTAGTGTCTGTTTCTCTCTTTTCTGAAATATACTCTCCATTAAGGTAGGGTCTGGCACCAGGAAGACCTCCTGGCCAGGCATCCCCTGCCTCCACGTGCCCTCAGAGAAGCAGCACTGTCTTGGCAGCCCATGCAGATGAGGTTATCTCCACTTGGGAACAAAAGAACAAACCAAAACAAATGCTGTCCAGGGTTCTAAAACCAAGAGTGAGTCTCCATCCCCAGTGGTGATGAGCACAGCTTCTGCCAGCCATGGATATGTCTCCACGTTCTAACAGCAAACTAGAAGTTTGCAGAGAGCATTCCTGCATGCAGCCTGCTGCCCACCCCAGCTTTCTTGAGCCCCTGGGGCCTGGAACAATGTCGGAGGTTGCGTAGGAAGTGCCTATGTCTAACAAGCAAGGGTGTGGTATTTCAAAGAAAGCACCGGATTTCATTGATGCCCAGGTTTGGCATAATTATAGCTCCTTCAAGTGTATGGGTAGGACTAGATAGATGATCACTAAGATTTCATCCAATTCAAAAGAATGAAAAGAAAATAGTCTTAAACTTATGACTTTCACAAGTAGTATTGATCTAACTACCTATTCTGCAAGCCAAGTAAGCTCAGAGAGATTCAGTAACTTATCTAAAGCCACACAGCCTAAGTCCAATATTCCTCAAAGTATTGCCTACACTTAACGACTGTTCTGTTGTAGAGTTAGTTGGTCTTGGTGGAGCCGATCACTGGTACATTTAAGTCCCTCAATGATTCTCCTGTGTGTCCAGGATAGAGAACCATTATGCTAGAGGCTGAACCTGAAAATAATACTTTCTCTCCAGGCCCGACCTCTAGTGTACATATATAAAAGTCAACTCATACATATGTCTCTCCTCTCTCTCCACAAGGGCTGTGCTGTTGGGCTGGCCTGAGATTTTCGCCTATGTGAATTTCTGTAGCCATACTCAAGAGGAGACCAGGATTTAGCCAGTGTCCTATTAGCTTGTCTCCCATAAGCCGTTGTAAGGGTTGTTATTACGGGGATATTTATTGCCCACGCTGCTATAATTTGCAAGTGGGGGAGGTAGCTGTGTGTGCCTGTGTGGCTTCCTCCAGAGGGAATGCCGGGATTCCCAGGCAATTCATTTAAAGTTTCCTTAACTTTTTTTTCCCGAAGTGATACATATTCCTTAGGTATCTGTTCTGTCCTCTCCTGTCCTCATTCCAGATTGCACACTACGGCCTTTCACACCGTATGGCTACATAACCGAGTTCCGGACACTCTGCTGAGCCACCATTCATTACCCTCAGAAATTTGAGCCTGAGCACAGAACCATCTCCCCACCTCAGGGTGGTGCCCCTGGTCCTGCGGGGTGAGCGGGGGAGGCAGTGAGCTGCCAAGGTCAAGGCAATGGCTATTGACCGCCCGGGGTTTGCACCTCTCCACCAGCTCCCAGCCACACGACCACGGACACTTTGCTTCCCCCTTCCGAGACTTGGTGCCCTCGTCTGTCAGACGGTTATAACAGTACATGTTAATACTTCACAGGCTTGTTGTTGTGAGGTTTAAATTAAACCCTTTATAATAAGTCCCTGAAATATTGTGCGCATTCAGTGAATGTTGGCTAGCTCCTCCTTAGTAGAATTCAGACTTCATATACCCTCAGAACATTTGTGAGAAAGGAGTAAAAAGTTGCCCTCTTTGATCTCAACTTTAAAAGATAGGGATATATCACCTCGTTTACCCAGTACCGAATAATAATGGTTACAATTTTGCTCAATTTTGAAATTTACAAGTCGTATTCACATAGATCTTATATCACTCTGACCTAAAAGGTTCCTATGAAATTAGCAGAGCAAGAGTAGTCATTTTGATTTTATAGAATCAGGAACTCAAGTTCAGAGAGGCTAACATGACTTTCTACAAGTACACACCCAGGATCAGAACCCAAGTTTCTTGCAACTAATCCGGTGCCTCCCTCAAGTACCTGTGCAAGGTCTCACCTGCCGGTCCCTCTGCCTATCCCGTCCCGCCTCCCCGCCGTTCCTCAGTTCTCCAACGCCTCTGCATCGCTCAGGTTTCAACTCAGCTGTTACTTCCTAGCTGCCCTGTGAGCTCCCAGATATCTTGGACTTACCCTCTCAAGGTACTTACTGTACCGTATTGCAGGGGCTCTCAGGCCTGGGCGTCCAGTAGAATTACCTGAGACCTTTTGAAAAATATAACAGATTTAGGGTCTCACCCAAAACCTCTTTAATCAAGCATCTATTTTTCAAAAGTTCTGCAAGCGATTCTGATGCACAGCGACACCGTCACTAGAGCGTAAACTCTGTAATGGTAGTGACTAGATCTATTTTGTCCATCATTAGGAATCCGGAACCTTGAGCAATATCTGGCAATGTTATTAAATAATATGTTATTATCAATAACATTTATTAAGTGTTTATACCAGGCACTATGATAACTAATTTATTTCAATTAATTCTGTCAATCATTCTATGAGGAAGGAGTTGTTATGAGCGTAACAACGTTAAAGAGGGGAAGACAGAGGCTTGGAGAGGAGCTTGGAAAACATGTAATCAATACATCAGTGACCGTCAGCAGTGCAATTCATGTTTCCTACCTGCTTCCATGCTAATAAATGGAACTCCCAAGAAAGTGATTATAAAAAATACAACAAAGGACTCTGGGAAATCAGCTTTCAGGCACCGATTAGACATTATCTTTTGTAAATAGAATGATAAAGCAGAACCTTGGAGGAACTTGGGGACCCACCAGCATGGCCCCCAGATGCTATTTCCAAGTGCCATAGATAGCACATTTTAGTTGCTGACCCACCAGAAAATTGTCTGAACTCCTCCTGAATAGTCCAATATCGTTTTTCAATTCAGATGCTTTTGACTGCAAGTAACAGCATTAACATGACTGAAATGGTTAGGGATTTATTTTTCGCATATTAGGAATCCTGAAGTAGGTTGGTTCCGAGGCTGGCGTAGCCATTTAACAGCATCGTCAAGCCCCCAAATGCCTCTCATCCTTCTCCTCTGCTGTCTTCTGATGGTGGCAGTTTCCCTTCATTGACCAGGATGGCTCCTGCAGCTTCAAGAGACACTTCACTTTGCCTGAAAACATCTGAAAGCAGAAAGGGAAGGACAAACTCTCCCGGGTACCTCTCTCCTTTTGTAAAGGAGAAAGATCTTTCCCCAAAGCATCCAGCAGACTTCCTCTTCTTCCTATAAGTGAGTCCATAGCCACTGCTAGATTAAAAGAAGTCACAGAAAGCAGATGATAGGCATGGTGGTGTCAGCTCTCCCTTAGAAGCTGGAATTTACCAGGAAGACAAAGGAGAGAAAGAAACAGTTGCTGCGTAGACAACTGATTGCCCCAGTCTCAAAAATTCTTCATTTAAAATAGTGATGATGAATCTAAACTGGATTCCTCTACAGAACATGTGAAAAACCAGCTTAGCCCTGTGTACCCAATGCCATCAGAGAAAAGCACGTGTTAGCTCCAGGGATCTCTGGATGACTACACTATGGAGAGGTAGAGATTTTAGTGACAAGGACATTTGATGATGGCTGACGCTGTCCTCTCCTGTTTCCAGGTCAACAGTGACCTTGTCTACATCACAGCTAAGAAAGACGGCACTCATGTGGTGGAAGCTGTGGATGCCACTCACATTGGGAAATTAATTGTGACCAAAGAAATCGGAGGAGACGGCATGAAAGATATTACTGATACTTACAAATTCCAAGAAGGTAATTTACTACAACCGAATGAAGATTTATTTGCACGAGTCCACTTAGTATTTATTCACTGTCACTCCAAGATGTGTCCCAGAGAATGCACTGGTGTTTGCAGCATTTGGTAGCAAGAGCATAAGTATAAACTCTCACGAGTGAAAGACACATCACACACGTGATTTTTTTTGTAGTTTTGTGTTTGCTTTGAGCAGAATTCCCCCTCATGTGGCTTATGAGATGACTTGGTTTAAAGTCAGATCTATTTTAACAGAATATAGAATATGTTCTTGCCTATAAGAACCTTTATTTTAAATAATCCTTTTAGAAAACACTGTATGACTAATGTTATTTTAGTTCAACAATAGAAATTTAAATAACTACTTCACATGTTTTTAGTACTTTACAAATTATTTTCAGATATGTTATCCCATTGAATTATCACAGAAGCCCTACAAAGGTAGATAATACAATATAAGTAGGACCGTACAGTCTCCATAATTCAGGCCAATTAGGTCAAAGTCTAATTTCAATTATAAAATAATATTATGGTGGGGGATTATCAATTTTTATTGTATAGAATGTTTCAAATGACACTGTGGAGTTCACTTCTATTTCAGTCAATACTATCTATTCTATATCTGCCATCGGTTTGGTGCTGGGGGTCTCAGTAGTAAGTAGGACCCAATTTCTGTCCTGGGCCAAGTGATAGGATTATTATGCAGAGGGGGCTTTGGAAACAAGGAAGAGTGACATTCAGTCCCACCAAGAGATTCAGAAAAAGCAGAACCCAGAAAGAGAAGTGAGAGACCTGAGTTCAGGAAAGCTGGACGGAGGTTTCCAGACAGGGTACATGAACAGAGGCAGGAGGTGTGAAGTCGCCCTGTGTGTTTAGGGTCCTGCAGGCCTTACTAATGCATCAAGCTCAGAATGCCCAGTGGCTGGAGACAAAGCTGCCCAAGGTCAGTAGCAGTCAGGAGGTCGAGGACCTTGGGTGTCTTGATAGAGAACACAGAATATATTTTGCCAATGCTTTACTGCCAGAGGTTCTTAGGAGCAGCATTTATTTTAGTGAATGGATAAAAATGACAAGTAATTACCATATACCTAAATATTCATTGGTATTCCTGAAATGCTAAGGAGTGCAGAATTTGTTTTAAATATTTTAGACAGTTTCCCTGCTCTTATTTACAAAAGCAATTTGCACTATAAAGGAAAAGCTTGCTGAATTGAGAACTCATGCATAGTCTCAGAAATGGCAGATTTTTGTCATCTGAACTAGTGAATTTTTACTGTATTTCTGAAATGGTTCCTTCTCCTCTCCTGTTGGTTTTCTTCCATTGCATTACATAGATGCAAAGATTTTTTTTCTTTTTGACTTTTTCCTAAAAGGGAAGTTAAAAATAATATAGGCACAATAGAACAAAACTAACAAGCAATGCCCTCTTACTATAGAGTTACAAGCAAAAAGGTTAGAAAGGGAAAAAGCAGGGTTTGTAGAAACAGCTGCAACATTCACTCATTTAAACATTCATCTGCTCAACAGCTTGCCCCTACCACCTGCCACATGCAGGGCTGGGCAGGGTTGGAGGCACGCACAGCCCTGTCTTCCCACCCAGCCGGAGGGAAAAGCAGACGTCGCCCTCACCGTGCTGGGTGCAAACTGTTCTGCACAGGGCAGACAGGTGCAGCAGGGCGCAGGGAAGGACTGGAAACCCAGACTCGCTGGCAGGGAGAGCCCTAAGGGGGAGCTAGCGATGGGTAACTCAACCCAAAGAGTAGACGAGGATTGGCAGGTGACGCTGGGGAAAGAATTCCCCAAGAAAAGGTGGCAAGGCAGGGATTGTGGTGTGAACTGTCCTACTTTGGAGGAAGTCCTGACCAGACAGTGCAGAGAACAAAAGGGGAGCCGGCAGGCAGCTGGGAGCAGCAGTAAGAGAGCCATCCACGTGCCCAACAGCTCACGGAAACCACAGAGCAGAGCACAGCTGCCACTAGCTGTGGCTGTGGAGGGGACAGTGAAGGCCAGATCAGGAACAGGACAGGGTCAGAGACCACAAGAGGGAAGACCAAAAACCAGTCCACGAAAGAGGAGTGGGGGGCTGGGCCAGGGGTGGACTCTAGATAAAAACAAATAAAACGTATCACCTCTGCGTGAGGAAGACACCTGAGGCCCAGGCAAGAAGGCGAGACTCCGGGAGAGGAACGGCGGGGTCTGGCCCAGCAGGAAGAACCCCTGAGTCCACACAGATGGTCGTAAGAGACGACTCATCCCGCCTCTGGGACAGAGTGTGGTCCCAAGTGGATAATTAGTCCGTTAATCAAGGGTCAAGTCCCTTAATCACACACACTTCACATGCTAACTGTGGAAATGACGGAGTAGGGTGTTGCTGTGAAGACGCGAGCCTGCACCCGAACACGCTGGGCCACGGTGACCGGCTAACGTTGTCCGCCACCAGCACGCAGTGGGGGCTGGCCGCTCCGCGTCCCCGCGCTGGCCACCCCCGCCCGCGTCCCCGCGCTGGCCACCCCCGCCGGCGTCCCCGCGCTGGCCACCCCCGCCCGCGTCCCCGCGCTCGCCACCCCCGCCCGCGTCCCCGCGCTGGCCACCCCCGCCCGCGTCCCCGCGCTGGCCACTCCATCCTCGCTGTTCAGTCGCTCGCGTGATTCCTCTGACCCGCAAGTGCTGACTGGACACTGAATATGGAGATTCGTAAAATCATGGGGAAGAAATTACGATTAGATTTAGAAATTAATAATATTGAATTAAATCATAGCAATATCATTTTTCACTTTTGACTTTCTAAAGCTTAATATTAACTTTATAACTTTTTTCCAAAATATACAATTAAAAAACCATAAAACTTTGAAAGCTAGAATCCTGAGAACCTCTCTCTGGGCAGCATATCCTCCTTGACCTCATTGTCGCTCTGCTCCGTCAGTTACCTCCGCTGTCACCGGTATCTCCTAGATTTTCTCCCTCCAGGAGCCTTCGAGGAGGCTCTAGGGTCTCCGGTGTTTAAAAACAGATGTACTAACGTGTTCTTCAACACTATATTCCCTGCCAGACACGCACCATTCTGCCTTCCTTCCCGCCTCCCTGGACTCGGGCCGCCACACTGTCCCGCTCCCCGGTTCCTGCGACCGCGTAGCCTTGAGGCTGCGCCGCTCCAGTTACCCAGCTTCCTACGCTTCCCGGTGCTGTCGTTCACTCTCCTCTCTTGAAATCTTTTCTTCTCTTTGTTTGCACAACCCCGCTCTCTCCTGGTTCCTCCACACCCACCTGACCCTTTTTCCCTCTTTCTGCAACTGTACCTTCCCTCTGAATGTCACTTCATTCTAGGCCCCAGTCCTTCCCACCTACTTTATGACCTTCCTACATAGCTGGTGGTGACGTTCACATATATCCTGGTCACTCCAAGTCTGTGTCTCTGCCCAGACTTTCTCTAAATATCCCACATTCCCAAATGCCACCTTCTCTCTCTCCCCTGCCCATCCTGGATCTATTTCTCCTGTGCTCCCCTGGTGAAGAGAACCACCATCCACCCAAATTTAGCAAATTACAAGTGAGTCAAGCAGCAAATCCTCTAGATGTCCCCTCAGATGCATCCCCTCCCCTTCAGCTACATGATCACTGTCCAGAAATTCAACAGTATCTGGTGTAAAATCCTTACTATAGTGCTGATACATAGCGCATGTCCCTTGAAGTTAGTCCCACTACTGCTAGGAGTTCTGTTATTGCTGCCATAGTCTTCCTGTTAGCTTGGGCTATGATTATTTTTCTCCTGGAAAAATGCCTGCTCTAGCTTCCCCATCCCACCTTCCCTCCTCATCCTCCCCTCGTCTCAGTCTAACCCCTGCCTTGCTGCTAAAGTGGTACTATCTGCCGTGTAAGCCCGAGCCTATTCCAGCACTGCTTCCAGGCCCTCACTCTCTTCCTGCCTCCAGGCGTTCCCTTCCTAACTCACACAGCCTCTTATTAGCTGGCCTCTGCCCGCGCCTCGCTGTGCCCACGGGTACCCACCCGGCAGCCAGCTGAGCCGCTGGCAGTTCCCCCAGCAAGCCAAGCTCTCACCCGCCTCCCTGGCTTCGCCCTGGCTGTGTAGGAAAAACCCTTCCAGGAAGCCCCCCCTGCCACCCTCATGTTCCCATGCACCTCGGCCAACCTCTGTCCCAGCATCTGTGACGAACACATCTGTGCTCCTACCATTCTTCGCCTATTCCTGCGGTCCCTGTGAGGGAAAGGCCGTGCTTCTCGTCTGTGCCAAGCACGGTGCCTGGAACATCATAGGGGCTCCCACAGCAAATGACAAATGAATGGTCACCGAGGTGACACTTTCACAGGGGGGCTTCATTAAACATAAAATGTCCTAAACTGGACTGTTTAGTGCCTGGTATAAAGATGAAAGTTTTGCCTCTGGCTGAAAGCAAAGTGCTTCTCCAAATGGCCATCCTGCGGATCCTCTGTGGCAGGTCGGGCCCCAGACCCTGGGGACACAGACAGAGACGGACAAGTCAGACCACGGCCTTGTGCTCACGGAGCTTGCATTCCCGCAGAGGAGATACTGTCACACAGTGACTAGCGCTGTGTCAAGGAGGAAAAGGAAAACCAGGCATGTGTTAGTGAGAGACGAGAGGACTAGGGTTTGGGGACACATTATACAGGGTGAGGGGGGAGGACTGAGGAGGTAACAGTGGACCTAAGGCCAAAACAATAACAAGAGGCTTCATCCAACATAAAAGGGCTGTCTTATTATATCCTAGTTAACACGAAGATTTTTTTTTGACCTTGTGACTGGAGATTCTCACAGAGGAATCTCAAAAAATAAAATCTGGCTTTGGATAAATTTCTCATAGCACTAAAATTTTGCCCATGGCTCTGAATTATGTAAGACACCAGAGCACAGAGCGTAACTATCGGAAACAGGAATGACTGTGCCCTGCTCTGGGAAAACTCTGCAGCTCTTTTCTCTTCTCTGGGCCTGCACTTCCCGCAACAGCCCAGCCTGCCTCTCCCTGGCTGCCCCGGAGGAAAGATCCAGGTGCCTGCACTGCCATGTGCTGCCCAGCTGCTCGAAGCGCTGCAAGCCTCCCTCCCCCGTGCCTCACCTGGGCCAGCTCGGCTCCTCTCCCCGAAGGCAGCCCCTCTCTGATCAGATTCCTGCTGCTCGGATTTGCCTCCTGCATTGTGCTAAATGCACATTTGGCCCCCATCCAGAGTGAGAATCGATGGTGCTTTCTTTCTCACAGACTTACCTGCCAGATGATTCCTGCTGACACGTTCCACTGCACTGTCCTCACCGTGTCTCTCCTTCGCTTCACGTTGTCTCCTCCTGTGGACCTATGAACACCAACTCCAGCCAAGGCTTGTCCTGGGCCAGCTGTTTCTGGCACATCCTTGCAGTCCTGACAATCAGGGGAATCGTTAACACACACACACACACACACACACACACACACACACACACACACACACCGCCTGCTGGCATTTTCTGTCTTCGCAGAGTAGCTTCCTCTTATTATTTGCCTACCACCTCTAATCCACCTGACACTCCGAGGATGCAGGAAACAAAGAAACTGATGGTGTTAACAGTGCCTACCTTGTAGAGCTGTTATGAGGATTAAATGAGATAATTCACAAAAGCACTTATCCCAAAGCTCGGCTCACAGTTAGCGCTCAGTGGTAGTTATTGTGATTAATTGGCCTCTTAATCACCATTCTATTTCATTATTAACTAGGTAAAATAGAAGGCAATGTCTTAAAATTAACATAATTATAAAAGGCAGAATTCATGTTTTAAAGTGATTTTTTTCTGCTAGCCATTCTCATGACCAGTTTTTACAAGCCAAAGAATTTGCCTTCATCTTTTCATGCTGTCCTCCACGACGCACAGGGATAAACCCAGGGCTATTTAGGATGGAAAACAGAATAGCCGCCGCCCTCTGCACCTCCTGCAGCCCTGTCCCCAAGGCCACGCCCTGTCTCCGGAGCTCTGCGCCCCTGCTTGTCAGCGGGGGCAGGGCTCTCTCTGAGGCCTGACCCGTGTCTGTGTTTCCTGCCGCCTCGCCTACACACAGCTCCCTTTCTCTTCTTCCAGAGCTCAGCCCTTCCCCTCCTCCCCACACCTTCATCTCCATCACGACCAGCTCGGAAACCCCACACAAGACATTTTCCTTAAAACACATCAGACGGCGTTAGAAACGTGGGTGCGCTGCCACCAGCCAATAGATATCCCTCAAAAAACCACATCCAATGTCAGATGAGTTTGGGAGACCTTACATTAAAGAAAAGTAAGTCGATCTCTTGCTGTAGGGCTTCATCTCAGAGCCTCTGATGGGCTAGTGGCACTGGAAGACACGCGGGGGCTCTGCACAGCTTGGTGCTCCTCCCAGGTCTGACCTGAAAGCGCTGGGACGGGGAAGGCCTGTTGATGTCCTGCCAGAGCCCAGTGTGCTGGGGCAGCTCGTGGTGTGCAACTCTGCAAGGGGTGGGAGGGAGGTGGGGGAAGGCAGGGCGGGAGCCCTCCAGGTCAACCCAGCAGAGAGCAAGTGGACAGGCCCAGGTGGAAGGCAGGAGGGAGAAGACAGTCTTGTTGGGGATCCATAAACTGGAGAGAATTTGTACCGCAGGAGGTGGAATGGCAAGAAGCAATAATTTCCATGATCGATGCCTAGAGGTCCCCAAGTCCTTGCTACATGGCTAGGACTCAAGAAGGGAAGCAAATTCACCCCACAGTTTGAGAAGAGTCAGATTTTGCCAATTTTACCTGGTGACCCCTGAAATAGTGGCACTGGAAAAACAACTCTTAGCACATCCCTTTCTAGATAGGCCCTGGCACTGCCACCTGCAGACTTGGCCACCCAGGCAGGTCACCTACTCTCTGGGAATCTGAACTTGCAGAATTTGTAACAGAGGAATAATGGTGGCATCTGCCACCCAGGGAGGTCATGAGGCTGTGGAGACACTCCGGTGAGTACAATATGCAACGTGTCTATTAATGTGACTTTCTCTTTGTGGATTGCAATTCTTTCTCCCTGACATTATCTCTGGATCTCTCCTAGGTCAAGAAGAAGAGAGATTAGCCCTAGAAACCGCCCTGATGTATGGAGCCAAAAAGCCTCTCAACACAGAAGGTGTTGTCAAACCAAGGTCTAACGTAGACATGGACTTTGAAGTGGAAAATGCTGTGCTGGGGAAAGACTTCAAGCTCTCCATCACCTTCCAGAACAACAGCTCCAGCCCTTACACCATCTCAGCCTATCTCTCAGGCAGCATCACCTTCTACACCGGGGTGGCGAAGGCAGAATTCAAGAAGGAAACATTTGAAGTGACGCTGGAGCCCTTGTCCTGTAAGCTAACCAGGGCATGTCCTCTCCAGGACTTGCTGCCTGGCTCCCTGTCTCTCTAGGACAGCTTTCCGTGCGAGTTAGCGTTGTCTCCCAGAGCTCAGGAGTGTGACCCTCTATTCTAGACCCACCTCAGCTTTCTTCACATCTGATGCATAGAAGTGAACATTGAAATTTTCAAAGCCTAGAGCCCCATGGGTCCTGGAAAGTAGATGGAACTTAACTTCTTACCACTTAAGGTGTGGTCTGGGGACCAGAGGCATCAGCGTCTCCCAGGAGCCAATCAGAAACGCAGGATCTCAGGCTCCACCCCAGACCTCCTGAATCAAAATCCGCATTTTGACAAGATCCCAAGGGGGCTGGAGCGCACAGGAAAGTTGTAAAGCACACGTCTAAATGACCCATCTCAGAAAATGGCCTGTCAGGTGGTGCCTCTCTCCCAATGTAGGGAAATCTTTTGGGGGCTGCCCAGAAGGAATGGTGTGTTTTCTCTTACTTTCTAGAAAGCAGGGAGATCTAAGGCCTGCATGCAGACTGTTTCTTAAAAATGCTCTGATAGACAGGGAGAGAACCCATCCCCAGAGATTATCCTCCAGGAGCCTGTGGATGGCTTTGTTCTCTCTGCCATATCTCATGGGGCCTCCTTCTCATCCTTGTGCACACGCCTTCCAAGCATTTCCATCACTATAAAAATGCAGACTATTTTAAGCAGGTTGGGATCCGCATGCCACTGGTTACTTTGGGGATTACAATTCCAGCCAGTCTCATTTCCCTGGTAATAGTATTTGGTGGGCACAACAGTTGGCCACATGACTGGCAAGATGAGTCATCTGGAAGAAGGTGGGCTCCAGGCAGGGAGTGTCAAGTTAGAGAGAGCAGGTTGCAAGGACCTGAATATTTCAGGGCACCGATTCCCATTGACCTGACATGTGACACTAAAAAAAAGAAGAAGAAAAGAAAAAAAAAAGATATTCAAATAATTTTTACAAAGCAGAGGCAAGCAAGACTAATATGACCCCCTGGGATGACCAAACCATATATCTTAGTCGTTCTCAAGCTCTCTGTCCCTGTTGGCTGTCACAACCCGCAGTACCCTTGCTGAAGCTTTAGAGAAATATTTTTAGAAAAATGGGAAACTATTCCTAAAAATTCTGTTTCCAAGAAACCTACTCAAACCAAAAGGAAGTAAATCTCCCTAGCTTCAGTGATATTGCTAATAATTAACAAATCACTATGGGTTTTTTTTTTTTTTGAAACTAGAAGATCTGACAATTTTCCTCTTCCTAGAGATGGGAAAGGGAGTCCCCATAGAAAAGGAGAGTCAGTGTAAAGGCCTGAAGAGGACAACAGTCACCGTGATTGCTTGAAACAGGCAGCCACATGTGATTTCAGAGAGCTTGAGTCTTGCAGTCAGACAACTCTGTATGTAAGGGACGGCTGTGTCACCTACCGACTGTTTCCCAGGACCAGTTACTCAAGCAGTCTGAACTCTTCCTCCTCATCCGTAAATGAGAACAACCCACCACTCCGCAGGATTGGTCTCCCCAAACCTTTATTTAGTGCTTGCAAGTCCAGGCTCTGTTTTATGCTGTAGATGTAGCAATGCCCTCCCCTTATGGAGTTTCTGGTCTCGGGGAGCTGGACAGTAAGAAATCAAATGAGTGAACATACAGTATGGTTACATGGATAATATCAACTATAAAGCAGGTTGAGGGGAAAGGCAATGCTGGTGGCAGTGGGATAGTTGGGCAGTCAGGTCTCTGTTAAATGTCTCTAATAGGGTGACATTTAACAAAGACCCAACGGAAGAACACAACTAAGCATTCCAGCCAGAAGGAACCATATGTGCAAAGGCCCTGGGGCGAGACCATGTCTAACGTATTCAGTGAGCAGTGTGGAGCTAGAATTGGAAGCAAAGGTGACAAGGGGGAAAGTGTGGGTGAAGATCATTTAAAGAATTGTAGGCCCTCGTAAGTACTTTGCCCTTGATGTTAAGTGAGCTGAGGAGCCATTAGAGGGTTTTGAGCAGGAGTGTGGCATGATCTAACTTAAGTTTTGAAAGATCATTCTAGCTGCTGTGTTGAGAAGAGACTAACGCAGATGTAGGCCTGAAGCTTAAAGACCAGTTAGGATGCTTTTGCAATCATTCAGCCAAGAGGAGGTGGTGGTAGTGAGGGGAGTAGTGAGAACTGCTCAGATCTGGGTATGTTCTGAAGGTAGAACCCACCTGAGCAGCTTATGAATTGGCTATGTGTTATGAGAGAAAAGGAGTGTGGAGAAAACCAAATAAGACAATTTATATGACATGCTTTGCACATGGTAGACTTTCAATAAACGGTAACTTCCAACATGTTTACATTGGGGGAAACTGAAGCTAGAAAGATGAGTTGATGTGTTCAAGGCCACACACAGCAATTAGAGGCAAAGTAGGTAATAGAACCTAAGTCCCATTCAGGCAATGACAATGAGCCAGTTCAGGACAAACTTGGCCCCAGGTGGGCCAGTTACCTTCCCTGTGTCCTCATCACCTGCAGTCCAGCCCAGATCATTAGATGGAAACTAAACACCAGCCTTTTCCCATTTCACAAGAGCTTTGTCTCTCCATCTCCTTCCTCTTCTCTCTATACTCCAATTAAAGAACAAGCTCACGTGAGTGAGGGGCTAGAATGGAATGCTTATCATCATGTCAGTCATTAATCTAGGAACAGCCGACCAAACTTGCATCTGAGTCAGTAGGATCATACTTCCACCCACTTGGCCAAACCTAGGGCTTTTCCTGAATAACTTGAAGGGAACTGGAGACTCTTTGTTTCTTTGCCCTGCAGGTAGGTGGCATTAACTGGCATGCAATAAATTGAATATTGCAATCTAGAATAAATTGCAGAATATTGCAAAAAGCATCGAATATTGCGAAACACATCTTCCAAACATTTAGAAGACATAATTCTAGACCTCGGTCAGGCATTCTTCAATGCCTCTGTTGCAGAGACAGTCCTCTAAGCAAAATGGGAGGCGAACTTTCCAGATTGATAATTATAGGGAATGTGTATGCTAGAATCAGCTTGGAAGATCTGAATAACTTAAACTCCTAGTACCTTCAAAGGTGCTATCATTTCCACTTGGCTATATTTAGTTTTCTTTGCTTTTTGGAAGAGATGAGGCAGCTCCAGTCTGTGTCTCCCTTGGCTTTCCCCAGACACTGTAAATGATACTGGCAGCATCCCAGCCCCCTGCGCATAGAGTGAAAATCTATTCCTCTTTCCCTTGCCACATTTAATAAACTTTATCTAGAACAATTTCTTGTGCAGTGGCAAAACACAGCACTTACATAACGTACTATTTCAGGAGCACTGTTCTCTTGGGCTCTGAAATGCAGCCCGGTTTCTTTAGTGCTGTGACTTAGGGAGTGTTCTACCTTGGAGAAGAAAGGGGTCCTGATTCCGAAATTATAAAGGTAGCAAGAGCCTCTACGAAGAAGCCAGGCACATCCCACCAGCCTAAAGAAACCCAGTGGTCAAACACAGCCCTCTATAAATAGCCACAGGAAGTCTATTTTTAAAAAATTATCACTGGAGGCAGCTGGAGGCAAAAATGCATGTTCTCCAAGGCCTGCCACTTTGCCACTCCATCCATCCGATCTGAGGACATGAAGAACCACATTGTCATCATCTGAGGTTGTATCAGGGGAGAGCCAGAGCCTCCCTCATCTGGATGGGGAAAGTAATGAATTGCTAAGGGAGCCATGGAGGAAGCAGGGTCCAGGCTTATGTCCAAAGAAGGCAATTATGAGTGAGTCATTTGAAAAGGCAGAATTCAGGGGCCAAGGTGAAGGCAAGGTCATAGCTTCAAAAAACTGGCTCTAAGTGGAATAGCACCAAGCCAGTTGTTTATTGCTTTCCTGGAATGAACTAATACATCCTAATAATCTGCATGGCTCAGGGCAGGGATCCTCAGTCTCAGCAAATTGACATTTCGGGCCAGATACGTCTCTGTCATGGGGACTATCCTGTGTACTGCAGGATGTTTAGCAGCGTCGCTGGCCCCTACCCACCAGAGGCCAATAGGAAGCCACCCTCCACTTCAGCTGTGGCAACTAAAAGGTCTCCAGACATTGCCAGACATCCCAGGGGGAAGGAGGGCCAAATTACCCGCCATTGACAACCACCGGTCTGGGATGACCCGCCTTCCCCGTTTGCAGAGGGTGATGGGGTCTCAGGCATGCAGGACTCTGAATTTCAAACCTAGACCTTCCTGAGTCCACCCTAATGCTTCTCGAACTCCCCCTGCCTTATTTTGTTAGAACCTCCCATCTCTCAGAGCTGCTCACAGCTGAATAGGCGCCTCTGGGGCCTCATCCAAATGCAGAGCCTGCATCTCTCACAAACTGCAGCTGACCTGACACGCTCGCGGTGCCCTGGTCTGCAGGCTGCACTGGGAACCAGCCAGGGCCTCGTCTGGAAGGGCCACCCTCACTCCGGGAGCAAGGCTTCTACCTGCTGGTTCTGTGGGGACCCCTGGTCATTAGAGCGGGCCTTCTCAACCCCCGCTGCACATCACAGCCGGCTGTGGACTTTTAAAAATGCTGATGCCTAGGCCCCAACCTCCAAGGCTCTGATTTAGTTGGTCTGGGCTGGGATATAGCATGGCAAGTTTTTAAGGGTCCCCGGGTGATTGTGCCATGGAGCCAAGACTGAGAACTCTTCGGTCTGAAGGCTGGAGGCAAGCACAGCACCTGCACGTCTGTACAGAGATTTCCAAGTTGAGGTGTTGCCCAAGGCCTTCCCAGCCTCTTTGGTCTTCAGGGTCTGGAGCAAGCTGCTGCAGATCCAGTCCAGGTGTGAGAGTCCACCCACGGGTGACGAGCACAGCTCCATATGCACTCACCTGTGAGCCAGTGGCAAGTGGAGCCCTCCCCCTGCCCTGGGGCTTGTCTGCCCACAGGCAGCATCCCATCCTCCCCACAGGCTGCTGCTCAGTGGGTGGGCGAAGTGAACTGCCCCCTGCCCTCAGCTACTGGCCAGGGGAACTGCTTCCCACAGTAACTTGGCAGGAAGCCAAATGCTGGGCAGGGAGGCAGTGGAGATTTGCAGCTCTGTGAGCATCACGGAGTCTGTTCCCTGTGTGTGGGAATGGAGGCGTGAGTCACGCACCCCCTGCTGGGCCTGCCAGCTGTGGGTGCAGCACAGGCACCTGGCTCAGACCAGGTAGCAGCAGGTGCCACACCTGGGTTTGGCCTGCAGAACTGTCCTTTGCGCTCCAGAATCCTGGGCCCTGGGAAATGGGGGTGGTAGAGAAAGTGGGCCAGAGCCACAAGCTGGAATTCACCGTCCTCAGCCAGATGGGGATGAGAGGGGAGCCAGGACCACCCCTCATCCTCCCAGTGCCATCCCCACTGGCTTGTCCCCAGGACCAAAAAACAACATCAGTGGCTTGAGAAATATGCATTTGGCACAGAGGTCTTCTAAATTACAAATAGGGAGGGGCTTGGCGATCGTTGAATGCCTTTGGTGGGAACTGGTTCCAACAGCTTCTTTATACATAGAAAAATCATGATATCAGATAGGTGCAGAAAAAGCCAGAGAGAAAACATGGAGTGCTATAAGGACAGTTTAGAGAGTTGACAGTTTTGCCCAAGTGTGGTCCCTGGCCTGGATGAGACATTTCCTTTTCCACAAGGGGTCAACACGTGGAGTGGTGGCCTTGGAACTTCACCACCCCACATGTGCCATTTGGGGACTAAACCTACCCAAATCAAAGCCACAGTTAAAACACCTTGGCCCTCCATTTGAAACATCTTTGCCATGGCCTTCCTTTTACAACAGCAAAAGCACTGATTGGAAAGTTCGACACATTTTCTCCAGTAAGACTTGGCTGAATATTAAATGTCCAGCACATTCTTTGCACAAGAAGCAGAGAGCTTGTCCCCGATTCACTCCAGTGCCCCTGGAGCACTGTGCTGTGCTCCGGGGCCGCTGCGCTAAGGTGGGGAGGACGGGACCTCAGGGGAGAGTCAAGCAGACCCCGTCTCAGGTCTTGATGCTGGGCCTGTTTTTCCTCCTGCCAGTCAAGAAGCAAGAGGTGCTGATCCAGGCCGGCGAGTACATGGGCCAGCTGCTGGAACAAGCGTCCCTGCACTTCTTCGTCACAGCCCGCGTCAACGAGACCAGGGATGTCCTGGCCAAGCAGAAGTCCACGGTGCTGGCGATCCCCACGGTTGTCATCAAGGTCAGTCTTAGCGTCTCGCCTCAGACAAGGGCGAAAAGCAAGGCTGTTGACTGGGCCCGAGCCCAGTGTGTATGTGAGGAGTGTCTGCTCAGACACAAAACACAGCGGAGCTAGAATCCTCTTGCTCTTTGAAGAAGTAAACTGCCCTATATATAGACGCGCACACATAGCACTCTCCTCTCCTCTCCAGATCCAATGCAGAGATGTGGCTGCGATATAAATATCCCCCGTGGGTCTAAACACACTGGTGAAGGAAGATAAGGAGGTGTGATGGCTACAGGCACTTAGAACTTTCAGCATCTCCAGAGTAATGCAGGCCGGGCAGGCCATGAGAGAGGGGAACTGCCTGGACCACCTGCGTTTTGGACAGTAGTGTTGTTCACTGGGGTGCAGCTGTAGACAGCAGACTGCACAGTCCAAACGCGCTGCTTGATGATTTTGTACATCTGTGGATACCTTGCAGCCAGCAGCCACATGAAGAGATGGAGCCTTTCAACACCCCGGACAGTTCCCTCAGGTCTCAGGTAGTCGATAAGCCCCTAGCCCATCACCGAGAGGAGCACTTTTCTGACTTCTAGCGTCATAGCTGGGTTTTGCCCAATTGTTCAATAGTTTTAACCTTGCCTCTGCAGTTACCACCAGAAGTCTCTGCCCAAATGGCTCAAAGGAATCGGCAGAGGAGGATGAGGGTGGACAGGAGTGGGAAACTGATATAGGAGCCTGTTCGCTCCTACTTTTCAGGGCCACAGCCAAAGCTCCTGGTGGTATCTGTGGCCACATCCCTGAGACACCTTCCTGCCCTGAAAGCAGGAACCCAGACTCCAACAGAGACCCAGGGAAGTGACATCTTATGCTAGCCCTTATTCAGGCCTGAGAGTCCTTCCCCAGTCTCTGGGGAACGTTCTTGAAGTGATTAGAGCGATTAGCACAGACCCTGCGAAGTGGCATTCCTCTAGAGTGGGAGTAAATCAGAGCTTCTGTAAAGTCTGTCATATTTTCAAAGGTTTTGAGGGGGCAGGGTGAGGGTAGGCCTTGTTTCTCATGAAACTTCTGCTGTGAATCATTGATAAAGCTCAGAACTAATGTATAGCATTCAAAATGGCTTTTTTTTGCGCACCTACCGGGTTCAGACACCATGATCACCGCTTTACAGGCATGGAAAAGCCTGTTTTCGACCTCAGCAACCCCATGAGGCAGGGAGTACTGACATCACCACTGTACAGATGAGAAGACTGAAGACTAGACAGGTCAAAACAACTCACGCAAGGTCACACAGCCAGCAAGCTAGGCCTCAAACCCAGGCCGTCTGCCTGCAGCGGCGGGGCTGGGAACCGGCACATGTCCCGGTTCTCAAGGACTGGGCCTGTGTAGACAGCACAGGAGGCCCCGAGACAGGGCTCGTCCAAACTCACAGACGGGTAGTGCCGTCGGGGAGCAGAACACCAGGCCCTTCATTCGGGAAAGGCTCCATCGTTGCCCTTCTGTGGTTCTTTCACCCTTGTCGCTGCCCACGGGCCCACCGTGGCACTGTCATCAGCACAGGAACCCATACGAAGCAGAACAAAAATGAGGACGAGCAGGGTTTGCAGGCAGAGTCAGCAACAAACCCAAAACCAAGAAGTGGGCACTGATTTTGCTGCAGAGGAGCCGCGCTCCGTGAGGACGTGAAGCCAGCAGCGCAAGGAGCGAGGCGGCCTGGCCAGCAAGGCTGCCCGGCACCGCGGGCGCCCTCTACAGGCGGGCCAGCCCCCCAGGCCTCTCCCAGCTGCACGCAGACGCTGCTTTTGCCAGCCTGGCGGGGCGCTGAGCAGGGCTGCTTCATGAGCTCAGCCCTGACCCTTCCCCCAGGGGCGAGGCCTGCAAACTGTCCTATTACAAAGCCGGGCCTGTCCCTGCGAAGGTCTCAAGAGAGAACCTTCCCAAGCTATGAAGTGCTCAAACCACAGCAGAAAGTAGAATGTAATTGCACCACTGATAATAAACTGGAGGTAGGAAGGAAACTGGTAACTTTCATCTTTTAGGCATTATTAATTTGAAGGATTATTTGTGAGTTATCTTCTGGGTTTATGTAAAGCGCAATTTAATTCCCCAGGGGCAGAATCAGAAATACCTTATTCCCACAAGCAGACCTGGGCAGGGGGGGTTGTAGTTTAAATAAAGAGTTGTGCTTGTCTTTGATTCCGCAAGGGAATCAAGGATGCCGTTGCTGGAAGAAACGTGTGTAGAGGTAGGGCCGTTTGGCACTCCAGCGTGGGAGACATGGGACTTCTGGCTTCTGTCTGTGCCAAGGGACTTCTGTCTGTGCCTGTGCTCAGGAAAAGGGGATGAGGCATCCTCCCATAATGTCCCTTAAGCATTAACCCCAACGAGAAACCAACTTCAAACAGGGGAAGGGTGTTCCTTCGTAAATCACCTCGAACCCTAAAGACCACCCCAGTGTGACAGGCCCTGATTCCAGAACTCTGGCTACTCGGCTGGGGACCTGGGACGCTGCTTAGCCTCCTGGAGATGTGAAATGTGGGCCGTGGTGGAGGAAGGGAGGAGAGAGGAGAGGAGAATGAAAAGAAAACATCCAGTTGAAGTACCCTGCCAGGGACCTCAGGCAGAGGAGTTGCATAGATCAGATAAAACAGGACTTGGAAAGGGAGCTAAATGCAGTAAAAGTAGAAAACCACCATGGCTCAGAGGTCCAGAATTACTGAGTGTCCCCAAATTCTAGGAAAGTGCTCCAACCCTTCCTCGATCCCTTTGGACCTAGGACAATCCCACAGCTCCTGGGCCTCTCACGGCTGCAGGGGGTGAGCGTGCGGGGGCAGGGTGAAAGGCTGCAGGGACAGAGAACATGCCACCTCCTGCTCAGCTCACAGGCAAGAGGAAGGACAGGACCGGTACCTGCCCAGCAGTGACAGCAGCTGTGGCTTATTAAGCACTACGCTATTTAGCATTTCTCTTGTACTATCTTCTTTAATGCTCATTAGCATCCTATGAGGAGGATATTTCTGTAACTCCCATTTTACAGATAAGAAAACTGAGAGGCCCAGAGAGTAGTGCCTTGTAGCATAGTGGCCAAAACATGAGGACTGGAACCAAACTGAGTTCAAAGCCTCTTTCCTTAACATAATGACCCTGTAACCCTGAAAAAAATCATTTAACCTCCCTTGGCTTCTGTTTTCTCATCGGCAAGACAAAGGTCATGGCAACATGTCTCCTAGGGTTCTTGCAAGTATTTAATGAGTCCATGGACTCATGGTGCCTGGGTCACAGTGACCACCTGGTAAGTGGTGGCTGTTGTTATTATTGCCATTGTTGTTGTTTGTAAGTAACTTGCCCCCACTCCGGATCTCGAGCCTAATGAGGGGTGGCACAAAGCTTCAACCCAGGTCTTCCTGGCTCGGAAGCCTGTTCAGGTAGCTGATAGGCCAGCTTGCTCTCACAAGGGAACTTCACAGAAAGTGGAGGTGCTAATTGCTTTCACAAAGTGGTTTATGTTCGAGGCAGGTGAGATCACACAAGCTTGAGTGGAGTGGGGCATCAAGAATGAGGGCTATCGAGTGACAGGTGATCCCCAGCGTGGGGTAGCATTCAGCCAGTCGAGATGGCGACAGACCATTCCAGAGACTAGGAAAGAACCTTCACAAGGGCTGGGGCAGGTACACAGCAGGGAGAAGCCTGCCACGGCTGGAGTGGAGACCAGGGACAGAGGACAAGTGACAATAACCCGACAAAGGTGGCTTGGGGCCATTTTAAAGTGCACCTACAATTTTTGGGTGAGAGGTTTATAATCAACTCTGTGGGCAAAGCGCTTCGGTGAAGATCCAGAGCAGGGATGTGACATGACTGTCAACTCCACCTCTTCTTTCTCCTTCTCTTCAAAGCCTTTGGCCAAAGCACTGTCTTCTTCTGGGTGTCCCCAGCTCAGCCTTGGGACTGGAGTGGCCTCACAGCTGAGTTCCAGCTGTTCTTACTTAATCCCTTTTCAGAGTAAATCTAGGCCGACCTGGAACAATCCAGGCCCACCTGCCCGGATCCAGGCCAGAGGGTGCATGTTGAGAATCCTAATCCACCCAGTCTCCATTCACCCCGGGCGATGAAGGCTGGGATTGGGGTAAATCGTGCTCCCAGTTAACTATCCCAGCACCCACCCTGTGTGAGTCAGAGTGTGGGATCACCGTATGCAAAAAGGCAGGGAGCAGCAGTCATTAAACTTTAATGAGCACACGTCTCGTTCCCTATGCTATCAAAATATTTTGATGGGAAAAGCATATTTTATTAAAATCAGACAGTTTTTCTCTGATTTCTCGTGTTTTCAGTGTCTCTCTCTCTCTCTCTCTCTCCTCCCCCCTCACATTCTCTCTGAACTTCATTATCCCCTTTGCAACATGAATAACAATAATAATTAACACTAATAATTATACCACTCCTATTAATTACACTCATATATAAAACGCAGAGCTGTTGGGGGGCTCATGTCTGCCATAATGTTTGTGAGAATTTGCAGCCCACGCCAGGACCTGGTAGTTGCTGGTAAGTGCATCTTCCCTCCTCTCTAGTCCTGTCCGTGCCTCAAACCCAGTGGTCATATCCCTGGGAGTTGTGAAGGACAGTGGAAGGTCACCCTTACCTAGTGGCATGGGACCTCTTGACTCTGGTCACCTCTGTGGTGTTCCCCAGGGAACCCAGGGAGGCTGGCCTTGGGGCGCCTGGGGAAGGCTGTGGGGAGACAGTAGGTGCCCCTGGTTTTTCAGACGCCTCTGCTTGTGTCTGTCGTTCTATAACAGCTCAGGAACCAACACCTCTATAGCATTATCACGGGAGCAAGTCCTGCAGCCTTTGCAGAATGTCACCGATCACCAGTAGAACAAATTTTCTCATATAAACTAGGAGCAATTTTGCTAGGGAAAAATATAACCACTTTCTATGTATGTGATTTTTTAAAATTATAACCATGAGCAAATAAGTGCTTTAAATTTTTTTACATGTTTAAACTTTTAAAATGTGAACAACTGTTTACGAGAGTTTTTATTAACATACATTTGCTCCTTACTTATTTTGTCTGTTACATAAAATAACTTTATAGTATTCATTCATCTCTTTGCTTAGTCATTCATTATTTATTCATTCATTTATTCAATTCATTCGGCTTATAGCTATTTGACGCTCACTCTGTAAATAAGTTGTGGCAAATATGAAGGGCTTTTTTAAAAAACTCAGAGAAAAATTCAACATTGGGAATATGTTCATTGCCTGTTTATTTTAAACGGGGAGAGATTGCTGCTACTTCCCTCAGCGCCGGCTCACCCGGGCTGATCTGGGAGGGCGGCCGCTCTGCGTCACCCCGAGCCAGGCGCCTCTCCCACGGGCCGGCGCTGCTCTCGCGGGGACAGGGCCCACGGGCCGGCGCTGCTCTCGCGGGGACAGGGCACGCGGGCCCGGCGCTGCTCTCGCGGGGACGGGGCACGCGGGCCCGGCGCTGCTCTCGCGGGGACAGGGCACGCGGGCCGGCGCTGCTCTCGCGGGGACGGCGCACGCGGGCCCGGCGCTGCTCTCGCGGGGACAGGGCACGCGGGCCGGCGCTGCTCTCGCGGGGACAGGGCACGCGGGCCCGGCGCTGCTCTCGCGGGGACAGGGCACGCGGGCCCGGCGCTGCTCTCGCGGGGACAGGGCACGCGGGCCCGGCGCTGCTCTCGCGGGGACGGCGCACGCGGGCCCGGCGCTGCTCTCGCGGGGACGGCGCACGCGGGGCCGGAGACAGGCTTCAGCCATAGGCTCCCCTCAACCAGCAGAGTGTGCACAGGCCGGCTCTGACCGGCGTGCCAGCACTCCGTGTGGGCAGCACAGGTGCCACCGGAAGTGCCACGTGGGCCCCAGAGAGGGCGGGCCTTCCTCCGGCTCCGCGCCTCCAGGCCGGGGCTTCCGCGCCGTCTGGGAGCCGAGCGCTGCCCGCCAGCTGCCCCCAAGCCCTGCGGCCCGGCGGAGAGCTGCGCGTCCCGGAGAAAGGGGCTCCCTGTCTGCCTGCTCAGACGCCGGTGCCCCTGGCCCATGTCCGGGCTTCTTCCAACATGGGGCACCGGCTCGTTTTCTTTCAACAACCATCCTAACGTTTTGTTCTAACTGGAGCCTTTGATGAGCAGTCGGCGGTTTCTACTGAGGTTAGCCGAGGAACCCTCCTCAGTCAGCGCGGAGCCAGGCAGCGAGGGGTGCTATGGTGGGCGCTGGGCCTCGCTCCCCCACAGCCCCATTCATGCGCCTTTATCCTGGAGCAAGAGTTAAAATCAGGGAAACCACCCGAGGTGTAATAAGCCACTCGTTACATTGTGGGACTTAACTACCTTTCGTTCTGTGAGAGCCCAAGTAGCCTAACTTTCCATCAGCGCAGAAAGTGAACACCAAGACTGCTGGTTCCAGTGGTCCCCGGACCGACCGTCTCCCTGCGTGGCTCCAACGGGCACATTCTCTCTCCAACCCCTGTGCGCTCTGGCTCCGTGGCACCTCCTGTCACCAGGACTCACCCCTGCTCTGCCTCCCCCTCCTCCCCCGCAGGAGAGGCGGGGCCGGAACTGAGAGTGGAGTGGGCTTCTCTGCTTCTCTCCTTTGTGGTTCTCCGGGCCAGTGCCTGAGAGCCGAATCCGCACCATTCCCCCCAGGGGATCTTTTGGGTGAGGACCTTCTCATGGTCACCCTGGCAACACTTTCTCCCATGAACAGATTCCATAAATGCTAGCATGTTTCAGACACTGCCATAGATCATTACATTGACTCATCCCATTAACCACATAAGAAACTAAGGCCCAGTGAGGTCCAGGGACTTGCCCAAGGACACACAGTGGCAGCTTCTGGTCCTCAGCCCTTGAGTCCAGCTTGTTTTCCCCTCAGCTACACCAGTAATGACATTGCTCTCTGCAGCCCAGCCATCATCGTTATCTTCCTGACACTGCCAGGCGGCCGTGAAGTCCTGCCACGAGGCCTCTTAGCAAGGGAAGACTCACTGGGTACCCCAGAAGGGCACCTCCGCCCACATCTTTACATGCTTGGGGCAGCGACTCTCACCTTCTCTGTTGGTCCCTGAGGATTTGGCTGCGGAATCACACGGTGTATATCCCCAGTCAGCCAGGACATGACATCCTAGACTATGTCCACACCAGGGCCCTGCCCCTCTGTGCTGCGCATTTCATCTCTCACGTCGGGCAGCTGTAGAACAATGGGCATTTGGGAATGGAAATAAGAAATCACTGGTAACTAGAGTTCGCTCTATGTATTTCCTGTTGGCTATTTTTTTTTAATCTTAAAAGAGACACAAAGAAAAGCATCAAGAATAACCAATCCCATGCACCTGTTGTGTAATCCCAGTATGTTTAGGTTACTGGTTATCTTGTAAAAAATGGCATCTCTATCATTTTTAAAATAGAAAATCCTATATAGAAATTCCTTTTATTATCCAGTGGTACATATCAAGGCCTCAAGACCACTTTGTCACATATTACTCTGGCATAGGAATCCAATTCTTTCCCCATAAAGTCAAAAAGAAAGAGGTGAGTTGTAGCTGTGTTTTCAAATTTAGGTCAGGGTCAACTTATAATCATTGCCCTCAACTGCTACCTTAGTGATAACATAGAAAGTCACTGCAAATGATTCTGCTGTGGATTTCAGAAAATAAAGAAACACTTGCAGAAAAAAAAAAAAATCACTACTTTTACCTCTCTTCTGTCAGAGATCACAGCAGATGTAGTTTTAAAGACGAATAATTTCGAGTCAGAAAGACCTGGATTTGTATCCAAGTTCTGCCACTTTCGTGGCATTTTATTTATTTCTGAGTTTCACGTCCACATCAGTAGAATGGGAATAACCATAACGCCTGACCCCAAGCCCTTGGGGATGTAGAGGGGATCAAAAAAGGTGATACACATGAAGCGATGAACAGACTGCCTGCTGACGAAGTGTACACTGAGTAACTGTAAGCTGTCTGCTGCTGTCATCATTAGTGTTACTAACGGGAGTCAGATCAGGACGTGGCTAAGCAATGACTTGGGCACCAGACTGTCCGCAGTCTAGTCTCACCTTCCCTGCTTACTAACCAAGTGAACTTGAGCAAGTTACTTACCTTCTCTGTGCCTGGATTTCCTCCTCTTGAGATGAAGACTCACAGTATCTACCTCACAGTGTTGTGCAGATTAAATGAGATGGTAGAACATTCTAGGATGCTGGGAACGGTCTAAATCTGCACTGGCCAGTGCAATAACCATCAGCCACACGGTGGTTACTGAGCCTTGAAATGTTGCTGGTGGGACCGAGAAACTGAATTTTTTTCACATTTCATTTAATTTAAATTAATTTAAAAGCAAATAGCCAAGGGTGGCTAGTGGCTACCATATTGGACCACGCAGACTGAGAACACTGACCATGGTAGAACCATTAGTGTTAGTAGATGCTCATCTAAGTGTCAGCTAGAAACAGCAGCGGTGCAGGTGCTGGTGAGCAGAGTTTGCAAACAAGAAATGGCTTATTCTAGCAGTGACCACAGGCTGAGAGAGAGAGAAAAATCCAGTTCCCAATAATCCGTGGAATACATGATTGAAAGCACTTGAAATCAAGGCTGTTAGGTGCACTGATAAATCATGTGCATCAAATTATCAACTTAATTCATTCTTACTCTTCCTCAAACTTTTTCCTTCATTTTAGTTTCAATTTTGAATACAGTTATGTATTTTGTGAAGCATATGCTCAGTGGATGATATTTTGTGATTCCCTAAAAAGTAACTTCTTCCAAAAACTTTACATAAGAAACTGTGTGTGTTTGTGTAACTTTCTTGTTTGCTAAAGAATTAGTAGCAGCTCATTAGCATGAAATCACGTAAAGAACAAGAACTCAGTGTATTAACATTGGTGAGTGGTATTTGCAAAAGTATATTATGGGTCTATTTTTAAAAACAGACATATTTTAAATGGACTATTGAAAAAATCACAGCTATCCAATGTGCAGAAAACCATTCAGTGTCACTTAGTATGACGTATGCTTTATTCGTTTCTCTGGTGCAAGTAATGGGTACTCTTCTTCTAAAATGAATACACATAAAAGTTTCTTCTTGATCTAACCTTCTCCAAATTGCCTGAAGGCTCCCTTTATTTAAGATTTTATGAGAACAAGAAAATCAGAAATACAACTACAAAGGTATGGATATGTTTACAGCAATAAAGAAAAGGGAGCTGTGCAGATTCCTAAAACAGTTCGATGCAAACAGACGCTTTCTCCCATAACAGTCATCGTTCTCAGCCTTTTATAGACACCATAGCATGGTGCATCACCTAAATCAACATGTAACTTGAACACACTGTGTGGAAGCTCCATTTTCCTCAAAAGAAGTGAGGAGGAAGAGACTCCTCCACTTAAATTTCCCAAGCAGAAAACGATGATGTTGAACTGGTGATGGGCAGGTTTTATGTTTAGTTTGGTTTGCGTGTCTAAGGTTCAGTATCATCTCGGTAGTCAGAAGCAGGAAGTTTAAATTCTCAGTACAGGAAACAAATGTTAGCAAATGTACAAGGAGTCTTCGTTAGTCACAAGAGGAACATACCACAACCAAAGAAGGGCCTCTCCTCTCATCCCCCCTCCCCAGCCTTCGTCCCCCTCCAGTATGGGGGAAGTCTGGGCAGTATTGATATGCCCATGCCAGCAGCTATTTACAGAGGTAATATCAGGAAGCACACTGATTAGGCATGACATATGACATTACCCAAGAAGGCTTAATCTTATGATCAGCTTCAAATCTGAAGTCTGTGCACGAGAGCCCAAATGCATGCCAGCCTTTAAATATGAAATGTTCTCTGTCACTGTTATCAGTGCCTCCAGAAGGGTGTACTTGGCTTTCTGCAGCATCAGGGTCTTCTTGTAGAGCTAGCCTACCAATATGGAAAGTTCTTAACCTGGGGGTCATGGGCCCCTAGAGAACCATGTGTAGCCAGCATGGGTCTATAATGCATTCCCTAAAAATATAATACATGCTCATAGTGTGTATGTCTTATTTGTCATTGTGCATGTCTGTGTGAAGGGAGGGTCAGTAGCTACTATCAGGCTTACTTTTTTAAAGGTCTTATGCTCATACTTATAATAGCATGACATGGAGAAGCCAGATGATGCCAAAATATTCTTTCCAGAAAGAATTACGGTGATCATAGCAAACTCTTTTACCAACAATGTCTCTGCAGCAGTGCCACCTTCTCCATTTGAAAGAGCTTTTGTAAATGTTATATTTGTTTTTTATTTTTTTAATCCAAAGATTTTTTAAAATTTTCCATAATGCAGGAAAAAATAGATTGGACATACTTGAGAATTAAACCAGGGCACAATGTAAAGTATTCTAATGTACTTCTATACCCCAATGTCTAAATGGATCGAGTCAGGACATCAGAGAAGAAAGTGAAAACTTCAGTCTGTCCTCCACATGTTGTGTCTGTACCAGTGGTTCCCACCTGGAGGAAGTGGGGGTGGGGACATGGTGGCAATTTTGCTTCCCAAGGGATATTTGGCAATTGCTGGAGACACTTTTGGCTGTGATGACTAGGGCAGGGGTTGCTCCTGGCATCTCGTAGATAGAAACCAGGGATGCTGCTGAACATCCCACATTGCACAGGACAGCTCCACAACAAAGATGAATGCAGCCCAAAATGTCAGTACAGCTGGTGCAGAGAAACCCCGGGCCACACCATGAGCCTCTGCTTTGCCACAGCCTTCAAACGAGGCTGATCCATCCACACCCCAGGTGCCAGCCTACCATAAAAGTAACTTCTCTTTCACGTTCCAGTTTGTCCATTATTTAACCAGCATCCTCCCCACTGGGCCTTATTTATTCTCTTGTCATTGCAGCTTCATATCCAACACTGCTCCCACCAATTCGATCATCTCCCTTGCTTCCCGGCCGGTACTGCAGGCCTCAGTACAAAGTGGTTATTGCTGAGCCGTTGGCTTTCCCAGCTCCTCTGGCCTCAGAAGCCAGAACTGTGTCTTAGAATCCAAGCTCTCTAGTTAGATGGACTTTAACTCGAGTGCCAGCCTGGTCATTTAGTAGCTTCCAATCTTCGTGCAAGTTACTTATTTCCCTGCACCACAGTTTCCTCTTTCATAAAATAGAATGCCTGGCATCAATGATCCTGCCCCAGAAAACCTCCTGCTTAAGGGAACAGCTATTATTATAGTATTCTCTTGTTCCAAAGTTCCCTAGGGCCGATACAAATCCAGCCCTTGTGTTGGGAGGCTTATGGGAGAATATGTGTGAATCATTGTTGTCAACTGGGGTGGTCCTTAGAAATCAAATAAATGAATCACAGGCTCCACCACCTGAGATTCTAATTTAATTATTCAGGGTGGGTCTGTCATTTTAAAGTTCCCCTGGTGGCTTTATTACCTATACTGGATTGAGGACTGCTGGTTACAGTGCTGGACTCCTTGTGTGGCACACAAGCCATGCTCTCCAGGCGCACTTGCTGTTTTCGCCTCTGTGGTCATTGTCCGCCCTACTCTGATCCCCTTGAACCCAGCCCTCTACCCACTGCCCCCCAGGGCATGGAAATTTACATGTTACAAACCTGAGGAATTGGCTTAAAGTTTCATTTTTCTTATACATTTAAAAAATCCTGTAGACATAAATTTAGGCACAAACCATGGCTTGATTAGTAAAACCATAGGATTTTATTATTTTTCTATTGATATAATGATTATCCATATTTACAAAGTACATATGGTATTTTGATACATGACAACAATGTGTAATGATCAAATCAGGAAAATGTTATTCTCTACTGTAGAGAGAATAAGCGATGGTCCTCTTCTCTGGTCCACATCCTTCATCTTTTCTTCCATTCATAAGAAAGTCTCATTTTCATGTGTTCTTCTGTATTATATGTTGGCTAAAAAATAAAAAAGAAAAGCCAACAACAAGGTATGATAATGGAATGGCCACATTGTCACATTAAAAGCTCAAACATCCAGTAAATTCTATTTTTGAGGTAGCAACCTAATTTAACAAATATTTATTAGAACCTGGCTAGGTATTGGAGCTAAAAGTCAGTTACAATATACAGGAAATGCAACAAGCCGCCCAGAGCGCTGCTGCTCTAAAACAACAGAGCTACCACGACATGAGCCTTGCTGTGTGCCAGCTGCCTCACATGTGTTGCCTCAACCCAGCCCTTTCTCAGAGGGAAAGACTATTGTTATTATATTGTTCCCAAGTCACTTAGAGTTCTACAGATCCATTTGTTTGGCATCTATATCGCCTAAACAAAGAAACAGGTCTTATAGCCACCTAGCCATTTTGCAGCATGTTGTGTTTGTACTGCGAACGCGTGTCGTTCCCAGTATGTGACATACAGTAAACGCAGCATAAGATACACTAATAATCAGAGAATTCCCCATAGATTACTGAATGCAAATGTCAGTCCAATCTAGAGTTAAGAAAACCAAGTCTCAGAAAGCTTCATAAGTCACCAAGGCGCCCCTGTCAGTAACTACTGCGTCTGGCGCTGAGCTCCGGCAGTGTCCTGGGATGCTTTGCCAAATGCCTGATCCTTCGGAGAGTCTTTATCGAGAGCCACCAACAATAGCCCTGTGCCCTCCTGGACTCAGATGTTGTGACTGCAGATAAAAAAAGTCTTTTCACCATTTTAGTGTACAGATTCCCCTTCTTCACAATCAATAGTAAGGATTCCTTCGTTGGACATATCTCCTACTAATAGATCTAAAAGTAAGAAGGCACAATCCGCCCAGAGCATTTTCTACCTCTTGACCCCAGGAATCCCCTGTGTCCTGGCAGGAAAGTTGAGCCCGACCAGAAGCAAAGTCCACCCGGCAGCCCTCACTCGGAAACCTGTTGCTGCGCCCACTGCACTTCCACCTCCTGCTGACAGACAGCGGCCAGTGGCCATGGCTATTGGCCTGAGCTCTAATTATGTTGGTTTTATAATGAAGAAAAGAGTGCAATCCTGATTAGTAATTTTCCATCTTTTTCTCAATAGGTATCCCCCAGTCAAAGCAATAAGCTGGCCTCCTCACACTGGTTCCATGGCCAAAATAATAGCCGTACTCTGCACCTTTAGCAAAAGGGGAGATGGTTAGGGAGATAAAAGAGTAGAAAGAGGTTTTATCTCCTGCTAATGGCTTCATTCTCCTTCAACTCGTTTCTTAGGTCCGTGGCGCTAAGGTAGTTGGCTCTGACATGGTTGTGACAGTGGAGTTCACCAATCCATTGAAGGAGACTCTGCGGAATGTCTGGCTATACCTGGACGGTCCTGGAATACTGAGACCAAGGAGGAAGATGTTCCGGTAAGCCCTGGACGGGGGTGGGGACCAGACAGTGTGGGGTTACAGGAAGCTTTCTCTCTCTGTCTTCTACAAACATACATCTAATCCCCAGTGAAAATGTCTGAGAAGATGCTACCTTATGGACCACTTCTGTGGGGTGTGGAGTAAAAATGGGTTGGTTTGACCAGCACTTGCATTGTTTACTCCCAGAACCACTCTAATGAGGTGGGCACCCTTGTTATCTCCCTTCTGTAGCTGAGGGATGTGGGGCTTAGAGAGCTTGACTGGCTGACCTCCAAGTTACAAGGTTTATAAGAGTAGAGCCAAGATTCAGACTCAGGGTGGCTAATTTCAGAACCAGTCCCGATCATTTCACCATACTGCTTACTCAGGTATCAATTCTACTAACATCTGCTGAGTTCCTACCGTGTATCCGATATTATGCTGGAAGGTATTCTTGTCCCTTTTCATGGGCCCTTTCTTTCCAACTCCATCTCACAACCCAGCCACTGTCCAGAACTGTTGCTTTCTATTGCTATACTTTCAGTTGAGCCTAAGGACTTCTAGACTTGGCTCTGATTTAGGGGATCAAAGACTGCCCCAGGCTCTGAAATAAAATGAATTCAACTCAGCCTCTTCCACACACGCCACCTTCAGATTGTGCTCAACACGTGTTAGTTTCTGTGACTTCCCTGACAAAGAGTCACCCAAGAAGATACCCCCTCCTGCGGTCAGGTAGCTCTAATGATAGGAATACATGCCTTTCCACCTTTTGATCCCACCAGTGATCCTAATTCTGCCTTCTGGACTGACGAGAAATAAGTCCCATATCTCTTCTACCACGTGACCTGTAGGTGTTTGCAAACGGCTGTCTTTCCTTGCATCTTTTCTACCTGGGGCCAAATATCTGCCCTGACTTTATCTTTCTCCGCTAATGTGGTTTCAGCTCCCTCTCTCTCCCACACGTTCCAATTTGTCAGCACTCCTCTTAAAGTGTGACACCCAGAATGGATCCCAATCTTTGAGGTTTATTACTTTCATTTCTACCACAATAAGTCTCTGTCAGCATCAATCAATCAAGCACATTTCCTGTGGGGTGACCTTCTAAGGCATGGAAAGGGGGTGGAGGACTTTGGAAACTGCCTTATGACCAGCTACGTTAGGAATTTTCCCAATGCCCTTTGTGAAAGTTACCCCCTCCAGAACCTGTGGGATGGTCCAAGGCCTCACTCACCCGCTCGTTGCCCATGAAGGGCTCTCTGCACTTGCTGCAGGTTACGGTGCTCTCAGCTCTGCATCCCGTCATTTCAAAGATGCTTGATTGCAGATGCAATAAACAACAGAGAAAATAATTTGAGTGCTTTTGAAAAAAACGCGAACACAAAACATAGCAACCTTCTTGTGCTAATAGGAAAGTTGGAAGAAAAAAAAAAAAAAAGGAAGTAAATTAGTAATCAGCCCCAGCTGGAAGGAGGGGTCAGCAGTGACAGCCTTGCCTCTGTCAGAAACGACAGTCTCGCTCACCCACTCTCGCACCTTCCCACTCGAATCAGATGCAAGAATCACTCTGGCAAAGTAAAATACATTTCCTCTTCCAAACAGTGCCCTGGTGTATCCAGTTTATCCTTCTCAAACAGTAAGCCAACAAGCAGCATCTGAGTGTACTGGATCCTCCTGCTACCTTTACACTTTGGCTGTCCCAAGAATCCCACCTTGATCAAAGCTGAACATGAAAAGGGGCTTTCTGTGTCTTAGAAAAAAGAAGAATTCCCACACAGTGCAATGACCCCCCATTTGGGAGGCATAGCGCCCAAAGTAGATTAAGTCTCCAGAAGCTTTGCTTGTTGTCAACGTCTGACATTGGGGTTGGGCAAAGTGTGGTGAATCAGGGAAAGGATGGGCAAGGCTGGTCCCTGCACGACACAAGGCAGATGTCCGGCCCACGCACTGGCTTAAGGCCCTTTTAGTAGTTACTACAATCATACAGGGCTATGGCAGATCGGTAGACAGACAGAAAGCTGGATGCTCTTATCAGGCTGCTGTAGCAAGTACCAGAGACCAGGGGACTCAGACAACAGACATTCACCTCTCACAGTCTGGAGCCTGCTGGCCAGTTTAGTTTCTTCCTGGCTTACAGACTGCCATTTTCTCACTGAGTCTTCCCACAGTGCAAAGAGAGGCAAGGCAAGCACTCTGATGTTTCTTCTTCTAAGATCACTAATTCCATCACGGGGGCCCCACCCTTATGACTTCACCTAAGCTAATCACTTCTCAAAATCTCCATCCTCAAATACTACCCCATTGGGGGTTTAGGCTTCAACAAATGGATTTTAGGGAACACAAATATTTAGTCCATAACAGTTCTCAGTCTCTTAAAATAATGTTTTGTGATACATTTAATTGTACATATTTATGTGGTATGGTTTGGTGTTTTGATATATGTATATGTTATAGAATTATCAAATCAGGGTAATTAGCCTATCCATCACCTCATGCATTTATCACCTATTCATGGTGAAAACATTCAAAAGCCTCTCTTCCAGCTATCTTCTAACAGACAATACCTCACTCTTAGCCATCTTCACCCTACTGTGCAATAGAACACCAGAACTCATTCCTTCTATCTGATTTGCACTTTGTACCATTGATCAATCTCTTCTCATCTCTCCTCCCTCCACCCTCCCCAATCTCTGATAGCCACTGCTCTACTTTCTGATTCTTTCATATCAACTCTTTTTTTTAGATTTCACTTGAATAAGATCACTCAGTGTTTGTCTTTATGTGTCTGGTTTGTTTCACTTAACATGATGTCCTCCAAGTCTATCCATGTTGTTGCAAATGACAAGATTTCATTCTTTTTTATGGCTGAATAGTTATGGGAACCCAGATTCAGGGTGGAATCTCTCCCAGGCAAAGAAAGCCTTATTTTTTCAGAGATATTCAAAAATTGGGAGGAAATCACGATATAGACAAGATTTGTTATCTAGGCTGGGCTTAGGGCTTTAGAGCAAGCATTACTTTCTCTGTTTCCTCCTGACTCCAGTGCATACCTTCACAGCCAAGGCTTGAGCCAGCCAGCACCCACTTCCATATGGTCAGATAATTAGAAACACTCACTGCACCCCCTGTTGCTGAGATCTGCTCTAGGAATGACAGATTCATGTAACAACTTGGACCCCTAGAAAGTGAAATTCCACAGAGCCGAAATCCTTTGCAACACTATATTCCTTTCTGGGACACAGATCTCAAATTGTCGGGAAATACTACCCCTACTCATCTGCCCACACCCCTGCCAGATGTGGTGTCTAGAAGGCAGGGGTGCTGAGCCCACAGCAGAGGGCCTGGAAGGCGGGAGCTGGTGGGCAGAGAATTGGAACTAGGAACAAAGAAGGCGGGGCTGGATCCACTCCTCACGCCACCCCAGTTCGCCTCCCTGCTCTCCGCCTGCCTCCTGCCTGTCTGGATGCTCAGAGCTTCCACGTCCATAGACTCTTTAGTTTCTGCACATGGTGCTTCCAGAGCATCAAATAATTCTTCTTCTAGATCCATTTTTCTCTTTAAAAAATGATCAGGTTCAAGAAGTTATTCCAAGAAAAAAATTCCCTGACTTTGTGATTTGGGTTTAAACTTTAAGTTTCTCAAGTAGGACAGAAGCTGAGGGCTAGACACGCAGAGGACAAACCGCGGGTAGTTGCAGTTTATTGTAATAATAATCCCATTTGCCTGCGTGCATTCGAGATGATAAATGGCCAGTACAGCCTGATGGCTCAGCACATTGCTGAGAATCATCCATCACAGCATCCATCCCCAGGAAACAGGATTATTCCAGCACTGCTCCACTTACCAAAATGGGTAAATGATTTTTCTCTCTCTCTGTTATGTATCTATCAGTAGGTAAAACGGCATGCATGTGTATCTTCATGTGTGAGTGTTTCTGTATGCAGGTACCATAACACGATGCTTCCAGGAGTAAGAGCAAACGATGGGGTCCCGCTCAAGATTTCATTTCTCTTTGAGGCAGTTACCTACAGCACATGGTCCTGGGTCAGATCCTAAAGCAGGACGACTGTTTCACAAAGTGACACTGATTGATCACTTGGGGAAACCAGGGGAGAGAGAATGAATGGATATGTGTTAAAGTAGCATAGCCATTGAGAAATAAATATCTCGAACCTATATCCATATTGAATTGATTGCTGTCAATTAAGGACAGAGAATTATCTCTCTGCACAAAGGCAAAAGAAACTTTCCTGATTATTTTGCAGAGAGTTCCAGCAGAGTAAACAATAACCGCAACGATGGAGGCGATAATAATAATAATAATAATAAAAATAACATATCTCTAACACTTCTTGGCACTTACCATGTCTTGCCATGGTTCTCAGTGCAGCACAAATATTGACTCACCCCACCCTCTCCTCACTCTACTCAGTATCCCACTGTGTCCACCTTTTACAAGTGACGAAAACATGGAAGTCAATGTCTTTCAAACCTTGAATCACAAACTCAATTCACTGGGTTTGATAAAATACTCACATACATAGGTTACACCTGTGTGCATTTTTCCCATAATTTGGCTTTTATATAACTGATTAAAATAATTTAGACAGCCACATTTATAAAGAAGTAAAATTATGAAAAGTATTAACAAATAGCAAATTAACGTATACATTTTAGATTGTCAGTGTCAAAGTCAATGCCTGGAGCAGCTTCATAGAGAGAGCTCCTCAAGGCAGTATGTGCCTTTCCCAACTCTCTAGCCACAGATTTGACAGAGAAAGGGATTTATTTTTTTTCTTTTTTCTTTTTTCCTTTTTTTAGCATATTATGGGGGTACAAATATTAAGGTTAGCATTACCCTTGCCCCCTCCTCCCTCCAGTCAGAGCTGCAAGCGTGTCCATCCCCCAGTTGGTGTGCATCACATTCATTATGTATGTATGGGGTCTTGACTTTTGAGATTTGGGGCCTTTCCCCTTTTTACCCCAAGGAATGTACACCCACAGCCAGCTGAAATATATATTGTTTTACTGACATTACAGAAAACCTTGAGGCTCTGATTTTACCTGGATTAGGTAACGGACAGGTGTGTGGTGCCAGATCGCCTCCTCGCTTTAGCTCTGTGTGAAGTGGCCCTGTGTGGCCCCAGGCCTCCCAGGGCAATTGGGGACTCATAGCTGAAGCCTTTGAGTCGCTCTTGACTTCCCTCGACAGGTCCCCTTCCCCGCAACTCCTCCCCCAGCCACCTAGTCCCAAGCTTAGTGTCTCCCCCGCTCCTGGGCCCCCAGCCCCTCCACTGCGTCCAACATGAAGTGCCTCATTCCAGTCCCCGAGTGCTCTATGGGGATCTGTGGATCTAGCCACAGAATTCCTTCGCACAGTACGTTCCTCTTTTCTGAGCACGAACACTCTGTTTCTGTTCTTGAAGTCCCACCATCCTTCTCTGACACCAGTTGCTCCCACAGCCCCTGCTCTCCTCACGGGCTCCGGTGACGTGGGTGCTGGTGGGAACAGCGGGTTCTTGTCTGGGTCACCCATTTCCCAGCTGTGCAATCCAGAAGAAGCCACTTATGCCTTTGAAGTGCACTTGTGTAACTTGTCATTTGAGGGGTAAAAATGCCTTTCTTTTTGGGTGGATTCGCAACTCAATGTTGCACTGCTAATTCCATTTTCCTCCTCAATCTTTACCCCTTAACCTTTCCATTTATCTGAATATAGGCCCCCCCAGGGAGAACTGAGCCCCCCCCGAACGCTTGCATGCTCAGACAGGCATTTGCCAAAACTCAGCCACACTTGAGTGGTCCAGACCACACCACTCTCCAAGTCCACATGCCACTGGGGGAAAAGAGTTTGGCACAGAATGGAGGCTACTCGATCACGTTACATAAACATTGTTTTGGGGGCTGAGTTAGCAGGTGTATTCACCTACTGCTACTGACTAAACCAGCCGTGTGGGTAACGTTCCCTTCATATTTTATTCAGCCTAAAAGTTGCAAATAGCCCAAGGGTTGACTGCCCTTCCATAAATGTTACCATAACCTGCTGATTCAGCAAAATTTTTTCACATGATAAATTCATCTGGTGAGTGTTGGAGATGGAGGAGCAACTGAAGCACTCGTTTATCATCATGTAAACAAACAAAGAAGCTAGTATGGTGAAATGACAACAGCTAAGATTTTCTGAATGTTCACTACATACCAGGCCCTGTCCCAAGCACTTGGATTGGATTGCTTAATTCTCACAGCAGGTCTATGGAGTAAACACCGAATGACTCCCAATTTGCAGATGAGAAAACTGAGGCTTAGGGAAGGACAATAAAATTCCTAAGATTATATAGCTAGTAATTGGGAGAGTTAAGTTTTGAGTCCAAGTACCTAGACACCAGAGTGAGTCCATGGAGCTTGTAACCAGTAAACAATATTTCATTATACGGACGTCGTTAATTTCACATTATTTAGATAGCAATGTCTGATTTTTTATAAAAATAGATACGTTCATTCCAATTTGCTTTTCTCTCTATAGCTCCATCTGACAAGCAGAAATAACCACTAAATAAACTCCACGTGTAATAGTGTTCATTATGGAACCATACTATAAACACATGACAAACAAGACCATTTTTACTTGGTATTCTTCATTGCATATATATCAATGTCTCTATTTTCATAACTTCTAACCACCCAAAACTGCTCAGTATTTACAGAGGCTTTAGGTTCCCAAACCCATTAGAATTCAAATTCAGTAAGTCCCAATTTTGGTGACCGTAAAGTAATTTTGAGAATCAGCTGGGCTTACATCTGAACAAGTCGTGTTTGGAGCAAGTCATGCACTACATTGTGCAAAGACACATGGAGCAGATTGTGCTGTGTCATCCCTGGTGGAAGCAGCCAGTATTTTGCTATGAGGCAAGTCTTTTTAACATCCTTTGTTTTCCTGATGTTCAAGTTTTCATGAAATGCAAAATAATATAAACTCTATTCTACTATCAGGAATCTAGGAAGAATATGCAGCTGGCTCCAATCCCAGCTCCTCTGTTATCTGGGCAACTGGGTTCTGTGCCCTTGGAGACTGTGTAGGCTCCTTAGGACCTCAGTTTCCTTTTCTGTAAAACGAGACAGTTGGAGTAAGTGATTTCTCAAGTCCTTTCTGACTCTGACCTGCTGTGCCACAATAACACCCTGACAATAGTGAGGCCCCTTTTTCCTCTTTTCAAGGCACTCATGGTGGTCTTGCTTCATCTACCTTCCACATTCCCAGAGAAAGGGAGGCACAGGGTTCCATGCAAGGTCACTGAGCACGGGCCCTCCCTGAGGGCTGGAGAGCGAACATAGGTCAGGAATGCTCCGTGAACATTTGCAGGAAGTTCTTAATACTGAATAGAGGAGGATCTGTCTTGAGAAGTAAAAGCTGTGAAGAAGTAAGCATGGTGGTCAGAAAAAGTATTTCTTGTGGAATATAGCATGAAATTCAATGTGCAGTAGCACTAATAGAAAGAACATGGATTTGGGACTCAGATAAACCTGGGTTCAAATCTTGTCTGTGCCCACTTATCAACTATGTGATTGTAAAAAAAGTAACTTCATTTGTTTAACCCTCAATTTGTCTTAATTATAAAATGTGTTGAATGGTATCTACCTCGAAGGGCTGTCACACATGTAAAACCTGAATATAATCTCCTCCCAAGACTTACAGAGGAGGATGTATGTATGTATGAAGCACCCAGAGAAGCCTAAATCCCCCCAACCCTGATTGACCTCTGTCATCCACTGGAGTGGCTTATCCGTGAGACTCGGGAAGCCCTCAAGGCACGGGCTGGGAGGAGGGGGAACACCAGGACCTTGAAAGCTACATCATTATCAGGGCAGATTAGAGCACTGGGAACAAATGAGTAGCAGAAATTTGCATGGGTGGACAGACCCAATCTGGTGGTTGAAATAGAATCACAAATTACAGAACATGAAGATATTCAAAGTCACATGGCAGCAGGCAGGGTTATGTTCCAGATGTCGGGCCTGAAAACAAGGTCTATCCCAAGGGGGCTGGCTAGCCGGAGTGTCAGGGTGCCAGCAGAGGCAGCGAGGGCATTCGAATGGGGCTCTAATCCAAGCAGGGAACTGAGTGGCAAAAAAAGAGCTCAGGCAGAAGATCAGTCACATAGCTAAGGCTGCCATCGAAGGCCTGAGGACACACTAGGGCTCAGCTGTCTGAGTGGGGCTCAGCCAGCTCCTCACAGCTCCTGGGAGGCCACCAAATGTATCCCAGTGGAAGGAATATGACCCAGGGGGACTGTGGGTGACAGGCTCTGCAGAGCCCCTTATGGGGACCTCATTCGGCTTGTAACCTACTGAATCAGCCAGCCAGGCCCCTCAGTCCACTAATACCATCAACTGAGAGAAAGAAAACAAGAGATCTAGGCAAGGGTTCTCACTGCTTCCTGACCAAGATGGGAAGCTGGATTTGCCAACCTCTCCTCTCTTTTCCATCCTTTCAGTGAAATCCGGCCCAACGCCACCGTGCAATGGGAAGAGGTGTGTCGACCTTGGGTCTCTGGCCCTCGAAAGCTGATAGCCAGCATGACCAGTGACTCCTTGAGACATGTGTACGGCGAGCTGGACTTGCACATTCAAAGACGACCTTCCGTGTAAATGTACAGGAGGCTGAGGTGGACCCGGGCTCTGTGCCTCTTGTAGTTGTGGCTAAGGAAACCCTAATGCAAACATAATCAGCTTCAGCTTTAACGTAGGTGTCAAGACCCAGACAGGACCGGAGAGGGCCTCAGAGTACGGACGCCATGTATTTCAAAGATACGCTTTTCAAAATCCAGGCTGTTCAGCGTGGAAGTTAGTTTTTAATGGCTCCCCCTTCCAAAGGATTCTGAGCATTAGCTTTAAGCTCTAATTAAGCTCTCATGGTGCATAAGAGTAAAAATCTTCATTTATCATCATGATCGGCTGCAGCTCCAAATATCAAAGGCCCCCTAGCAGGAGGATTTGATCTATACCTGCAACTTGTGATTCCCCACCCAGTCTTTTGGGGCAACACATTTCCTAAAAGGGAGGGAAACAGTGATTTGGGCCCTGGAATTTTATTCCCCTTTCTTGGAATCGGGTTCTATCCTCATGTCAGAATATTTTTCACAGGACTTGAGAGCAACATCATTTTTCTTCTTGGCATAGCCAGAGAAAGGTCTTTCATCTTGCACCTGAAGCCAACCGACTGCCTGCCAAATTTCACAGATTTACCTTATGAGAAGATGTGGCCCCACATTAACAAATTGCATTTGTGGGAAACTTAATCACCTAAGAGGAGATAAGAAAACAGGTGCAATACTCGGGTCTATTAAATAATGTGGTTTATGGTGCATTTTATAGAAGGTGTCACACTGTGGCCTGATAGGCAGCAAGCAATAGCCCCTAGTTTAACCCTTTCTGGGATGCAGTACTAGAAAGTAAAGAGGCTGGTTTGCTACTGGAAGAGTGAGGTAGTCTCCTTTACTGGGGTTTATACTTCACCTCTCTCTCTGGAATCTTCTCCTTCGCACACTGATGCAGGCTCAGGCCCTTTTGTAGAGAAAGAACAAGCCCAACAGGTTGGAGAAGCTGGCAGATTTAATGGCCAGACATGTGGAAGGACACCAGCCACTGACTCTCCTGTCTGTCCCATCGCCCGTGTTGGGACCTCAGCTTGGCACTCAGGTGCTGAGAGGTAATACAGACTCAGCTTTACAAATAGCCAGTGATAGTTCTGACCCAACGACAGAGGACACTGACATCTTTGTATTATGTTCCAAAGCACCAAACTACAAGGCTCCACGGTATTTATTTGCAAGGCTGATTTATGATCAGAATTTCCCACTGATGTGCCTCGGGTGCGATCTAGGTCAGCAGACTGTGATTCTTAGCAAAAAATGAACAGTGGGAAGCACGCTAGGGGGAAAGCCAGAATGAAATACCTTGGTTTGCGTAACTGCATTTCTAAGCTTTTGACATGGTTCCTGAGCCTTCAACGCTAACCTACGAGGGTTAGCTGGTCCCCTCTGTGGACACATCATACATGCCTCCACTAAGTCAGCTCTCGGCATCTGCCAAGCCTTCCAATAACCAATTTTAAAATGAAATGCATTTTCTAGTCTGTTAAACTGGCTTAATTTAGTATATTCTTATTAATTAAAATGTAATACAAGCTTAAAATAAAGTTAATCTGATTATATTTGCGTCTGCACAGATGTGAATGTTTTTCATTTTCAATACAACACTCTACTAACTAGAACTGCTTGAGAAATCACCTTTCTCCACAGTAGACAATCCATCCTGGATGGGAAGACAAGCATTTGTCTTTTAAAGAAAGTTACCGCTGTCGGAGCGCAGTGGCTCACGCCTGTAATCCTTGCAATCTGGGAGGCCGAGGCGGGCGGATTGCTCAAGGTCAGAAGTTCGAAACCAGCCTGAGCAAGAGCAAGACCCCGTCTCTACTAAAAAAATAGAAAGAAATTAATTGACCAACTAAAAATATATAGATACAAAAAAGAATTAATCAGGCATGGTGGCGCATGCCTGTAGTCCCAGCTACTCCGGAGGCTGAGGCAGTAGGATCTCTTGAGCCCAAGAGATTGAGGTTCTGTGAGCTAGGCTGACACCATGGCACTCACTCTAGCCTGGGCAACAAAGTGAGACTCTGTCAAAGAAAAGAAAGAAAGAAAGAAAGAAAGAAAGAAAGAAAGAAAGAAAGAAAGGAAGGAAGGAAGGAAGGAAGGAAGGAAGGAAGGAAGGAAGGAAGGAAGGAAGGAAGGAAGGAAGGAAGGAAGGAAGGAAGGAAGGAAGGGAAAGGAAAGGAAAGGAAAGGAAAGAAAGAAAGAAAGAAAGAAAGAAAGAAAGAAAGAAAGAAAGAAAGAAAGAAAGAAAGAAAGAAAGAAAGAAAGAAAGAAAGAAAGAAAGAAAGAAAATTACCCTAATCGGTGTTAAGGTCACAGTTAGCTTTCTTCACCTCTGTCTCTCTCCATTTTATTAACCACATTCAGAGAGGAGCAAATTGCTTATTCAGTTCAAAAACCAGCTTCCAGAAACTTCAGTATCTCTGCAGATATTTTCTTATGAACCATCTCATGAACCATTATGGTGAATTAGTGGACAGCCAACATGGAGATCTATCATCATGAATGCCTGATACAGTTTTAGAACAAGGATGGAAAATGTATGATGAATATGTATAGGAGATCCTATGTTCATGGCAGACAGCCTTAGAGTCCTTCTCAACTCTCCTTAGCAACTACCAGCTGATTTGGCACACACGATGAAACCTGTTTGTTATGCCTGCCTTAGAGCTAGCCCGTCCTCTTTAACAGCTGGGACTCCACGCTGTGTAAGAACGCCAAGGCTCTAAGAATCAAATTCTAGCAATGGTAACAAGCAATATGTCTCAGATAGTGGCAGAGATTATGGGCTCCAGTTTCTGCCTGTGCTGGTCCTCAGTGCTATCAAACAAATCCCCGTTTGTGTTTAGAGCTTCAGTGACAAAAGAAGAGTAATAATACTTATATTTCCACAAGGTTCTTATAGGGGATATATCAAACAAACCTTAACAACAATACACATAAGATGACAGATAGATAGTTGTGCTTTGTTCAAAAAATGTCACCTCATCGACCTTGTGAAAGAAGTAAATATATTTATTTCCAACATGTTGAGGAAGAGCCCAGTAAAGCCGGAGAACATGTGTCATGGCAAATCAAGCTGAGGGTGGGAGTAGGGAGTGAAAACAAACTCTGGTTTCAGAATCACCACTTGCTCTTGTTATCTCCTTGGAGTTTTAAGAATGCTGACATAAGACCAACTTCAAGACTCTTTCAACAGCTGCAGTATAACAACAAATAAAAATATGTACCAATTTATATTAGGAATGTGGAGGGAAATAAAGTTTGTGCTAGACTCATTGGCAATTGAAAGTCACAAAATCCCAGGTGTAAGGTCATTGTTTATGAACATCTATCCAATGTTGCTATAAGGTGAACAAATAGTTCAACCAACCCAAACCATCCATGCATTCCCCTCTTCTTCCATCTAGACACCCCCTACCATTCAGCCAACAATCCAGCCTTCCACCATTTATCCATCCTCTATTCCAACCATCCATCCATGCATACATCAGGTATCATTCTAGAGCTAGCAATTCAAAGACAAAAATTGCATAGTCCCCGCACAGAAAGGGTTCATAAGGCAGAGGAGATGCAAGATCTATAAACAGATAAAGAACTACAGGATAGGTATGATAATAGAGGAATGCCTGGGGTACCGTGGGAATAAAGACAAAAGGATGCCTGAAGAAGATTTCCTCAATATCACCAGGAATAAAGAAGAAAAGGTTTAGATTGAATCATGAAAAAAGAATAGGAGGTAAGTAGGAGACCATTTAACAGAGAGGAGCTCATATAACACCCTGGAGAGAAGAACATGAAGCCAGCCCCCCATTAGCTTGGTATAGAGAGATGGTGAGTATCCAGCACAGAGAGGCAGGGCCAGAAACAAGGGGTCCGTATGGTCTGAGTTGGAGCACTTCCTGGAGTGAGAATTTGTTCCTTCTGGGGTGTATTGTAGAGTGGAGCTAACAGAGGCTGCTTGCCACAAACTGGATATGGAACTATAATAAAAGCTTCAGATGAGTCAAGGAGTGACAGGGCCAAGTGAGCAGAGGGTGGAGTGCCTAATTCAGGTCAGCGAGGATGGTGTCAGAAGACAGATGTGGCCACAGCTGGGCTCTGGGATGGGCCCAAGGGGGTCAGTGGGAGAGCTAGCATGTGGGGTGCTGTCCATGTTGGACACTAATAGAAGTGTGGACAGACAAGTCCCCAGAAGCTAACACTGGGGCAGCCACATACACACCCTGGGCAGGGACCACTCAAGACCCAGGATCTTGCCCCAAAGGTCATGCTCATTTCTGTATCCAAGGCAACTGGAGACGCCCCTTCCCAGCTCGGGCCAAGTTTGTCCCTCTGTTCTCAGCACCTCTGCTCATTCAGACTCATAAGCTCCTGCCTTCCTATACAAGAAAGAAAACAAGCCAAACAAACAAACAAAAGCTGTCTGTAAGAAATCACCTTATAAAACAAACAAATAAATAGATGAGAAACAAAGCACCCCAGTGGCACTAGGAAAAGGAACAAGGAAATTGTGCTCCCCTCAATTGCCAGGAATTATACTAAGCATTTTCTAGCTCTAAAGACAATGGACATTTTTAAAAGTTACTTGGTAAACTCGCTGCTGACACAATTCATGAACACTCATTAATTTTCACACTAGCCATTACTCTAGGACTTAAGTAATTATCTAAGCACTGTTTCGCCAGCCCTGAAACTAACATAAGGGCTTCTAATGAGTATTCCCTATTAGTAAAAGTGTGCACCTATACACAAAGAGGATTCTTTCCTCTTCTCTCTGGTGCGAGCAAATTTAGACAGTGAGTAGATACAGCAAGAAAATAAAAAAAAAAAAATTACACTAAGATTTAGACTTTGTTATCTGAAGATGGCAGATTTAAATTACCAGAAAATGATTATCACATTTTCCATGGAGAAGTGGAGTCTGCATTTCCTCTCTTCCCCTTGATTCTAGGCCAGGTCTGTGACTGCTTTGATGGACAGAATGTGACAGAAACAATGCCGCCAGTTCTCAGGCCCAAGCTTTGGGAAACTGGCAGCTTCCACTTCTTGTCTCTTGAAATCCTCTTAATAGAAGCCCTGAGCTTCTATGTAAAAGCTCAACGACTCTGAGACTGCCATTGCTGGAGAAGCTACATGGAGACGCTCCAACCGTCCTAGCTGAGCTCAGCCTTCCAGCTACCTCCGCCAGGCACCAGACACACTAATGAGGCCATCTGGGGCCCTCTAGACCAGCCCATCTGCCAGCTGAATACCACCGAGTGACTTCAACTGACATCACTTAAGAATCACCCTGCCACGCCTTGCCCAAATTCCTGTCCCACCAAATCATGAGATATGATTAAACAGTTGGTTTTTTAAATTATTTTTATTGACATATAATATGTATGTATATTTATGGGGTACAGGTGGTATTTCGTTACACACACAGAATGTGTAATGATCAAGTCAGGGTATTTAGGGGTGCCCATCACCGTGAGGATCCGTCATTTCTGTGTGTGGAGAACATTTCAAGTCCTCGCACCAGGCTACTTTGAAATGCACAATACGTTGTTGTTAGATGTCGTTTTGAGTCACTTGATTTGAGGTCATTTGTAATGCAGCAAGACGTTAGCAGAACACTTAGCCTTACAATCACAGAAAAGAGCATTTACCTATTAATGCTATTCTTTGCTTCAAGAAAATGCTTGGTGTTTTTGAACTTCATCTTTTCTTTCTGAAGAATGTATACCATACGTAGTTTGTTGTTTCTCAGCAGCCTCCACGTACTTCAGGAGACCTAACGTCCTTGCCCTAGTGGAATTGTTCCAATATTGCCAGTTTCTTTAACTCTTCCCGCTAAACTGGTTTTCAGAGCCTTTCACTGCCCCATCTCCCTCAGGGTTTGGTCAGATGGCCTTAGGGGTGACTCGAAGATGAGGGAGAAGGATGCTCTCGTATTATGAACCATAGCATTTAATGCAGATTTTGAATGTTTTCCTTATACCACAATGCCATTTTCATTCTTTTACTCTTAACAACATTGTATCATTCACTTTTCTTTACTGTTTCTGGTGCTAGCCACTTACGGCTAATATTACCCATATTTCAAATTTGAACATTTATATCTTCCAAGGACTTTTAGGTGACACGTGCACACCCCACCATGCATTCCCTTACCCAAATCAAGTCCATCGAGGCTAAAGTGCCATGGTGTCGGCCTGCTACTGCCAAACTTGCTTCTTTGTACACTACTTTTATTGTAGACACAGGCTGGGGTTGTGAGTATTATTCTTTTGGCTATGGCTATGAATTCAAAAATTATGACTCCAATAAAGGAATCTGCCTTTTATGCTGATCATTAAAAAGAGATGCTGGGTATCTTCAATAATATCCCAATTAGCTTTATTGAGTGTACAATGCTAAAAACTCATGTAGATCAACAAAGTGTTATTACTGCCACAAAGTTGAAAAATAGGTATAATACTATAAAATCTCTCTCTACAATGAAAAATAATAAGCTTTAGTGATTTCTTCATAGCAATGTTAACCAGAAAAAGAAGGCTATTATCTGGGAAATTTAAGCTTAAAAAAAAAAGCCTGAGCTTACCTGAATAACCTAAAGATTGGAAATATAATATAAAAGCATTCTACTTTAACCATGTCTTTTCTTTAATCCTAGTTATCTCCTAAAAGTCTAATTTAAGGATAACCATAGTATCTCTGTGTGTTAACTCATGCCTAGTATTTTGTTCTGTTAGTGCTCAATACACATAAAATATAACAAAGTACTGACTGTATCTTGCTCTTTGAAAAGTAATACAAATAATTTTTATTTAAGTCTCTGAAAGATCTCGTTGACATACTTGGTCCTGTGCTAAATTGAGAAGCAGCAAAGAATCCTGATGAAATTGCAAAATGAAAGTTGGTTTTGGACTCTGCTGGTGAAGTGTAAAAACCCCTTTGGAAAACTATTTGGTATTATCTATTAAATCTGAACACTGTAACCCAGTAATTGCACTCCTAGGTATACTTCCAACAGAAATATGCTGCAATGGAATGGACAAATTGTGACATATGCATACAATTATATAATATACAGCAATAAATATATATATATAAATAATAAAATAAATATCTTCCTAAAATACAAAATGATATAAAGTATTATAATACAAAAAAGCTGCAGCCAAACATTGAGAGAAACCAGACACAAAAAAGTACCTGCTGTAAAATGACTCTATCCATTTAGAGTTCAAAAATAGGCAAAAATAATCTATAGAGCTAGAAGTCAGGATGGGGATTATAGAGGGACACAAGAGGGCATCTGGTACACTGGCCATATTGTGTTTCTTGATCTGGATATTGTAAAACTTCATTGAAATATACATTTATGGTTGTGTTTATTATTTATTGCTGCTGTGACAAAATACCCCAAAACTTAGCTGCCTTTCAGTTTTGTGGGTCAGGAATCCAGGAATGGCAGCGCTGGGTCCCCTGGCTTGAGGTTGCTCGCAAAGCTGCCATCAAGGTTAGCCAGAGCCAAGGTCTCATCCAAAGGACCAGCT